>WNWK01001070.1:122500-142500 GCA_009830355.1 Cherax destructor | reverse complement strand
GCCAGAGACTACAAACCTTAATCAAGGAAAATGATCTTGGGATGAGTATAACACCAGGCACATCTCCTGAGGCGCACATCAACCAAATAACTGATGCAGCATATGGGCGCCTAGCAAACCCAAGAACAGCATTCCGATATCTTAATAAAGAATCGTTCAGGACCCTGTACACTGTGTACGTTAGGCCCATACTAGAGTATGCAGCACCAGTTTGGAACCCACACCTAGCCAAGCACGTAAAGAAGCTAGAGCAAGTGCAAAGGTTTGCAACAAGACTAGTCCCAGAGCTACGGGGTATGTCCTACGAGGAGAGGTTAAGGGAAATCGACCTGACGACACTGGAGGACAGGAGAGATAGGGGGGACATGATAACGACATATATGATACTGAGAGGAATTGACAAGGTGGACAAAGACAGAATGTTCCAGAGATGGGACACAGCAACAAGGCGACACAGTTGGAAGTTGAAGACTCAGATGAATCACAGAAATGTTAGGAAGTATTTCTTCAGTCACAGAGTGGTCGGGAAGTGGAATAGTTTGGGAAGCGATGTAGTGGAGGCAGGTTCCATACATAGCTTTAAGAAGAGGTATGATAAAGCTCATGGCGCAGGGAGAGTGACCCGGTAACGGCCAGTGAAGAGGCGGGGCCAGGAGCTGTGACCCGACCCCTGCAACCACAACTAGGTGAGTACACACACACACACACACACACACACACACGTCACATTTAATCCAACCGAAGAGTGAAATCCATTTCACTCTTTTTTTTAGAGACAGTCCGGCATTATTTTCACGCCAGAATGATTATACCTTTCAATCGCTTTTCATTCTTCTTATCTATACGTCAGCGTATATTTAGCGGCGTAAATCCTTCGCTGTCCCTTGGCTCAGCGCTAAAATAACGCACCAATACTGCGTTTACGAGAGCGTCCATTCTTGTTTACGTCTCAGCTAATGTTAAGTCCCGGGACGTCGTTACCGGTGCCAGACTGGCCAATCAAAACACGATTTTGTTTTTTTCTGGAGCTGGTTTCCGCATGTTATTGGCTCGAAGGCGACGCACTCGGAAACTTTCTGAAACTGCCCGCTGGGAAAGATAAGTTCTGTGTTTGTGTGTGTGTGGGGGGGGGAGGGGGTGTTGGTTTGATGTTGGGGGGATCGGTGGAATGGGGGAAAGGGGAACCACAGTAAGTGGAATGATCTGGATGAAGACGTGGAGGAGACAAGATCCATACGTAGCTTTAAGATTATGTGTACTTCCCATGTGCACGAAACAGGGGTGATGTAAGAAAAGTGAGCTGCTAAGAGACAGGCCCAGGAGCTGAGACTCCACCCTTGTAATCAGGAATAGGTGTGTGCACACACACGCGCGCGCACACGCACAGATACACACACCCACACACACACACACACATAGCCAGGAGCTATGTCTCGACCCCTGCAACCACAACTAGGTGAGTACACACACACACACATGTACACGCGCACACACAACAATATGACTTAAAGTGTCACCATGGATTCTGCGAGAGGGAGCCGAAGCACTGTGTGAACCACTCGCTGGGATCTACAAACCGACGAACACTGGACGGTTTTAGAGATCAGCAAGGCAGTGAAAGTAGTGCTTACATTTAAGTAAGGAGACAGGAAGCGTTGAAGTACAAACCACGCAAGGCGATGAGGAACATTACAGAAGAAGAGTGGTAGGACATCTGGTGGGAAGTTTTTTTCATTAACAATATCAAGGACAGGTTCAGAATTCTGTGACAAAGTAATAGATGTGAAACTTAAGAGAGGAATGGGTGGATTGCATTTTCTTAGACTAACAAACCGACCGTGTCCCACCGAAGCTGGCTGGCCCAAAAAAGAAAAACAAAGGTTTCTCTTTTGAACTTTAGTAATGTATACAGGACAAGGGTTTACTAGCCTCTTGCTCCAGGCATTTTAGTCGCCTCTTGCGACACGCATAGCTTACGGAAGAATTCTGTTCCACTTCCCCATGGAGAATTTTCTTAGACTATTAGAAGGAATTTGAGGCTGTACCCCACAATAGGCAGAGGGAAACACTCGAGGTGCAGGTGGGAATAACAGGGAACGTACCACACGCTGGATCAACGAGCACCTTAGAGGAAGGCGACAAAAAGTTATTGCAAGGAAGCAACGTCAGAGTGGGGAAGAGGAACAAGCAGCAACCTCCAAGAATCAGTGCAAGGACTAGTGCTATTTCTGATTAATGTGAGATTAAATCAGATTTATACTTATTTGCTGTTGATACAAAACTAATGAGAGTAAAATCAAATGAAGAAAGAGAAGGTTCCAAATGGATCTGGACAGAATGCAAAATTGGTCGGATATGTTAATGCTTGAATTCAACTTCAACGTAGAACAGGAGAACAAGAGAGATACGAAAACAACATGCAAAATACTCAGGGGAATTCATAGGGTAGACAGGGACGAACTGTTTAAGAGGCGAGAAGCATGTACTTGGGGACAGAGCTGGATGTTAAAAAGCAATGAAGAAACACAGGGATATCAGGAAATATTCTGTTAGTCTCAGGGTAGTCTCAGGGTAGTCTCAGGGTAGTCTGGGAGTGGAATTATCTCGACCAGGTGGTGAGTACACATACATACGTAGATTAATGGGCTGTCTTGGATTTTTTGTAACCATCTTAATTGTTCTTCGACTTAGCTTAGGACTTGCTTACAAGGTCACTGCAGTACAAACTCCCCTCCACACTTGGTACTAACAATATTTCAACCAGTGTGAATCTGCCTTGATTTTTTTTTATCTTTGTATCCAAGTAAATGGTTGTTCAGGTCAGACCGCAGAGAAATGCCTCTTTACACTAACACTATTCAGAAACAAATCTTTTACACATAATTCCTTGTGGAGTTTTTAATGGTGGGATCCTTAGGTAAGTATTATTTTGCTAGTAATTACTTTTTATAATTTTATCAATTACTACACGTAATTGATAAAATTACTACACGTAATTGATGGTATAGCTGAAACACAGTGTTCTATTATAGAGTATATATTGCATTGTATAGTATAAAATATTTCATTTTAAACATTAATAATAATAATAATCTTTATTTCTACAAGTACATGTGCAAGGTATACATGCCAAGGTAACATCAATTACATACTACTATATAGAAATCCCCTTGTTATGCAGAGCATTTCAGAGCAAATTAGGTGACTTTTCTCCCAGGATGCGACCCACACCAGTCGACTAACACACAAGTACCTATTTTACTGATAGGTGAACAAGGACAGAAGGTGCCTTAAGGAAACACATCTTAATGCTTCCACCCGTTCCAGGGATAGACCCCCGGACCTCAGTGTGTCAACTGAGTGGGCTACCAATCGAGCTACGCATTATTTAGTACAAAATAACAATTCATATATTGTTTTTACCCAAGGCTGTGTAATGTTGTCTGTATGACTTGTGGGTTTAGCGCTTATCATAGGTGTAGCTTTAATGACTGATATTGTAAAGTTCAGTGGCTTGGTTGGTAGCACTCGAAGCTCACATATTGAGTGTCCTAGGTTCGATCCTCGGCACGAGTGAAAACGTTTGGCATGTTTCCTTACCCCTGAAGTCCCTGCTCACCTAGCAGAAAGTAAGTACATTGGTGTTAGTCGACCGTTGTGAGTCGCATCCTGGGGATGTGGTATACATTAGATATGGCTGGGCTTTGAAATGAGTTGAGGTAACATAACAACTCTTAGCCTGTAAAATTGATATGTTTAAAATAATAAAGCTTAGGATTTCAATCTGTTGTGGACTCCTATTTTTAGCCTGAGGTTTTGAGTTGTCCAGTCCCAAAACAGGAAAGGATCCATCACACCAGTATAAAATCGTTGTAAGTACCAAAATAGGGAGAGGAAGAGGGAGGAAGAGGAAGAGAAGAAGAAAAGTAGGTACTAGAGCACCTGTAATAAAAGAGACGATACTCTGCTACCGAGAGATTGAATCGTAAGTGTCTTTATGATCACAGATGTTTTGCTGGCGGCATCAGTGAAGACAAGAGACTTTTCAGAACAAGTTTATATCTATACGCTACATGCGTATCTTCCAGCAACAGTGATCATTCATAGGAATTCACTTACAATGTGGTTTTCTCTGACTGTAATAGCTGTCTTATCTTTAAGGTTAATACACTCGACTTGGCTTATACAATTGTATTTCGTTAATCCTTCCCTTGAGTCGGTTTCATGAAGTCTCTTGCTTGCTCACACACGTCAGCAGATACGCTGACAAGAAGCCTTCTCACACACGTCAGCACCTACTTTACTTAAAAAGTCTTTTGTGTACACTCAAAAGCCCCTAAGTTACTAGGAAGCCTCCTACTTGCATTCGACAGCACCATCGCTACCAGAAAGCCTCCTGCTCACACCAGTCAGCATCATCGCTAGCAGGAAGCCTCCTGCTCACACCAGTCAGTACCTTCGCTACCAGAAAGCTGCCTTTCGCATCAGCACATACACTACCATCAAGCCTCGTGCTTCCTCACATACGTCAGCACCTACGTTACCAGAAACCTTCCTGTTCACACGCGACAGCACCAACGCTACCAGGAAGCCTCCTGTTCACACGCGACAGCACCAACGCTACCAGGAAGCCTCCTGTTCACACGCGACAGCCCCTACGCTACCAGGAAACCTGCTCTCTCACACACGCTGCTGTCGCAATTGCTTCAATTGTGCTTTTGTATTTGACATGTGACAATCAGCGGGACGCTGGTGCCTTGATTGGGTTCCTCTTTGTTTACTTGGCAATTTAGCATCGAACTGCCAATAACAACTCCCACGGTGCAATCTTGACCCAGATAACTACTGTAGAAGAAGTTTGAGAAGAAGGGGAAGAAAAAGAAGAGGAGGAGGAGGAAAGAAAAGAGGAAGAAGAAGTAACCCAGGATAATCCAAGGAAGCCATTATCTCTTGACTTATTTCTATTTGGAACCACCTCCTTCTCTGTCTTGACGGGAAGAGAAGTGCCTCGATGCTGATGAATAGCTTATGATCCAAGGAATACGAGCTAACCTCCACTTCCTCGGATCAAAGCTGATTGCCTCCTAGTCCACAGGCTCACGTAAGGTGCTTCCCCGTGGATATAGTAAAACCAGTCGTAAATTCGAGTATGCCTCGTAAGTTTGCGTCGGTTGTAATGCAGGGAAACGGGTTTACCCCCAAAAGAAAATCTTGTAAAAATGGATTTTGAAAAATCTTATAAATACGGGTCTGGGAACACTCAAGTGTCTTCCGTAAGTCAACTTCACCTGATTAACGCTGCTCACTTGTTCTTTTTAACTAAAGTAAGACCTGGCAGGAATCGTGAATGGCTTGCAGCGGCAGAATGGCCACTGGCTGAGGTCGAGTGGCCACGCTCTGGGCTCTCGTCAGGACCTCAGGGGTTCAATCCTCGAAGGGAAAATCGCAGGGAAAGAGGGTTCAAACTTTGTCAGGAGGTTCGAACCCAACGTTATTTTATTTAATTACACAATTATAGTAGAACTCTAGAACCATTCCTTATTGAGTGGGAGTTTGATGGGGCCGCTTTGGGTCGTCATCTTAATTAAGAAACATGCAGAACTTTAGGTGTCAAGGGAATTACATGGCAAAAGGATGACTTAAAAACATCCTTCTTTGCTCATTGAAGTTTACGAGGAAAGTTTTCGTTAACAGAGTTTTTTTTTTTTTAATTTTAAGTGTAGTCACATTTTTGAGGTCTCTCTCTCTCTCTCTCTCTCTCTCTCTCTCTCTCTCTCTCTCTCTCTATCTTGCCAGTGAAAACAGACAATGTTATTCTGTGCAGATAAAAAATACGATTCGCTTGTCTTTGAACTCGATACAATTAAGAGATTCTTCTCACAGTGGTAGTTCGTTACTCAGCTGTCTAGACCCAGAAAAAATGAACTAAGTCTTGTACGTGAGGTGTGTACAAGATGGTAAAGATTTAGACTAATCTTTGTCTAATACAGAGTCAATTGGAAACTGTCTCAAGGTGTTGCGTGCGCAGCCTTCTGGCAAGAAAAGCGGAAATGTTCCATTAATATTTTTAGGTATAAAAATTCTATATAAAATAAGGGGCATCTTTGTGGCCGAAACTTTTCGCCGGCGCAGCAGGCTTCCTCGGTCGAATGCGGAGACGACTTTTATACTAGAGACAGTGGAAAAAATGACAGGTAATTTTATGGCGTTCAGTCCCTTAGCCTTGAGTGAAGGAGTTCAATTCCTTGAGCTTGTCTGCAATAAAATGCCAAGGTGTTGCTAGATTATCTTGTTCATCAACATGTCATTTTGGAATATCAGAAATAAATAGACATTACTACAGTTACTTGAGTGAACAGTCGTAGATGTGGCTCCAGTTTGTCCGTGACGAGAGCGATAAACTCGAGAGGGCAGCTAATGACTGGAACAACTTATATGTCAGAGCAGAGCTTCTTTTGCATGCACAAATAACCCGCATTGTTCCAGTCACGGTTTATTCTCTCGGCGTCACACCTGGACTTCCAGTTCTAGAGAAGGTGATGGAAAGCGATTGAAACTCTTCTTTTTTTTTTTAATTTGATATCTTTAAAACAATTGCCGATGACAAGAGCCGTGTGCTACAGGGAGTTTTTCATTTCTTGTAAATATTAGTGAAATACCTGCTGTCTGATGCTCTTGTGTTATGTCAGATACGCTTTGCATACCAAAGTGTCCGGTTAATTAGACACATTGTGAGGCTTATGACATTTTACCGAGAAGACGTTTCGCCCACCAGAGACTTTATCCTGCCATAAACCGCATACAGAATGCATTAGAAAGTACACATAACATTGCAGCTCATTAAGTTCCTTGCAGATGGGTACTCTGCACTCGACGCACGCAGTACAAAAACATGATTCTGCAAGTTGTTTTGACCAGCTGTCAGCACGGTAGTCAGAGGCATGTAATACTCGTATACTATCCTGCTGGAATGTTGGCCATTTTGTGTGATGTGGCTGTCTGGCGCTAAGAGAAGGGATGGCTGTGGAATCCAGTTACCTTGCTCGTGAAACGTTCTCTCCAGTCAGCCTCAGAACATATACACGGTGAGGAACACATCTCTCAGTGAATATATACTGAGAGTTTACTTTAACCCCTATTTTAGGTTTTAAATTTTTCTTGGCTGCTGGTAAACAGGTGACGTGCAGTCTTAATAATCCATGTTTTCTTAATAGGTTTTCAACTCCATTAACCAACCAACTAACCTGCCAGACTCTCTCAGGCCATCAGCTGGTTCACGACATTCTGGTTACCTATTTTGGTTCCTTTAAAATTGTGCAGTCAAATTTTATAGATCAAAGAGTACTCGCATATTATTACTCGGATATTTGATTTTTATGTTTCACATATGAACTAGTTTGTATTTGACTTATTGTGCAAATATTTTGAATTAAGAGATAGTTAAATCAGAAGTATCTACTGTGTCTAAATCCTCGTCGATTAGTATTGGTTTTTACTAGAAGTGGATTATAGAAAGCTGCTAGAAAGTACCTGAGTTTGTGAATCATGGAATTCGCAAGAAATGTAGTGACCAGCCATTTTTTTTCCATCAAATAACACTAATGAAGCTGATTTTTGTATAAATAAAACTATTAATAATAATACTGGTAGTATAGTAGTAGTATACGTATTTCTTTAGTAATACCAGATTAAGAAGGATAGGTTTTCTACAAACACTAATTTGCATGACCGTATAACCCCTCCCTCTCTCCCTTGCTCCATCCCTCCATTGCTCCCTCCCTCCCGAGTTCCCTCCCTCCTTCCCTCCCTCCCAGTAAGCATTGTGAGGTAATAGGAAGGATGTGGTTGGGGGGGGAAAACTAGATATCCACTGTAATTATACAGAAACAGATATATAATATTTTGAAAATTAGAGGAAGTGTTCATTCCTTTCTTCTTCAAAAACTCTGATAATAATATTATTGAAATTCAGTTTGCCAGAGAGAATTTGCTCAAATGCATTTGTACTTTTTTCCAATTTAAAATAGTGAGAAGTGCAAGGAAACCTGAGGGCGTTTGCGTGTACAGAAACTTTTTCCATGCAGAATTTAGAAGGAAATTACAGTTATTGAGATATGAAGTAAGTTCAGGAAATATATTTTCCCCTTGTAAATGTTAAGCCTCGTCGCTCTCTCTCTCTCTCACACACACACACACACACATTCACACACACACACACACACACACACACACACACACACACACAAATACACACACATACACACACATACACACACACACACACCACACACACTCACACACACACACTTACACACACACACTTACACACACTCACACACACACATACACACACACACACACACACACACACACACATATTCACACACGCATACACAAATTAGGATATGACGCATTTCACATCAGAGAAGAGCCTCGAAATTTCTCTAAGGGTTTTCCGCGGGCTCTTCAGTGGCCAGCACAGCTTTAAAGCAGTGGGAACTCTACAGAAACAAGCCAGCCTGTCTCCTGTGCTTGCTTGCTTGCACTCTGTCTCTCTCTCTCTCTCTGTCTCACACATACACACATATTTTGAAAGCCGGTGGAGATTACCCTGTAGTGAGGGACCATTTATATTTGAGAGAAGGAAATATAGCTGAGTAATAAATCTCCTCTGCCTCTGTCAACATATTTTAGTGTGGAAGAATAAAAAGATTATTAGTCTCGATGAACCTTCCCGGAATGAAGGCATTGTTACCGACGTCAAATCCTGCGATCACGTCATCTGATTTACGTTATATTATAACCTTGGAATCTGGCAGTACCCGGCTGCTGCTGTGGTACTCCTGGCACTGCAACGAGAGCAGTGTGAATGGTGTTATGGGTGAGGAGAGTGTCCTGGAAGGAAGTAAAGATAGTCAATAAGAATTGTCATGCGTAGAAACCTCTTATGACTAGGACGCAATTTTTCTTTTTGTGAGACGCATTTTTTATAGTCGATACTTGAACTACTCTAGTATAAAATACTTTATTAGTCCTAGATGAAAATGTACGTGATATGTCCCGCTTTTGTTCCCCACAAAAAAGAAAAAAAGAAAAAAAAAAAACAGATGAACAACTGCATTCCCAGATTATACGATGATATATAATCACCCATTCTCTATATGAGGGAAAAGTTCTTGCCTTCAAGAGAGAGAGAGAGAGCTGGACAGGTACCTAAAGTCAGTACCCAATCCGTCGGGCTGTGGTTCGTACGTTGGATTACGTGTGGTCAGCAGTAACAGCTTGGCTGATCAGGCCCTGATCCACCTGGAGGTCTGGTCAAGGACTGTGCCGCGGGGGTGTTGACCCCTGGATTACCCTCATTGTAGACTCCAGGATATGTACAGTATTTGGTGAGCATGTAAAGTATGTATGACAGTGATTTCGGTTGTTTACGCGTGTTGAAACTTTTTTTTAGAGATATGTAGTCTCCAGCGCCGCTTACCTGTCTCTCACCACACTACACTCTGATACAGTAGGTGACACTGGTGCAGGAATTCGAAATTAAGTCACTCCACTATCCAGTAAGATACCGAGGGATTACTTATGCTGCGTGACGTCGGCGAAAAGTCATGATTGACCTACTCAGTTTTACCTTCATCATTTGTGGAAAGCTACAACGTATACGGGAGGGACTGTATCATTGTCTCAGCCGTCTCTCTCCACCTCCGAGACTCCAGCCAGCTTGGTTCACCTAACGGTTCACTCAGGTCTTCGTGTTCAGCTACAGTACATCGTGTTGACCGCCGTGCGCCTCTCATTAGGGCTCAGACCTAATACACCATGGGTGTCTGTCTTCAGTTTATGGTGTGACTGAATCTTCTGCTTCTTCCGTGAATATTTTACTCACGTCACTTGGGATCACTATGGATTAAGAGCCAGTCTGCAACTTCACGGGCAGATCTATACCTCTTGCTTCATGCTCTTGTATCTTAACTTTGATTCACTCTTACAAGTCATGTTTCAGTGTTTTGCTTCGTGTTTGTGTGTTCATAGTTTAGCGAACTGAATTTTGAAGATAATTCTCCCACATGATCGCATTTCTCGTGTTTTTTGTTTTTCCATCTACATTTTCATACGAAAGGATAAGGTGTCTGAGAAGTATTAAGGAGGATTCACTTCACTCAAACGCATCAAATCGCAAGAGAATCACAAGTCGTTCTGGAATATGTTTGATTGTTCTCCGAGATTTTCCTCATTGTTGATAACTATTTAGTATAAGGTGGACTCTCACAGAAAGCTGGACGAGTAACTCGAGACAAGAAAGATGTGAGGTTCTCGCTAATTAATTCCTTAATGATAGTTTCTGCCAGCGGAAGATGAGAAAAATCAAAGTATATTATGACTGGTTCATTATGTGTTGCAGTCTCCTTCAGCAGCTCCGAGAAAATGAAATATGAATGTTTCAGAGTTTGAAGGAGGGAGGGAGGGAGGGAGAGAGTAAGAAAAAAAAACATGAGTTAACTGGGCTTAGCAGCAGGTGAAGGAGTAATTCATGCATAAGAACGAAATATTTTAGGTGCTAAGGCACCTGATTACCTGGTGTAGCTGCTCCCACCACCACACCTGTGTCCCCACTTCAGCAGTGATGGTGCCAGAGCGTTGAGTTTTTTTTTAAAAGGGAGGAGGGAATAGAGCTTCCCTCGGGAACGGTGTTCTGACGACGACGGGCCACGCCTTCCGGGGATACGCCCTCGTTACTTCCGGTCGCGGGTGCTGGCGGGTAGACAGCCGTGGGGGTAGACGGGTAGAGCGAGTACAAATTCTCAAGGGTATGAGAATGTGTAGCTACTAGTGTGCCTTGTGTTAGGAACATGGATTGCAGTCAAGCAGGCTACCTAACGACATGAAGGATTTTTTTCCGAGTGGTTTAAGGTGTCACGTTAGGCGCTAAGCCACACCCGTGGGCAGTGTCCAACGTGAGTTCAAATCCTGCTGGCTGCATTATTTCTTTGTGTGTGTGTGTGTTGTGTGTGATATATATATATATATATATATATATATATATATATATATATATATATATATATATATATATATATATATATTATTGTAACCACGAACGAGTGGTATTGATCAATTACAACACTGCCCTAGCCAAGGACTCTAACCCATTTTGTACTGGCCCGCTTCTTGGTGAGCGAGAACCACATGACGCTCACCAAGAGGCGGGCCAGTACAACATGGGTTCGACTCCTTGGCTAGCGCAGTGTAGTTATTGATCAATACCACTCGTTCGTGGTTACAATAATATATATATATATATATAGCTTCCCTCGGGAACGGTGTTCTGACGACGACGGGCCACGCCTTCCGGGGATACGCCCTCGTTACTTCCGGTCGCGGGTGCTGGCGGGTAGACAGCCGTGGGGGTAGACGGGTAGAGCGAGTACAAATTCTCAAGGGTATGAGAATGTGTAGCCACTAGTGTGCCTTGTGTTAGGAACATGGATTGCAGTCAAGCAGGCTACCTAACGACATGAAGGATTTTTTTCCGAGTGGTTTAAGGTGTCACGTTAGGCGCTAAGCCACACCCGTGGGCAGTGTCCAACGTGAGTTCAAATCCTGCTGGCTGCATTATTTCTTTGTGTGTGTGTGTGTGTGTGTGTGTGTGGTGTGATATATATATATATATATATATATATATATATATATATATATATATATATATATATATATATATATATATATATATATATATATATATATTATTGTAACCACGAACGAGTGGTATTGATCAATTACAACACTGCCTAGCCAAGGACTCTAACCCATTTTATACTGGCCCGCTTCTTGGTGAGCGAGAACCACATGACGCTCACCAAGAGGCGGGCCAGTACAACATGGGTTCGACTCCTTGGCTAGCGCAGTGTAGTTATTGATCAATACCACTCGTTCGTGTAAATAATTATATATATATATATATATATATATATATATATATATATATATATATATATATATATATATATATATATATTGATTCAACCACGAAAGAGTGGTATTTAATAAATAAAACACTGCGACTAGTCGAGTGTTGCGACTATGTTTGCGACCACGAACGAGTGGTATTTAATAATAACACTGCAACTAGTCGCAGTGTTGATTGATTAAATCCATTCGTTCGTGGTTACTACCCGAAATGATACTTTGCGGAGAGCTAGTACACCAACGGGGAGTAGAATGAAATTGCTCTGAGCACCCATCGTATGTCCTTGGATCACGGTATTAGACCTAGCTTGCTGAATGCGTGATTCTGAGGATTGTATGGTCTAAAATACACGAGGTCGATTTCCCAGCTAGTCGCAGTGTTGTCTTGATTATATATAATATATTATATATATATCATATATATATTTATATGCAAAACAACACTATAAAATTGATTCCAAGCGCTTTCGTGACGAAAGGCTTGGAATTATATTTTATATATATTTTATATATTTATATCACCTGATTACTGTGATCTTTTTGCATATATATATATATATATATATATATATATATATATATATATATATATATATATATATTATATATATATATATATATATATATATATATATATATATATATATATATATATATATATATATATATATATATATATATATATATTGTGTGTGTGTGTGTGTGCGAGTTCAGTAATAACTCTACCAAACATTATACCTAGGAAACTCAACAGGCTTATATCACTTTAATTCTTTCACTAACTGCACCCCATTTCCAATTATCCCCTTTTCCGCCACCAACTCCGTCCCCTCTCCCACACTCCCCTCAGAGTATCCACCTTCCTTCATTGCTTCAGGAGGCGGGTGAGGAAGTGAATATCTTAAAGCTTGTACAAATAGAATCCCTATGTACCTTCCCCTCTTCCATTGCATATACTGAACGAATGCACCAACCCCTCTAAAACTGTAACCCACCTGCTTTTAAGATTTCTGTCTAAATCCTATCTATCCTAGATACTTTACCACCCCTTCATTCAATTCATTTCTTTACGTGCCTCTCCCACACTCGCATCTGGATCTTCCTCCTGTCTAATGCACGAATTCACAGCCTCCATCTCTTAATTAACATTAACCAACTCAAAATATTCCGTCATCTTCCCAATATCTTAACCTAACCATTTAAAGGTTCGCCTCTTTTGATTTTAACTTTTCAATGCATTTGTTTCCGAGGCTTTCTGAACTTCCTTATCTCTCTTCAAAGCGGTTTCATATTCTCAGGAAAATGTATTGATGTAAACCTCTTTCACTTTGTGATTAGCTCTCCTTTTGCACTCACTCACCTCCCTTTCAAGTTATCTTTACTCGCCATATGCTCCTCCCCCTACCATATTTACTTAATCAATCCACCAGTTGTTCCTCTTAGCTCTTGCACCCGCCCTTCAGTACCCACAAGCTGCTACTGCATACTCTAACACTGCATTCTTAAATCTGCCATATAGCTCTTCGACCCTCTTCTCTAACCCAACTTTCTCTCAGTCGTTGCTTTTAACTTACACCTAGTTTTCCTTTAATTCATAAACTTTCATGTCTCTTGTACCCACCAATGACATTCTCCTTATACCCCATATATCTTTTTACACAGCCAGAAGCCTACCAGTCAACCTTTTATCTACTAATACATAGTCTAGCTATCATCACGCCCTATATCGTTTCTCATGTACATATCCTCTTTTTCTTGAAATGCGTGTTAGCTGTTACCAAAAATTTCATGTGTACATAGTTCAGTTAGGGGCCTCTATTAGCAGTTACCCTTGGCACTCCAAACTTACCAAATGCGCCTTTTACAATAGTTTCTTCGACTTCAGCATTTAGGACCCACACATCAATTATTTTTTTCACGCTTATATTCCCTCGATTCATTCCATGAGTGAGCATTTATTATTACTGCTACTCCTTCCTTTGCTCTGATTCTCTGAGTCACTTAACAATTCCATTTACATCTCCCCACAGAAGTTATCCTACCTCCTTTAGCTTCGTTTCGATTAAAGCTAATACATCCAGCTTCTTTTCGTTAATAATTTCAGAATCACTTATTTTCGCATTCATACTCACCAAGTACATTCAAACAATCAGCTTCAATATATATATATATATATATATATATATATTATATATATATGAAAATAGTTAGTTTCCTACCTACTTCACCAGTCCTCCCCATTTTTCTCACCCTTCCCCATCACCAATTATTCCCTTTTCCACCAGCATTTCCGTCCCTTCCCCAGGAACCCTTCCCTTCCCAACTCCCTCCATACCCTTCAGAGTATCCTCCTCCCTCTTCCATTTCTTCGGGAAAAAGATTTGCGCAATCTAATTTTTGTGGTAATCGATGAATCCATATTTTCTATTCAATGAAATATTTTCCAACTAATCATTTTTTATGATATAATCTATTTAGGCAATGCTATCTTATTTTAACAATGATAAATTTATTTAAAATATTTATCCAATTTCTTTACTAGTAAATAAATCATCTTTTCGTGTCAAGGATTAGACGAATATCAATGTGAATCCCCGATACATGCAACGAGAAATCTGACCTTTTACAGAATTCTTGAAAAAAATAGGATTATGTATTTATGAATATACCACAATTTTTCTTATTTCGAAGATAACTCACACCACGAATATATTATTATTATTATTATTATTATTATTATTATTATTATTATTATTATTATTATTATTATTCACACCACAAATATATTATTATTATTATTATTATTCACACCACAAATATATTATTATTATTATTATTATTATTTATTATTATATGCAGAGCCATGGGAATAAGTGGTAAATTGATTTCATCCAAGGGAGAGGAAGGGAAAGGTAGGAGCTCGAGTTCCCTGCATCAAGAGCCCTTTACCGACAACAAGGGTTCCTCGAAAAATAGCACAGCTCTTTTATTAGTATGATAAATGACTATGTAAAAGATAGAATATATTTTTTTTGTTGGCAATAAAGTTAACTTACGTAAAAATTTAATCCACGGGGAAAATTTGATATAATAATTCCCTAATTACGCTCTTGTTCGCTAATTGGCAGATTATTTCTGGCCCCCAAAAAAGGAATTAGCAATTAACACGAAAATAATCGCTTGTATATAGATGTAGTATATTAGATAATATGCAAATGTATTCTTACAAAAAGCACGCAAATGTTTACATACTTTCCCAAATATACAGGAACCGACACACAAACATTCACAAAGTTATACATGACTATGACAAACGACAAAGATTGAATTAAAATCAGACGATCATTTCAACACAGCCCATGCTCCTGAGGAACGTCAATAAATCACTTTGGCTACGACCGTCAAATGTGTTTCCTTTTCCCACTGCAAAAATTGTCTTTCGCCTTAATGCATTATCGTATTTATTGTCATTATTGTATATTATAATTGGTAAAATTTGGCTTTCAGACGGCAATCTAATGAAACCTAAGCTAAGCTAACTTAGCTTCACCTAAGTTAACCTAACATAACCTATGCTAACCTAGCAAAACCTAAGCTAACCTAACCTGTATAACATGTATCTAAAAGCTGACTTTAATCCGTATGCGAGAAATTGACGTTGCCTTAAAGAGGACGGGGTGCCTTCGTTGGAGAAATGGCTGCTTAAATTAAACCCTTACTTGAATTATGAATAACGTAAACCCATAAAGGAGAAAGAAGACCCCAAGGAAACTGATTACACGGGTTGAAAGGAACACACTGAAATGAGATCAAACAAGGTCATTACCAAGTTAAAAAACAAGCTTTGATTAAGGCGGCGTTTCGCTGTGTAGATCCAAACGTTGCCCTCACAAAAACTGGATCTCAAGCTTGTATTTTCTTTCCTTCTTTCAATAAAATGTCATAAGGGTCCGAGTCGCCTTGGAAACATAACTAAATCGCAATGACACGATTGCAAACAAACCATACCACGGGTGGGAATAGAACCCGCGGTCAGAGAGTTTTATGACTCTCTGACCGTGGGTTCTATCCCCGCCCGTGGTATGGTTTGGAAATATAAACCAAGAACAGTTACTAGTGGCGACTATAAGACTGGTACTTAGGAATGAAAAACAAGAAACATTTAATAACCAAAAACTAGAACCATTCAGGAACCAAAAAACTAGAAACATTCAGGAACTAAATATAATCATTCAGGAACCCAAAAATAAATCATTCAGAGGAAAATATACCCTACATGCCGGCGTATGATATTCACTGAATATCATACGCCGTCATGAAGACAAAATCTGATGAAAATATTCTATAAGGAAAATAAAGAAAAGTATTAAGGCTTTCAACATAGTTGATATTGGAGGTTATAAGCTAAAGTAACGAAGCAAGACTACTGAATGTGGGTGTGAGGACGCTAGAAGAACAAAGAGAGGAGATATGATAACAACATGCGAATTACTCAGAGAAACAGGGAATGTTAGCAAAGAAAGACTGTTAAACCTGAGAGGAATTAAAATGAAGACCTGGTTTTAACACCCAGTCTTCGTTGCATATCCCAGGGATGCAACATGGGACTCGCCGGCGAGGTCTTGACGACCAGGAACTTATTTTGTTTTTGTTTTTTTACACAAATGAATTTTTACAGGCTAAGAGCTGTTATTCTCCCTCAGCTCATTTCAAAGCCCGGCTCTATCTAAGGTTTAACTACCATCCCCAGGATGTGACCCACAACAGTCGGTTAACATCCAGGTACGTACTGCTGGGTGTACAGGGGGCAGCAGGTGTCAGGAAACATGTCCAACGTTTCCACCCGTATCGGGGATCTAACCAGTGATGTATCATAATAATAATAATAAATAATAATAATAATAATAATAATAATAATAATAATATAAAATAATACCTAACTCATGCAAAGTGTAATTAGAAATGAATTTAATTTTTATTTATAAATTGTTGAACATTAATAATTGTTACTGAACATTAGTTTACAATCATTAACGAAATACGCCAAAAATACATCCACATCACACATCGATTTGCATGAATGAAGCTATCACACACACACACACACACACACACACATACACACATACACACACACACACACACATACACACACACGCAAAGGTTTGCGACAAGGTTAGTTCCACAACTCAGGGGTCTGTCCTATGAAGAAAGGTTGAGGGAAATAGGACTAACAACACTGGAGGAAAGAAGGATCAGAGGAGACATGATAACGACATACAAAATACTGCGGGGAATCGACAAGGTAGACAGTGACAGGATGTTCCAGAGAGGGAACACAGAAACAAGGGGACACAACTGGAAGCTGAAGACTCAGATGAGTCAAAGGGATGTTAGGAAGCATTTCTTCAGCCACAGAGTAGTCAGGAAGTGGAATAGTCTAGAGAAAGATATAGTGGAGGCAGGAACCATACATAGTTTTAAGACAAGGTTTGATAAAGTTCATGGAGCAGGGAGAGCAGAGATCCAATAGCGAACAGCGAAGAGGCGGGGCCAGGAGTTGAGTCTCGACCCCTGCAATCACAATTAGGTGAGTACAATTAGGTGAGTACACACACACACACACACAGAATAAGAACGGAACGACAGCAGCTGAGAGGACACAGAAACGAAAGCGGCTAAGGACGCCAAGGCAAGATTATGATAAGAGTAACAGAGCGATGGTTGACACAATGGCTGAAGTGGCCATAAGGGCTCATGCGAGCAGGGCAAAGCTGCTGATTGTGGGTGACTTCAATCATAAGGAAATTGACTGGGAGAACCTGGAGCCACATGGAGGCCCAGAAACATGGAGGGCTAAGATGATGGAGGTGGTACTGGAAAACCTCATGTACCAACACGTAAGGGACACTACCAGACAGAGAGGAGAGGATGAACCATCAAGACTGGACCTAGTTTTCACCTTGAGTTATGCAGATATTGAGGACATCTCATATGAAAGACCTTTCGGGGCCAGTGACCACGTGGTTCTGAGCTTCGAATACATAGTAGAGTTACAAGTGGAGGGGGAAGCAGGAAGGGCAGGACGAATGAAGCCAAACTACAAGAGAGGGGACTACACAGTGGGGGACAGAGAAATGGCAGGGAAGTCAGTAAATGAAATGATGGAATATGTGACAACAATATGCAAGGAAGCTGAGGAAAGGTTTGTACCTAAGGGTAACAGAAATAACGAGAAAGCCAGGATGAGCTCTTGATTCACCCAAAGGTGCAGGGAGGCTAAAACCAAGTTTGCGAGAGAATGGAAGAAGTATAGAAGTCAAAGGACCCAGGAGAATAAGGAGAGCAGTCGTAGAGCCAGAAATGAATATGCACAGGTAAGAAGGGAGCCCCAACGACAATACGAAAATGACATAGCAGCGAAAGCCAAATCTGACCCGAAGCTGTTGTACAGCCACATCAGGAGGAAAACAAGTCAAAGACCAGGTAATCAGACTGAGGAAGGATGGAGGGGAGGTCACAAGAAACGACCGTGAAGTGTGTGAGGAGCTCAACATGAGATTCAAAGAGGTGTTCACAGAGGAGACAGAAGGGCCTCCAGAAAGACGGAGAGGTGGGGTACACCATCAAGTGTTGGACACAGTACAAACAAACGAGGAAGAAATGAAGAGGCTGCTAAGCGAGCTAGATACATCAAAGGGGATGGGACCGGATAACATCTCTTCATGGGTTCTGAGAGAGAGAGAGCAGAGGCGCTGTGTGTACCACTAACAACAATCTATCGAAACAGGGCAACTACCTGAAATATGGAAGACAGAAAATGTAGTCTCAATTTTTATAAAAGGAGACAGACACGAAGCATTAAACTACAGACCAGTGTCACTGACATGTATAGTATGCAAAGTCATTGAGAAGATTATCAGGAGAAGAGTGGTGGAGTACGTAGAAAGGAAAGGGCTTATCAACGACAACCAGCACGGTTTCAGGGACGGGAAATCTTGTGTCACAAACCTACTGGAGCTTTATGAAAGGGTGACACCAGTAAGACAAGAGAGAGAGGGGAGGGTAGATTGCGCTTTCTTGGACTGTAAGAGGGCGTTTGACACAGTTCCACACAAGAGATTAGTGCAAAAGCTGGTGGACCAGGCAGGGATAACAGTGAATGCACTGCAATGGATCAGGAAATACCTGTCGGGAAGACAACAGCGAGTCATGGTACGTGACGAGGTGTCAGAGTGGGTGCCTGTGACGAGCGGGGTTACACAGGGGTCAGTCCTAGGACCGGTGCTGTTTCTGATATATGTGAACGACATGACGGAAGGAATAGACTCAGAAGTGTCCCTGCTTGCAGGTGATGTGAAGTTGATGAAAAGAATTCAATAGGACGAGGACCAGGAAGAAGTACAAAGGGATCTGAACAGGCTGCAGGCCTGGTCCAGAAACTGGCTCCTGGAGTTCAACCCCACAAGTGCAAAACCATGAATATTGGGGAAGGGCAAAAATGATGGCAAGCGGAGTACAGTCTAGGGAGCCAGAGACTACAAATCTCACTTAAGGAAAAGGATCTTGGGTGAGTATAACACGGGGCACATCTCCTGAGGCGCACATCAAACAAATAACTGTTGCAGCATAGGGGAGCCTTGCAAACCTAAGAATAGCATTCCGGCATCTCACTAAGGAATCGTTCAGGACTCTGTACACCGTGTATGTTAGGCCTATATTGGAGTATGCATCACCAGTTTTTAACCCACGCTTAGCAAAGCACATAAGGAAATTAGAAAAAATGCAAAGGTTTTTGCAACAAGACTAGTCCCGGACCTAAGGGGCATGTCCTACGAGGAGAGGTTAAGGATAATCGACCTGACGACACTGGAGGACAGGAGAGATAGGGAGAATATGATAACGACATTTAAAATACTTATAGGAATCGACAGGGTGGAAGGAGACAGGATGTTCCAGAGATGGGGCACAACAACAAGGGGTCACAGTTGAAAGTTGAAGATTCAGATTAATCACAGGGATGTCAGGAA
>WNWK01001070.1:15000-120000 GCA_009830355.1 Cherax destructor | reverse complement strand
GTTGGTAAATAATATTTCGATCCTCCCTTGAAAATTATCAAGTCACTATCTTAGGATGTCGTAGGTTAAACATACATAAATTATTAAGATGCATGGAAATTGTTACAGATGGAAACGGGAGCAACAATGGTTTATCAGGAAAAAATAAAATTCAGGCATGCATTATACCTAAGGGCTTACACAATACGTATGAAGCCATAGATGGAGCAGTGTGAGCTATTGGGGATGAGGGTGTGTCAAAGATAAGGGGAGGGATAGCGTGAGGGATGGTGGATGAATCTGTATGAAAAATGGGAGACGGGATGGTGTGACGAATGGTGGATGAGGCTGTATAAAGAATGGGGGAAGGGATAGTGTGAGGGATTGAGGATAGCACCCTGTGATTCCTTGCTATTTTCGGCTTTAAGTCGCTCCTGGTTTCTTGTCTTTTATTTTCTGGTTGTTTGGTTCGTGTGTTCTCCCGAGGTTACCTACTTTCAGAATCAAGTACATTATTATTTATTCACACATACATACACAATCAAATTATGAATTATATATTGCTATGAGACATACAAATATGGAACAGGATGAAGTTGGAGCCATCTGTGGGCCAGCAATTTCATTTGATCAACTGACTTTTTTTGTTGATATTATGCAGTATGAACATGTTTCAGACTTGAGTCATCCTAGGAATAAATGATCACAGATGAAGTGATGTTCTGGAGAAGGGTACAGCCAGAATGAAGATGCTGCTTGCTGCCCGTCTTGTTGTATAGAAGCTCACTTCTCGCTGTTCTCGGAGTGGAGCCAAGTGTGGTACTTTGACAATATTCGCCATGTACATAGAAGTAAGGCCGCCCACATCCCCTCCGGTGTTGAAGGCTCTGGTGAAATGACAGATCTATCCAGGATGGGTCCAAGCGAGAGATGAGCCGTCTTACTGTGTTCTCTACTCTGTCAAGAAGTCGCAGATGAGACTGGGGGCAGGCAATCCAAGAAAGTGGAGCATACTCAAGGTGTGAGCGTACTCGTGCCTCGTACAGAATCTTGCAACCTCTACAGTCTAGCAGATGCGAGATACGTCGAAGTGCTGGCCACCTCTGTCTCTGTCTGCCTGTCTCTGTCTCTCTCTCTCTCTCTCTCTCTCTCTCTCTCTCTCTCTCTCTCTCTCTCTCTGTCTGTCTCTGTCTCTGTCTCTGTCTCTCTGTCTCTGTCTCTGTCTCTCTCTCTCTCTCTCTCTCTCTCTCTCTCTCTCTCTCTCTCTCTCTCTCTCTCTCTCTCTCTCTCTCTCTCTCTCTCTCTCTCAGGTCACAGGGAGGACACCTCGTCGAGCGTGTAAAGTCCGCAGGAAGTAACTCGTTATCAACTTGAAGACACTGCCCCAGGGACGAAGGAAGTGGGTGGTGAAGGAATGTCCTGTTTGTGTTCGTGTGTGTGTGTGTGTGTGTGTGTACTCACCTATTCGTGGTTGCAGAGGTCGATTCATAGCTCCTGGCCCCGCCTCTTCACTGATTGCTACTAAGTCCTCTTTCTCCTTGCTCCATGAGCTTTATCAAACCTCGTCTTAAAACTATGTATGGTTCCTGCCTCCACTACGTCACTTTCTAGGCTATTCCACTTCCTGACAACACTATTACTGAAGAAATACTTCCTAACATCACTTTGACTCATAGGAGTCTTCAACTTCCAATTGTGACCCCTTGTTTCTGTGTCCCATCTCTGGAACATCCTGTCTTTGTCCACCTTGTCAATTCCTCGCAGAATTTAATATGTTGTTATCATGTCTTCCATGACCCTCCTGTCCTCCAGTGTCGTCAGGCCGATTTCCCTTAACCTTTCTTCGTTGGACAATCCCCTTAGCTCTGGGACTAGTCTTGCTGCGAACCTTTGCACTTTCTCTAATTTCTTGACGTGCTTGACCAGGTGTGGATTCCAAACTGGTGCTGCATACTCCAGTATGGGCCTAACGTATATGGTGTACAGAGTCTTGAACAATTCCTTAGTGAGGTATTGGAACGCTATTCTTAGGTTTGCCAGACGCCCATATACTGCAGTTATCTGATTGATGTGCGCCTCTTTAGATGTGTTCGTTATTACACTCACTCCAAGATCTTATTCCTTGAGTGAGGTTTGCAGTCTTTGGCTACCTAAACTATACTCTGTCTGCGGTGTTCTTTGCCCTTCCCCGATCTTCATGACTTTGCATTTGGCGGTGTTAAATTCAAGTAACCAGTTGCTGAACAAGGCTTCTAGCCTGTCCAGGTCTCTTTGTAGTCCTGAATGATCCTCGACCAATTTAATTCTCCTCATTAACTTCACATCATCTACAAACAGAGACACTTCTGAGTCTATCCCTTCCGTTATGTCATTCACATATTCCAAAAACAGCACAGGTCCAAGGACTGACCCCTGTGGAATCCCGCTCGGCACAGGCGCCAACTCTGACACCTAGTCACGTACCATGACTCGTTGTTGCCTCCCTGTCAGATATTCTCTGATCCATTGTAGTGCCTTTCCTGCTATATGTGCCTTATCCTCTAGCTTTTGCATTAACCTCTTGTGAGGAACTGTGTCGAACGCCTTCTTGCAGTCCAAGAAAATGCAGTCTATCCACCCCTCGCTTGTGTCTTACTTCTGTTACCTTGTCATAAAACTCCAGTAGGTTTGTGACACAGATTTTCCTTCCCTGAAACCGTGCTCGTTGTCGTTTATAAGTTTGTGTCTTTCTAGTTGCTCCACCACTCTCCAAATGGTTTTCTCGTGTCTGTCTCCTTTCTTAAAAATTGGGACTACATTTGCCATCTTCCATACTTCAGATAGTTGCTCAGTTTCAATGGATATGTTGAAGATTTTTGTTAGTGGCACACACAACATCTGAGCCTCCTCTCTAAGGACCCACGGAGAGATGTTGTCTGGTCCCACGCCTTTGAGGTATTAAGTTCACATAGCAGCTTCTTCACCTCCTCCTCGGTTGTGTGTATTTCATCCAGCACTTGTTGGTATACATCCCTATTTTGAATTCCTGGAGTCCTTCCTGTCTCCACTGTAAATACTTCTTTAAATCTCATGTTGAGCTCCTCACATACCTCTTGGTCGTTTCTTGTGAACTCCCCACCTTCCTTCCTCAGCCTGATTACCTGGTCCTTGACTGTTGTTTTCCTCCTGATGTGGCTATACAACAGCTTCCGGTCAGACTTGTGTGTGTGTGTGTACTCACCTAGTTGTGGTTGCAGGGGTCGTGTCATAGCTCCTGGCTGTGTGTGTGTGTGTGTGTGTAGCCTACGAAGGAAAGAAAAGGAGGAATATAAGAAGGAATGCATAGAAAAGATTAAGAAAGAATAAAAGTATTGATGAAAGAATAGAAGGAAAGGACTTAACTAACGATGGAAAAGGAAGGAATAACCTAAGGACGGCAGAAAGGAAAGATAGAAATTAAGGACGAAATAAAGTAAAACCGGATAACAGTACTTAAAACAGACGATGATGTTAGTTTCTCCTTCATTCTTTCATTTCCCTTATTCCTTTTTATCCTCGTCTTCATCCTCTTCTTCCTTTAAATATTCTTCCTTTTCCTCTTTCACTTCCTGTACATAAGCTTCCTTCTGCTCATCTACCAGTTCCTAACCGTCTTCACCCTCTATTCCTCTTCCTCCCCCTACTTTATCTCCTTCACCCTCTCTTCCTCTTCCTTCCCCTACTCTATCTCCTCCACCTCTTCGTCCTCATCCTTTTATTCCCCGCCTCTATATACTAGCCCTACTTTTCCTTCTCTTCCTCTTATTACACCTTTTCTTCTTCCTCTTCAAGGCAGAACTTATAAAAAATTGCGAGTACTTAACGTTAATTTGCTTTGTACGTTTATTTTGTCGACCCATTAATGAAAAAATACTTTTAGCACAAGATTTTTTTTCGTTTTTTTTTTTTTCAAGTTAAAGAAGAAAGAAAAGCGTCCAATACAGCTACTTTTTATTCAAGATTTAATAAATAAATTTCTCTTGCAAATATATATATATATATATATATATATATATATATATATATATATATATATATATATATATATATATATATATATATATATATATATATACAATAGAAATTTATTTGTGGAATCCGAATCTTCATTATAAAATGCAATTTAAAATATAACATTAAGAGCAAGGCACGAGTTTAGTAACATCAAAACCTGTCTAAATCTGGAATTGAGAGACCCAACTATGATAATTTGATCTATAATACTTGTTATAGTCAAATAAAAATATCTTTCTTTACGAAAAAGAAGTTTAAGCTTGAAATTTACGAACCAAATTGTGTTAGTTAGAAAAAATATCAAACGGAAATGCTATGCAAGTAGTGTAAAAGACAACATATACGTTAATTTTTTGTTATAACTTAAATGTTAAATAAATATCAAGTTAAAGTAATTCGAAATATTGTTCAGAGATGCAATAGAAGCATATTGTTCAGGTGAAGGTGATCCCAGGAGTGGGGATCAAAATACACACACACACACACACACACACACACACACACACACACACACACACACACACACACATGAATTAATTACCGTTGGATACAAATGAAAGCTCATGGAGCAGGAAGAGTGACCTTGTAGCGACCAGTGAAGAGGCGGGGCCAGGAGCTGTGAATCGACCCCTGCAACCACAACTAGGTAAGTACACACACACACACACACACACAGTTTTTTTTCAATGTATTCCGTCGTATCATCTGGGAGAACGTTGCAAGGCAGTTGTGAAAATGAGATTGCTTACGTTATGGGTTATTAACATCGCAAGATTATGATACAAATGAACTTTCTTTCCGTGAAAGTACATCACATTACAACCCTTTGTCGTTTACGGATGTTCTTGATGCCCGAGACACGCATTTACTCTCAACGATCCCACGCAAGAAGTGTTTAATATGCGGGGTTAGCACATGACTTGCTCTGTGTAGAGCTGGAGGAGTTTATGTGTGGGTTCAACGACTCGCTTTCTGTTCAACCAGATTAGTTAATGAAAAGGTGAGGGAATAACTCAATCACTGGGCTTATATGTACTTGTATATTCATATGGAGTCAAGGTCGTACATCACCTTGAAAGCGTACGTCGCCTCGTTCTTGCGTTCCTTTACATACGTATACAAACATACAGGTTGGGATGGATTCTTCCCTTGTTCTGGGTCTCCTCTTAAACTCAGATCCACATCCTGTCCATGAAGGAGAAGAGTCCACCTCAGACTTAAACCCTTATTCTCGAGAAATGGCTTTCAAAACAGTAATTCACTAGGATTTATATTCCTATGGGTTATTACCTGTCACTCTTAAGATATTTTTGGTTAAATCGATACTAAATTACTGCCAGAATATATGTTCCAGGAAGGGAGCCAGTAATAAACACAATATCAAATTGTAAGGAAAATTATGATTTAAGAAATAAGGATTATGGTTATTACACAACCTTGGGAAATAACAATATATGTATGAAAATTTTTGACAGCATGAGTATTTAACCAGTATTAATATTAGCTCTAGCATGTAAGCCAAATAAGCAATGGAACATAATGGAACATATATTCTCTGGACTGACTAAACAGAAAGAAATAAACCTATATTTTAGCACGCCTCCCGGCAATTTAAAATCTCGGGGGTTCAATTCCCTGCTAGTCGCAGTATTGTTATTTAGTTAAAACCACTCGTTCGTGGATGCATTAATATGTGTAATACTCGTGAAGACTGGTATTTAAAACGGTGGAGAATGAAACTAGTCCTGTAGCTTCCACGGCCACATATGTGCCCACATTAGCAGTGACATGTCCAGTCGTACTTGGCACCTGGTGTTTGAACCAATGATAGCCGAGTGGACTAAGGCGTCTAGGAATATTGACACGCTTCCTGGGAAACGTGCAAAATATCGGGGGTTCGATTCCCGGCCAGTCGTACTATTGTTATTTGCTTCAAACCATAATTGTGGTTGCAGGTGTGTGTGAGAGTGCATTAACATGTATGTACACTTGGGCAAGAAAATTTCTCCGACTCTGCTGGGCGGCAGTCACATATGGCAACTCACATATATTTTCATAAATGAACTAACGCAATTTGGAACGACGATGGTGATTGGCTGACAAAATTAATTGCCACTACTCTCTGTGTATCTGTATAAACACAGATTTATGAATGCAGACATGAATTAATTACCGTTCGGTTATTATATCCAAACTTACAAAATAAAAACAAATAATTCTGAAAGATGTCCAAATATACTGAAAGGGAAGTGTAATGATAACAGGTCAGTAATATCTATACATGATCCGTATGTCCTCACAGGAGATA
This sequence comes from Cherax destructor, assembly GCA_009830355.1. Classification (NCBI taxonomy): domain Eukaryota; kingdom Metazoa; phylum Arthropoda; class Malacostraca; order Decapoda; family Parastacidae; genus Cherax; species Cherax destructor. Next base: position 113,681 of record WNWK01001070.1, on the reverse strand, counting down.
CAATACAACTGGACGTGTTGGGTGAATGTGTGAGGCTCGGTCCTCATAATGCCTTTCAGAATACTGATAATTTGAATAACATATAATTTAAAGTAATACTCCACTAGCCAAGGTGCCCTGCAAAACAAACTATGGTGTAGCTACTTTTTATGGTATTATTGAATACATAATAATGGTGTTTAATTTATCTTCATGCATGCCACGTTCTGTCACTTTGTTTTGAGACAAGCGGCACTTGCGTGGCATCTCACTCGCTTCAACATAATGGGAAGGCTGAGGTGTAATCTCTCCCTTATTTGCCTTCTGCTTTTCTGTTATTTTTACAGTTCCTTGTTGATGTGAGAAATTACGAAAGCACTTGTAAGTTCACTATTTTTTCACAGTGGTTGTTCTGCATATTGGGATATCACTTGTTTACTGTCATCTTATTGGTTATACATGTATATATATACACACACACACACACTCAGGAATTTTTGTTGATACTGTCATCCTTGTATTTGCATCCCTCTGCTGTAGACTGGCTCACTTATACGATTATCCTTGTCTGGTTCGATTATCCGATGTTTTCTTGTATGATGGATGATAGGATCTGTCTACTTGTCTGGCTGGCTTGTCTGTAAGGGTCATTCAGCGTTGCTCAATTTTGTTTTAAATTTAACCTGCGTTGCTCTTCAGTTTGTTAATTAAATGACTTGCATTATGAAGGCATAATAACGTGTCATTAATCACACTAAAACATCCACTAGAGTACCTAATATAAGAGGAAGATTTAATAAATTTAATTGCACCACTCGCCCTTAGAGCATTCTAAATTAATTATCATTTTTTCATTATTTTTTTATCATGAATTATGATTATTATTGTTTCTAATTGCACAACTCAAAGCAGCATGAGTTTGGAGACGGTCGCTCCTGCCTCTCGCAGCCACATCATGGTCTTGGATGCACTGGAGGACAAACAGAATGCAGATGTTGCATACACGGACTTTGCTCACGCTATTCACAAGTGCAATCATGGTGTAACAGCGCATGCAATACGTGCAGAAGAAATAACCGGAAAAATTGGCAGAAGAATTTTAAACTTTCTAATCAATAGAATGCAGAGTAATAGTAAACAGAGTTAAGTCAGAGGCTGCCACAGTGAAGAGCTCTGTTTGAACAGGTACAGATCACATAGACACAGGTACACATCACATAGACACAGGTACAGATCACATAGACACAGGTACACATCACATAGACACAGGTACAAATCACATAGACACAGGTACAGATCACAGAGACACAAATCATAGCACCGGATCTTCATTTGCCGACGATATTAGAATTTGCAAGAAAGTGCCATCCATTGATGACACTGTAAACATACAAGCGGATATAAACAAAATCTTCCAGTGGGCCCTAGAATACAATATGATGTTTAGTGAGGGCAAATTTCATTTACTCCGTTATGGATTAATTTAATATGTTGTTGCCTTTATAATTTGTGGATTTATTTTATAACCTGTAGTTTTACTTTACAAGGTGAAGATTTATCAGTTTTCGACGTTCGTCTCTTCAGCTGCAACTATTTGTGAAAAAAAGTTATTTGCGAAGATATCTTCATTAACAGACAACGTTTCCCTCTTGGTACAGGTAAATTAAGCTCTCTTCTGAGCGAAACGTAAAATTTGCCTGTCTGTTTATCGTGTTTGCTGGAAAGTTTCATCCACCAGCAACTGCAACATACGTTTCGCTGCCTCGTAATTGAAAACAAGTTGGGAAAAAAAAACTGCAAGTTTGTAAAAGGGGTTAAAGGATTATATTTTAATTTGTTAATTTTTTGATGAATTAAGAGTTAATCACAAACTTTGTCTTTTCCATTTAAGTTTTCTCATTGCTGTTACATTATGTGCTCTTGATATATATATATATATATATATATATATATATATATATATATATATATATATGTCGTGCCGATTAGGTAAAACTGGTCAATTAGCAAGAACTCATCTAAAATTAAGTCCTTTCTAAAATTTTCTTTTATACGTTTAAAGACATTTTTTTCAATTATGTTGATGTAAAAAAAATTAATTTTGAATCAAAAGAATCCTAGAAAACTTACCTAACCTTATTATAACAAGCGCAATTTAATTTAGCCTAACACAACTAAATATATTTTAAATACTGTTACAATAATTTAATAATAAACAAACACAATGAAATATATGTTTTCGTTAGGTTTAGAATGATTTTTTGCGAAATTATTGCATACAGAAATTTTCGCTTGTCTTATATGGCAAGAAGAGTGTTGCTATTTAAGCCAAAATCGCAAGTTTTACCTAATCGGCTGACTTGTTGAAAAAAAAAATACATATATGCAATAAGATTTAAGATCACAGTAAACAGCTGATATTACAATATGCATAACAACCACTGTGAATAAATAGCGAAATTCAAAGCGATTTCGTGTTTATTAAATTATTGTAAACTTATCTAAACTATTCAGTTGCATTAGGCTAAATTAAATTGCGCTTGTTATAATAAGGTTAGGTAAGTTTTCAAAGATTTTGTTGGCACAAAATTATTAATTTTTACATTAACGTAAATGAGAAAAATATATCTCTAAACGTATAAAAGAAAATTTTAGAAAGGACTTAATTTTAAATGAGTTCTTGCTAATTGATCAGTTTTACCTATTCGGCACGACATATATAGGTAAAGTGAAGCCGCATTGGTTAGAATGAAAGGGGATAAGCTAGCCGGAGTAGGTGGGATTAAGAGTGAGATGTTAAAGGCGGATAATAATGTTGTTTGGGAGCGGTTGATGTATTCGTTCAACGTATGAATGAAAGAGGAAAGGGCACGTAAGGATTGGAAATGAGCATACATAGTTATTTTGTATCTATCTATCATGTTCATCATGCGTAAACAAAGTCAATAATTGGAGATGGCTTTTTAAACTTAGTGTCAGTCTGTGCTGGACCAATATTAAGTTTCGAGGGACTTGATAATGGTTGAAGAATTATCCGTGAACAGTACCAGTATTTTGACATTTATTCTTCACCTTCCCGAACATATTTGTTTCCAGATAAATTGTTGAAAAAAAATGAGAATTGCTTTTTTCATTTCCGGTTCTGCGTTCTGAATTGCCGGTGGAATATTTTTTTTTTTAGATCCATCTGCGTTCGGAAATATCACAGGAAAGTTTTAGCTTCATCATAGACTTCCATGTTGCAAACAATAATTTTTTTCGAGGGGGTACGAGAGAGATGAGTCGCTACAGCAGTGATGAGTGTGGAAATGAGCATTCAACTCCACAAAATATACTGGCCGATCGACCTCTAAAGCTGCACCAAAAATATTACAGTTTTGGGTATAGAGAAGTGGAATTGTGGGGTTGAAATGGCAGGCCTGTGGACAGAAATAAAGTTTGGAATAATGTGTAAATGGCTGGTGAAAAAAAAGGGTGAGTAATATTATCACTAGATTATGGAAACATTCGCAACAAAGAATAACATAAAGACACGAGTAGGTAATATAATCGCTGAAATGTGTAATATAATAAAAAAAATTATGCAAACAGATTGCTAGAACTTGTAAAATAATAGTAAGAGTGTGTAATACATAATAATAATAATAATAATAATAATAGTAATAATAATAATGGTGGTGGTGGTGATGTTGATTCACCGGGAAAACTCCCGGCCCGGGTCTTTACCAGATGGCGACCCGGCTCCGGCTCCCTGGCGTGGGAGTAGCAGAGACCTAGCCATATTCGCCCACAAGCACGAGGCAGGTAGGTAGATAGTTGCTAGGCCCCTCTGGTCTGCCACCTTCCCCGCCCCAAGGAGGCTGACGGGAAGGGCAGGCTTGCGAGCCGCAGATGGTAGCAAGCTCCAGCCTTGGCACCTACCCTGCCCTAGAAGGGCTGGGCATGGTGATCGACCTAATAATAATAATAATAATAATAATTTAATTTCAGCATGATACAATGTATGTACAGAGATGGCTAGATTATCTAAAATACTCGATAGAATGTGTAAAAGAATTACCACATTTTGCCAAACAGTTTATATATTTGATACATAGTGAAATCTCAAGATTGTGGAAAGTTAATCAAAAGATTGTGTAATGTAATTACTTAACTGCGTAATATCATTCGAAGTCTTTATATTATACTTATTAGAAGGGGAAAATGCGTGTGTGCGTGTATACATATATTCGAGCCAATTAAGCTGAACCGACAAGTTTGGCTTCTTCGACAGCGTTGTCCTCTGCCGAATAAGCAGAAAGAAAATATGTTTTTTGCCATAAATCTGCGGAAATGAATCTGAACTTAACGAAAAGAATATATATATATGTCGTGCCGATTAGGTAAAACTGGTCAATTAGCAAGAACTCATTTAAAATTAAGTCATTTCTAAAATTTTCTCTTATACGTTTAAATATATATTTTTTTCATTTATGTTAATGTAAAAAAAATTAATTTTGTACCAAGAGAAACTTTGAAAACTTACCTAACCTTATTATAACAAGCACAATTTAATTTAGCCTAACCCAACTAAATATATTTTAGATACGTTTACAGTAATTTAATAATAAACAAATACAATTAAATATATTGTTTTCGTTAGGTTCAGAATGATTTTGCGAAATTATTGCATACACAAATTTTCGCTTGTCTTATATAGCAAGAAGAGCGTTGCTATTTAAGCCAAAATCACAAGTTTTACCTAATCGGCACGACATTATATAATTTTATATATATATATATATATATATATATATATATATATATATATATATATATATATATATATATATAGGATGGGGTCCACCTCTGGTGTCAATTGTGGGACCCATTGCCTCAGAGAAGTGGATAAAAAGACTTCAAGGAAGAATATTTAGATTTCTTTCTGAAGCCATTTGAATATTCCACTTCCCCTACCACCCCATCTTTTTTATACAAACTTTATTTCAAGAAAAAATACAATGGGGAGTAAAACAATATAGATAACAACTCAGCTACATGTCAAATACTTCGTCCAACTCCCGGCAGTGGGCCGCGTGCCCAGAATACTGCAGGCATTTCCCCTCTGGATCGCAACACTGAGTCTCTGAAAGAGGAAGCTGGTCGCCCTGTGGTCCTTGGTTTCTATGATGAGTTTTCCACCCAGCTCCTTGAGAAAATTTAGAGCACACTTGCCCCATGCTCCATGGGTCTCCGAGCCTATTGGGATGAAGTTATAGCAAGAGGGAAGGTGTTCATATTTGCGGGTCTTCTGGGTTTCCCTGTGGCTGGCAGCTCCACCCCCTTCGGCTAAGGAGTGTGGCAGGTAGGTGTCTGCCAATGTGGCAGCACAGGTGTAGTCCCAAGCAATCTGCTTACCATCCTTCCAGGGTAGCATGGTGGCTCCATCAGGACGCTTTTGACTTCCATCAGACCTCTGCACTTGGGGTTCCCGTTGAGCTGGGCAACGGGCTGTGGCGAGGCTTCTCTTTATGATGTCATTGACCTCTTCATGTCTAGCATACTTCTCCTCTGATGTGTGACACACTAGACCATGAAGTCCGAATTGATCAGCCGTCGCCCTGCCGCAAATACACCTATGTTCGGTGAGTATGGGGGCGGCTAGGCGAAGAGCAACACCAATCCGAATGGCCTGTGGGTCGAGTCGAGTCCCCAGAGAGGAATTGGGAACAGCTAGAAGGAAATCTCCTGAGTGTGATGTCTTCACCGCTAGGAGACGAGCTTTGTCCTTTACTGAAGCGTTGGTGAGCATTGTGTTGGAAATTTTTTCCATGATCGGTTTGTCCCAGTGGGACTGTTTGTGCTCTTTGGGAGGAGCTGTTCTACTGGAGGAGTTTGCCAGGATGTCCCACTGCACGGCTGCTTCAATGAACTTGGGGTCTTGAGCTCCCACCACACCTCTCAAACGTTCAGGGACAATCCTCTTGACTAATCCACAGGAGGCCAAACACGATGACAGAAATGCAGGTAACGCTACCTGCCTTGCTTTGCGCTCCCCTATACCTCCCAGTCGCACTGGGAGGGTTGCCTGCTCCCATTGCTGATCCTCTAGTGACAGATTCAGTGCCTTCTTGAAGGTTGATCTTAGGTGTGCGTCATACTCGTCAAGTGTTGGGTTGTCAAAAGAGGGTGTGCACCTCAAGAAGTAAGTGAGTCTTGGCATAGTAAGACACCTTGTGAGGAGATACAGGGCATCATGGGAATCAAGGTCACTTATTCTCTCCTCCATTCTTTTCAGGTCATTCACTTTGTCCTTGAGGACAGTGTCGATGGCATGGTGACTCAGCGGTGCTCCCAGGAGGGTACTGTTGGATGGAGTGGTAGTAGTGACTTCTGGGAGGATTGTTTGCACCGCATTGATTATTTCCTGATTTGTTATGATAATTTCACACCTTGAGGGATTAAGGATGAGTCCTAAGGTTTCTCCCTGTGTCTTCACCCGTTGTAGGTCCTCTAACAAGGACTCCACAGTACCTGCCAGAGTGCCATCATCCAGGTACCAGATGTTGAGCTCGCTGCATAGGCTGGAAGTTAGTTCTCTTACTGCCAAACAGAAGAGAAGTGGAGCGAGTGGATCACCCTGCTGAACACCCTCAGATGAGGGAATTTCATGTTCCCCAAACAAAAGAGTCGAGGGTTTGCTGTAGCCAGCTGAAATGAAGGGAAAAAGACTGGGGAACCGATCCCGAACGGCTGGCAAGACCACATCTCTCTTCACCATATTAAAGGCATTTCTAAAGGCAAGTTTGACTACGGCCTTGTCTTCTGATAGGTTCCTGATGGAGGCCCTTGCCGCATGAGCTGCGGCTTCACTGCTTTGAGAGACCCCAAAGCCCAGTTGGTGTGGCTGGAGTAAACTGGCAGCTTCTAGGCAAATGTATATATATATATATATATATATATATATATATATATATATATATATATATATATATATATATATATATATATATGTCGTGCCGATTAGGTAAAACTTGCGATTTTGGCTTAAATAGCAACGCTCACCTTGCCATATAAGACAAGTGAAAATTGGTGTATGCAATAATTTCGCCAAAATCATTCAGAACATAACGAAAAAATATATTTCATTGTGTTTGTTTATTATTAAATTAATGTTAACGTATCTAAAATATATTTAGTTGGGTTAGGCTGAATTAAATTGCGTAGGTTTTCAAAGTTTCTCTTGGTACAAAATTTTAAATTCTTACATTAACATAAATGAAAAAATATATCTTTAAACGTATAAGAGAAAATTTTAGAAAGGACTTAATTTTAAATGAGTTCTTGCTAATTGACCAGTTTTACCTAATCGGCACGACAATATATATATATATATATATATATATATATATATATATATATATATATATATATATATATATATATATATATATATATATATATATATATATATATACATACCATTGATTTTAAGTAATATTAAATCAATTTCGTTTGATCTTTGATACATATGGCACAATTTAGATAAAATAAAATTGCGTTAGTTTAAGTGAAGTTTGGTAAGGTTTCTAATTTACGTTTGATCCAAAAACAAAAGATTTATATCGTTGTCAAATAGAATTAACTACTACAGAAGAGTTTTTATATTTTTTTTCTAATAGATGTCATTAAATGATGACCTATTGTTGTATAATGGTAATTATATGATAAATATTAAGTCAAAGGACATTGTGATGGGAAAATAAATTTATAAAATAGTCACCGTTTGCTAAGAGGAAAATGAGGTTATGTCCTTCTAATATTCCAGCTAATATTAAAAGGATCTGCCAATCACACTAAGCCAAAATATCTCACTAAAAGTGTTACTTAAGACAAGTTAGTTTGTTTATTTTATTGTCTTCTATAAAGCTTGTGTGTCATATATCTTACAGTAACAGCCTCGTATATTAAATATTTCCCTTGTGTTTCATGAACTTTAATGTTTCCATTATTATTATTATTATTATTATTATTATTATTTTTATTATTATTATTATTATTATTATTATTATTATTATTATTATTAAGGCTAAGGTCTCTTGGGAAGTGGTTTTAATAAAAAAATTGACTAGGGGTGCCATAGAACGAGATGTGTGATTTGATGGTATCATCACTGAAAAGAATTAGACCTGTGCTCCAGTTCCTTGAATCGAGTCTAAATGCCTTCCAATCCCCTAGGTAACTGTAATAATAATAATAATAATAATAATAATAATAATAACTGCAAGCGAGATAGCTAGCCTTTTAGCTGTGAGTGCTCTGTCCTTAGCGATTTTCACCTTGCAGTTCCCTACTCTGCAAATGGCACACATCAAGACCCGCGGATTCTTCGTATTGCAGTGGCTCACAGTGACTACAAGTGTATATGCAGCATAGTGGCAGCCGGCCAGCACAGTCTGCATGCTCTGAACCGTGTAAGTTCCAACGAAGTCAAGGATATCATCAAGAGACGCTTAGCTACAGTCCAGCAGAGAGTGAATCTCGATCTTTACTTCACATCACCTAAGATACGCCCGCCAGCCTCCCTGATGGGATAATCTTGTCGGGTTTATAAACTGTTTATTAACATCATTCTAAAAACCTAGTAGAATGGTAGATTGCTGTTGTGGGACTACACTTGTGCAGCTACCCCTCAATGATACCTACATCCCATCAGGTGCTCGCCAGCAGTGTTGTGCTGCTGACCACCGGATCAACCACTCTGCCTCTTTTTCCACCGTGTCGGTATTTATATACCATTTCGTCTCCACATATAAGGATTTAGCAGACTATTACCACTTCATCCCTGACATACTGGACCCCTGACATACTGGACCCCTGACATACTGGACCCCTGACATACTGGACCCCTGACATACTGGACCCCTGACATACTGGACCCCTGAAATACTGAACCCCTGACATACAGGAAAAAACATGCCATGGGTTTCTTATGGACCTGGGCTGGAAGCTCATCGAAACCAACAGAGATCGGAGAGCTGCCACCTTTCTCTACCAGGTTTTCAGTGTGGCATGTCTGCTGTATCTTCCTTTCCTGCCCGTCGTCTTAGGAGCTCGAGGAGCTCTACAACTTAATCTAAGAATTTCAATCTTTATAATTCTGCGTGCATGTAAATTTCTGAATTGATTTACACTTCAATATTTAACTTTATGTTCACTGTTTACCACTGTTATTAATGTTATAAAATTTCCCAAAATATATATATATATATATATATATATATATATATATATATATATATATATCGTGCCGAATAAGTAAAATTTGCGATTTTGGCTTAAATAGCAACGCACATCTTGCCGAATAGGGCAAGCGAAAATTTGTGTATGCAATGATTTCGCAAAAATCATTCTGAATCTAAAGAAAAAATATATATTTCAAGGTGTTTGTTTATTATTAAATTATTGTAAACTTATATGAAAAATATTTAGTTGGATTAGGCTAAATTAAATTGCACTTGTTATAATAAGGTTAGGTAAGTTTCCTAAGGTACTTTTGGTAGGAAATCATTAATTTTTATATTAATATATATGAAAAAATATATTTCTTTTAATGCTTAAGAGAAAATTTTAAATGAGTTCTTGCTAATTGACCAATCTACCTATTCGGCATGAACACACACACACACACACACACACACACACACACACACACACACACACACACACACACACACACACACACACACATACACACACACACACACACAAATATATATATATATATATATATATATATATATATATATATATATATATATATATATATATATATATATACATGTACCCTAACTCGTTTGTTGATAACATGCACTTGTGAGCGGTGTAATGAGTCGGGCAACTGATACCCATGAAATAGGATAAACTGTCAAATGTATATTTTTTATTTCATGCTGGATAGCCCCAATTTAATGCTTCTGTGCATCTGGGTCGGCTATTAACTGCATACTGTTTTTTATAATATTTTATTTACATATATCAGTATGTAATATTTCTCTGTCGATTGCATGTGTAAATACTTTCACCTTTGGGTGGCTCACACTCACAGACACACATACATACACACACACACAGACAGGATGTTCCAGAGATGGGACACAGCAACAAGGGGACACAGTTGGAAGTTGAAGACTCAGATGAATCACAGGGATGTTAGGAAGTATTTCTTCAGTCACAGAGTGGTCAGGAAGTGGAATAGTTTGGGAAGCGATGTAGTGAAGGCAGGTTCCATACATAGCTTTAAGAAGAGGTATGATAAAACTCATGGCGCAGGGAGTGACCCGGTAGTGGCCAGTGAAGAGGCGGGGCCAGGAGCTGTGACTCGACCCCTGCAACCACAACTAGGTGATTACAACTAGGTGAGTACACGAGCACACACACACACACACACACACACACACACACAAACACACACACACACACACACACACACACACACACACACACACGTATGCACCACCAGAATGGAAGTCACACTTGCCAAGCATATGAAGAAACTTGAGAAAGTGCAAAAGTTTTCAACGAGACTAGTCTCGAAGCTAAGGATATGTCCCGTGTGGACAACCTGAAAAAGCTAAACCTGATGACACTAGAGGAAAGAAAGTCTACGACTGATTTGATAACATGCAAATTACTGAGAGGAATTAACAGAGTTGAAGGGAACAGCTGGAATAACAAAAATGGCACAATACCGTGACTGGAACAATACACACACAACCCGCACATATAATATATTTCTTTATCTTTACTTGCTACAAGTACATGTACATGGTATACAGGCCTAGCTGACATCAGTGACATACTACTATATAGAAAGTCCCTTGTTATGCTGAGTATTTCGGGCAGATTAGGTCAGTGTCCTAGGATGCGACTCACACCAGTCGACTAACACCCAGGTACCCATTTTACTGATGGGGAACATAGACAACAGGTGTAAAGAAACACGCCCAATGTTTCTGCCCTGGCTGGGAATCGAACCCAGGCCCTCGCCGTGTGAAGCGAGAGCTTTAGCCACCAGACCACCAGAGATGATCTTACGACGACGTTTCGGTCCGACTTGGACCGACTTGATGTCGAGTCCCTCTTCACTAATGTTCCTCTGGATGATGTCCTTAATTTTCTCAGAGAGAAGGCCAATGAAGGGTTACTTCATCTCCCTATACCTACTGATATCTTTCTTGATCTTATCCGCCTTTGTGTGGACTCTAATTCCTTTTCTTTCCAAGGTAAATATTATTCTCAAATCTTTGGTGTCGCTATGGGCTCTCCTCTATCTCCTGTTCTTGCTAATCTTTACATGGAATACTTCGAGACTGTTCTTCTTCCCACTATGTAGATGACATCTTTGCTCTTTGGCCTCATGACTCTAGTCATGAGGCCCCTTCCATTAAGTTTAAAGCTGACTGGGAATCTAATTCTTTGCTTCCTTTCCTTGATGTTCATGTCCACCGCTCAGTTACAGGTTTTGCCTTTTCCGTGTACCTCAAACCTATGCACAGTGGAATGTACATTCACTACTTCTCTTATCATGCCTCCTCTGTCAAGAAAAGTGTTCTTATCTCCCTCTTTCTCCGTGATCTCCGCATTTGTGATCCTCAGTTCCTTGAAGCAGAAATTTCCACTCTTCATAATTCATTTTCCCGCCTTGGCTACCCTTCCCATTTCATAGACTCTGTTTTCTCTCGTGCCAAACGGACTTTCTTCTCTCCTAAACCCTCTACTCCTGGGAACTCTCCTGTCCTCTGCCTTCCCTACATCTCTGGTCTCTCTAATCTCAACAACTCTCTCCGTTCCTTAGACATCAAACTTACCTTTCGCCAGACTAGCAATCTTCGCACTAATCTAGTTCATACCTCCCCTCCCTCTATAGATTCTCCTGGTGTCTACTCTATATCTTGTTCCTCCTGTCCTCTTCAGTACTTCGGAGAAACTGGCCGATCTCTTTCTGACAGACTCAGGAAGCACAAAAGTAGTGTTAGGTTGACACTAATAATGCTCTTTTCTGTCATGTCAGAGATCACAGTCATCCTATTGATTGGTCTTCTGCTAAAACTGTCTACCCTACGTCTAACTTTCACAGTCGCCGTTTCGTTGAATCCTCCCTTATACACAATTTTCCCTGTATGATTCTTAGCCCTGGCTTTGTCTCTGTAGATGCTTTCCTCTCCCATTACATTGTTAAATGCTCCAAACTTCAGAACACCCGTGACTTAACCTGATTCCTTTCCCTTCTATCTCTTCCCCCTTCTCCTCTTTCTCCTTTTTCCTCTTGGTTTTCTTTCTTTTCTTTTGCCTTGTATTTGTCCTTCATTGTATTTTCATTTTTTCCCGCACTGTGTTCTTGTTCTTACCCTATGTGGGCCGCCTGCTTCATTGCAGTGCTCCTTTCCTAGATTATGACTGACTCCACTACTACCACTACCACTACCACTATCACTATCACTACTCCACCACTTTCTTGTGCCCTCCCCTGTCTGCCTGCCTATAAATACCCCTTCCACCTGTCCTTCGTGTTAGTGTGACTTTGTAAATGGTCCAAGTCGGACCGAAACGTCGTCGTAAGCTCCTCTCTTTTTCTATGTGCGGGTTATGTGTACAACAGCTGGAAGTTTAAAACCCATGTGAGTCACACAAGGATGTTTGAAAGCATTTCTTCAGTCTCATAGTAGTCAGGAAGTGGAACGGCCTTGGCAATGGAGACCTGGAGGCAGGATCCATAAATAGCTTTAAGAAGACGTAAGATAAGGCGCTCGAACGCAGGAGTGTGTGAAAGAAGTAGCGGTCAGCCAAAAGACGGGAACAAGAGCTGAAACTTAATGTTGTCAGCAATACCATTTTAAAATATCCAGTCTATTTAATACATTTCAGTTGTTTCTTCATCCAACATCAGGATCAAAATTAAATATTACATTAAAATTAAAAAATACATCAATCAAATTCTTTTTAACTGAAGTAATATGCTGTGTATACAAGTGTAGGAATACTTGTGTAGGAATGCTTTTATTTAAATATTTAGGAAAAGGTGTTGAAATTTATTCCGATGCTGTTTATATCAGTGTAGCCGTTGGTAGGAGGGGAGAAAGTGAAAAAAGAAAGGGAGGGGAGGGGAAGGGAGAGAGGAAAGAGGAGAGGGCAGGGAGAAAAGAGAGACAACGTATGAGAGAAATAAGAGTAATGGATGAGAAGGGAGGGAGGGATGGAGGGGAGCCCACAGGTGGGGAGATCCAGTGGAAAAAATAAAATATTTGATATAATTCATGGATATGGTATACTGGTTCCGTGCGAATTATTACCCTATCCTACTCTGGGTATTATGTTACTAGTGTTATAATTGAATACCATTAATGTTAATCACTCCAACTACAACCGCACATGTAGAATATATATATATATATATATATATATATATATATATATATATATATATATATATATATATATATATATATATATATATATATATATATATTTATTAACACATCGGCCGATTCCCAACAAGGCAGGGTGGCCAGAAAAAAAAAAACTTTCATCATCATTCACTCTATCACTGTCTTGCCAGAGGGGTGATTTACACTACAGTTATAAAACTGCAACATTAAATTAACACCCCTCCTTCAGACTGCAGACACTGTACTTCCCATCTCCAGGACTCAAGTCCGGCCTGCCGGTTTCCCTGAATCCCTTCATAAATGTTACTTTGCTCGCTCACACTCCAACAGCACGTCAAGTATTAAAAACCATTTGTCTCTATTCACTCCTATCAAATACGCTCACACATGCTTGCTGGAAGTCCAAGCCCCTCGCACACAAAACCTTCTTTACCCCCTCCCTCCAACCTTTCCTAGGCCGACCCCTACCCCGCCTTCCCTCCACTACAGATTTATACACTCTCGAAGTCATTCTGTCTCGTTACATTCTATCTACATGTCCAAACCACCTCAACAACCCCTCCTCAGCTCTCTGGATAATACTTTTGGTAATCCCGCACCTCCTCCTAATTTCCAAACTCCGAATTCTCTGCGTTATATTCACACCACACATTGACCTCAGACATGACATCTCCACTGCCTCCAGCCTTCTCCTCATTGCAACATTCATCACCCATGCTTCACACCCATATAAGAGTGTTGGTATAACTATACTCTCATACATTCCCCTCTTTACTTCCATGGACAAAGTTCTTTGTCTCCCCAGACTCCGAAGTGCTCCACTCACCCTTTTCCTCTCATCAATTCTATGATTCACCTCATCCTTCAAAGACCCATCTGCTGACATGTCCACTCACAAATATCTGAATACATTCACCTCCTCCGTACTCTCTCCCTCCAATCTGATATCCAATCTTTCGTCACCTAATATTTTTGTTATCCTCATCACCTTACTCTTTCCTATATTCACTTTCAATTTTCTTCTTTTACATACCTTACCAAATTCATCCACCAACCTCTGCAACTTCTCTTCAGAATCTCCCAAAAGCACAGTGTCATCAGCAAAAAGCAACTGTAACAACTCCTACTTTGTATTTGATTCTTTGTCTTTTAACCCCACACCTCATGCCAAGACCCTCGCATTCACTTCTCTTACAACCCCATCTATAAATATATTGAACAACCACGGTGACATCACACATCCCTGTCTAAGGCCTACTTTTACCGAGAAATAATCTCCCTCTCTCCTACACACTCTAACCTGAGCCTCACTATCCTCATATAAGCTCTTCACTGCTTTCAGTAACCTACCTCCTATTCCATATATATATATATATATATATATATATATATATATATATATATATATATGCAAATTACTGAGAGGAATTAACAGAGTTGAAGGGAACACCTGGAAGTTGAAAACCCATGTGAGTCACACATGGGTGTGTGTGTATATATATATATATATATATATATATATATATATATATATATATATATATATATATATATATATATATATATATATATATTGTTTGTGTTTGTGTGTATGTGTGGGTGTGTAATAGCAAGAACTTAAGGACAGAGAGAGAGTCCTCCTTGTTATACAGGATCAATCAGTCCATTCACCTCTGTATTACAAAGAACTCACAATCTGTGTCATATTGGAAATCTTTGGCTTTGATCGCCTGTTATTGGGATCTCTTGAACATTTACGATTTTTCTTTGTTTCCTATTTTTATATTCTTTTCCAATTATTTTTTTTTTCATATTTTTTTTTATTTTTCCGTTTCTTAAATTTTCGTTTTTTTTTATTTCTTCCCCGTTATTTTTGTACGTTGTTGTTATTAAGAGTTAAAGCATTTATTACATTATTGATTATGCGCAAAATCCGTAGGGTCATACAGCGCCTAGCAAATTTGAGGTTCCTTGAATGGTTTATATTGGTCTCTACAGACACAGAAACACATTTCCTCCAAAAATCAAAGTCCTTCTTCTTCTTCTTCTTCTTCTTCTTCTTCTTCTTCTTATTCTTCTTCTTCTTCTTCTTCTTCTTCTTCTTCTTCTTCTTCTTCTTCTTCTTCTTCTTCTTCTTCTTCTTCTTCTTCTTCTTCTTCTTCTTCTTCTTCTTCTTCTTCTTCTTCTTCTTCTTCTTCTTATTATTATTATTATTATTATTATTATTATTATTATTATTATAATGATGATTTTCATAGGGGAAGTGCTAAACCCATTGTGGCCTTAGAGCCTCTGGGGAATAAAAGGCCAACAGATTTTATCCACGGCAGAGGAGCAGGATCAAGAACCCTTCACTAGCATATCACAGTCTGAATACCCAAACTTGCAGAGAAAACGAACCTTCCCAAGAAGCCCCATAAAAGATGCCACATAAACATAGATAAAGGGAGGTAGGCAGAATCAGGCAGCACTCAGTAGCAGTGTGGCGGAGTTTTAGCCTCAGTAATTCAGACTCGAAATTTGGGCTATTGAATTATCGAGAGAGAAATGGTGGAGAGATGACCATTAACGAAAGGTCATGGGGCCTCTTACGTCCTTAATGCTCCGGTCCTGTCGATGGTGTAAAAGGTAATGGTGCGGCTTTTATTATGGGTAGAGAGAAAGAGAGAGAGAATGAGAGAGAGGGGGAGATGGAAAGAGAGAGAAAGAGTAGGGGGGAGGAAGCATTCAAAAGGTTCAAAGGAAAGAATAAATTCGAAAACCTGGTAGTGTAAGAGGGGAAACTGGCCAAGAATTCTCTCACAGCTTGCCTCTGTTCAATGGGACGCCTTTCTCCTGAATTATGCTAACAAGCAAGTAAATTCTTCTTTGGCAGTATGTGACCCAGACTTCTGATTAGTCGTGTATGGATGTCACTGCAGGGAAAAATTGCGTGAAAAAGATGCGACATTAGTACAACGTAAGTACGAAACGGGATTATTCATAGACAATTCTGTCAGCTATGTTCAAATGATGCTCTGCCAATATTAGTGAAAAAATAGATGAATCATTGCAGGACAAACCTTTACTGAGTCAGTCAACGTTTCGCTGTGTAGACCATAAATAAGTCATAAAACTACACAAAGCGAAACATTGACCCCAGAAAAATATACATTCTGCTTTGCGTGCTTTTCAAGTCCGTCGGCGATTCCATGAAGTCCAAAGTTGGGTCACTTCTAGGTACGAAGGTGTCACAAAAATATTTTTTTCGCCACGAAAAGCGGACTGTAAATGTCGAAGCCAGCAGTCAAGAAAAGATGACTTACTAAGCTGCAATTCCCGAATCAGTGAATAGAGCCGCCGTGGCTGCCTTCAAGACCCATGTCAATATAGACTGAGGTGACAGTGAAAGAAAAAGAAAGGGAAGAGTTTAAATACCTGGACTTAGAGACGCCTGACAGAACTGACCAGGTCAGCAAATAATTTGAAATCTCTCACTCATCTGTATTGTTTCGGTAGAGCCTAAGAAAAATAAATGGAAGAAAGCAAATTGGTTCAGAGAATATCACTGCAACTAATTTCCTGTTAAACCTTTGTACCATGTAGCGCCGGTAACTGGATGAACCTCTACATGGCACTAATAGTCGCATGAATCCAAAATCAGTTGTGTAGTTGCATTGTTGATGACTTCGACCGAGACTCTCAGCAAGACTAATAAGATATTAATGAAACAGAGATTAAATTAAAAGTTAATTTGCTATATAAAAGTGTGGTTCCTTTAAATGATATATATTTCCTTATCAAACTCATCTGCGACGCTCCTGCTTCTCAGTAACTTACTTGAGGTTACGTCTGTCTGTCGCAGAGGATGGTAGATACATCTGCCTCTACTCTTACTGCTTATTTTGTCACCTCTGTTGCTGATGTTTTTGCTGTTCGTCTTTTTCTTGTTCCTGTTGTTTTTCATCCACCTCCACCACCACCACCACCACCTCCATTTTCACTACCACCTCTAAGTTCACCACCACACTACCACCACCTCCAGCTTCACCACCACCACCTTAAGCTTCACCACCACCACCACCACCTCCTGCTTCACTACTACCACCTCTAGTTTCACCACCACCTCCAGTTTCACCATCACCCCCACCTCCAGTTTCACCATCACCACCACCTCCAGTTTCACCATCACCTCCAGTTTCACCATCACCACCACCTCCAGTTTCACCACCACCACCTCCAGCTTCACTACTACCACCTCCAGTTTCACCACCACCACCTCCAGCTTCACTACTACCACCTCTTGTTTCACCACCACCACCACCACCAGTTTCACCAACACGCAAACTGACGTACGAACCACAGCCTGGTTGGTCAGGTACTGACGTTAGGTGCATGTCCGATGCCTTCTTGAAGACAGCCAGGGGTCTATTGGTAATCCCCCTTATGTATGCTAGGAGGCAGTTGAACAGTCTTGGGCCCCGGACACTTACTGTGTTGTCTCTCAGTGTACTCGTGGCACCCCTGCTTTTCATTGGGGAATGTTACATCTCCTGCCGAGTCTTTTGCTTTCATAGGGAGTGATTTTCGTGTGCAAGTTTGGTACTAATCCCTCTAGGATTTTCAAAGTGTCTAGTATCATGTATGTCTCATGCCTGCGTTCCAGGGAATACAAATGAAGGGCCTTCAACCGTTCCCAGTAATTTAGGTGCCTTATTGTACTTATGTGTGCCGTGAAAGTTCTTTGTACATTCTCCAGGTCAGCAATTTCGCCTACCTTGAAGGGAGCAGTTAGTGAACAGCAGTATTCCAGCCTAGAGAGAACAGCTCCTATGTAATACTCCATCATGTTTCTCTTATTGTCTAACTTTATTCCTCCTAGTGCCTTGTGCAATATTTACCCGGATTTCCCTTTCATTTCCTACTCTCTCTCGTTCCCCTTCCACTTTTATTCATCCCCTGTGCCTACTCCTCCGACCTTCCATCTCCTCTCCCTACCTGTCCAACCATCTTACCTCTTCTCTCATCCCTTCCCTCTCACCATGTCTTCCAGATCCCAGCCTCTCTTCTCCTCGTCTTCCCATCTGCATCAATCTCCTTTCTTATGTTCATTCATTTGACAGTCGTTCATTACGACTTATCTTGTGTTAGTGAACTATATGGCCTTGTGGTGTGTGTGTGTGTGCGTGTGCGTGTGTGTGTGTGTGTGTGTGTGTGTGTGTGTGTGTGTGTGTGTGTGTGTGTGTGTGTGTGTGTGTGTGTGTGTGTGTCCTGAAAGCTCTGGGGCTGTGAGGATACCCTTTCATGTTTCTCTCCCTCACCCTCTTCCAAGTTTTCAAGAGTTATTTACTTCTTCCTTCGTTACTTCTGGCTCTCTCATTCTCTTCTCCACTCTTTCATCTCTCCGTCTTCTCCTGATGATATGCACTCTTCCCCTTACCACATCCACCCATTTCCTCTGTTGCGTCTTTTTTCTCACTTTTCGCAAATACCATCAGCGTTGTATGAGCCTTACGGTTTTAATGCTTAGTTTTATTATTATTATTATTATGATTATTATTATTATTATTATTATTATTATTATTATTATTATTATTATTATTATTATTATTATTATAATAATAATAATAATAATAATAATATATTATTATTATTATTATTATTATTTGTAATTGCCAATTTTTCTTCCTTCCACCATTACATATCCTCTTCTAGCCTTCCTCTTCTCCTTTCCTATATACCTCCTCTTCTCCTCTACATATCTTTACTTTTTCTTTCGTATCATGCCTTCACATTTCTTTCCCCATTTGCCTTTTCTTTTCCTTCCATTCATTCCTCTACTTCTCCTTTCCTCCAAAAACCTTACTTCTTCCATCTTTATCTCCACTTTAAGTTCTCTTCCTGCTTCCCCTTTTTTTTCCACTCCTCCACTTTTTCATTCTCTCCCTAGATCCACTTTCCCTCCCTCCCTTCCTCCATCTCTCTTTCTCTTCCTACCTCCACTTCTTCCTTCACTTCCTTGTTACCTACCTTCCCCTCACCGCGAGTGAAATACTGATTGCAGAGTTTTTATTGCTACAACGTTTCGCCACAAATTGGCTTCATCAATTTGTGGTAAAGCCAATTTGTGGCGAAACGTTGTCGGCACTTCGCCATTTCTTTGGAATTCAATATAATGTTTCAATAAGACTGGGGTCCCAGTGGTCTTTGTTTACCAGCTGGCGTAACTCCAGGCCAGGAATGACATGTTTACTACACTACTGAAAATATTTGTTATTGGATACGTTTTCGTAGAGGTCACGTAGCGAGAGGAATGTAGTTTTGGATACTGGCAGAGATCACGTACTTAGAAGAATGTTGTGTTGGATGCTGGAACAGATCACAAGGTGGGAGGACATGGGTGTAGGATGCTGGTACAGATCACAAGGTGGGAGGACATGGGTGTTGGATGCTGGTACAGATCACAAGGTGGGAGGACATGGGTGTAGGATGCTGGTACAGATCACAAGGTGGGAGGACATGGGTGTAGGATGCTGGTACAGATCACAAGGTGGGAGGACATGGGTGTTGGATGCTGGAAGAGATCACGTAGTGTTGGATGCTGGTACAGATCACAAGGTGGGAGGACAGAGGTGCTGGATGTTGATACACATCACTAGGTGAGAGGACTGGCTGACAAAGATCATGTGGTGAATATAGTGATAAGCAGAAAAACTGTGGAAATATAAATATAGCACAAATTATGCGAAATGATTCTAAGAGATAAAACATATTAAGAGGACGAAAGAATTTTCACGAGGAAAAAATAATTCACTGAATTTCCTAGAAAACCGAGATCAAACAATTTTATTCCTCGAATAAATGAAGTAAATTATAATTAAAACGTTATAAAAACTGTATAGTGGAAGATGGGAGGAGGAGGAGGAAGAGAAAGAGAAGGGAAAAGAGAAGGAGGAGGAGGAGGAATTGAAGAAAGAAGTGCTAACAAAAACTCTTTTTGTAGCAAATACAAACATTCTGTCGTAATTTACTATGTAGTTACATATCTGTAGTCGATAGTTTTATGCTGAAGACGACGATGTCACACTGAAAACGACAATCCCACACTGAAGACGACGATTCCACTCTGAAGACGACGATCCCAGGATGAAGACGACGATCCCAGGCTGGAGACGACGATTTCAGGCTGAAGACGATAATGCCACACTAAAGAAGAGAAGAAGAGACGACAAAGAAGAGACGAAACAAGAGACGACCTGAAAGACACGAAGAAAAACGACGTACCAGCATCCCTTCGTCACGTGATGTTTATGCCAGGTTCTCTGTACACATTCCTGAAAATGTGGCCGCTGATATGAAGGCAAATGTTCGCTGGTATCACAGAAAATCCAAAGACAAGTGTGGGGTTTAAAGCGAAATTGCTCTCTTTTGCCAAGCTTGTTCAGCGTTGTGAGCTTTCACACACCAGTACTCCTCTGGTGATTACCCCTCCACACACCCATTTCTCTAGTGATCATCACACGTTCAATCTTCCCTATCTTTCTCCGCAAGTGCGGTCATTATTTTAGTGATTATATGTCCAATTATATGGCGATTGTTTGGTCAGTCACTTTTCTTAGGATTACACGTCTTGCTGTTCATCTAAAGATTGCACTGCCTAGTGTTCTACTAGTGACTGCACGTCACTAGTAGTTACGGTATGACCAGTCATTCTACCAGTTTCTGCATGACCAATCATTCTACTTGTTACTGCATGACCATTATCCCCGGCTAGCATTTTTACGGCTGAATTGTATGCCATTCTCGTAGCACTTATCTGTATTGCATCTATGCCTGTGTCACCATTTGTGGTCGTTTCAGACTCCCTTAGTGCTTTACAGGCTATACGGAAATTTGATACACCTCATCCCCTGGTTCTTCGTATCCAACTTTGGTTACGCTGTATCTCTAGCAAGCACAAATATATTGTTTTTTGTTGGGTCCCTGGTCATGTTGACGTACAGGGCAATGAACAGGCAGACACTGCTAAGCGGTCAGCAGTACATGACCTCCCAGTGTCATATAGAGGTGTTCCATTCACAGACTATTTTGCTGTAATTGATATCCACCTTCGCACTCGTTGGCAACAACATTGGTCTGATCTGCTCTATAATAAACTACATTCTATTAAACCGAGTATAGGTTTCTGGCCGTCTTCTTATTATCAATGTCGAGGTTGGGAGACTACTCTCTCCCGTCTTCGCATCGGCCACACTCGTCTTACTCACGGGTATCTCATGGAGAGGCGCCCTGTTCCACTCTGTGAGAATTGTCAGGTTCCAGTTTCTGTTAGCCATATTCTGTTGGACTGCCCACTCTATCAACGAGCACGTAGAATTTACCTCCGAAGTCGTCACCGTTCTACTGCCCTTACTTTACCTTCCCTTCTTGCTTATGGACCCTCCTTTAACACAAACTCTCATGATGCCTCTAGTACTCCTCACAGCCCTTTGTACCTCAATCTCTTGCTACCCTCTACCCCTGCACAATCCACTGCCCCGCTGCACTCCATGACCTAATACTCATCCCTCTCCTTCTTCCTACCCATTACTCCTGCATCCTTCCCTGCCCGGCGGCGCTGTATGACCCTTGTAGGTTTAACGCTTCTTTTTTTATTATAATAATAATAATACTGCATGCCCAAGCATTCTACTAGGTACTGGAGGAATATACATATGAAAGAAAATTACATTAATTTCATTAGAAATGATTACCCTCGCTAAAATAATTATTGGTGATGTTGTAAAACTTTTAAAATTACATTTAATAAACTTCAAAGCTTAATCAAAATAGGAAATTGATAATTCATCCTTTGAAAAATTGAATCACGGTTAAAGTTAATAATTTACAGAGAGAGAGAGGCAGAGAGACAGAGACAGAGAGACAGAGACAGAGAGACAGAGACAGAGAGACAGAGACAGAGAGGGTACCTTAATGCTTGTAAAAGGCTCTTGATAAAGAGATTAAAGCTACTTTCCCTTTCGTAGGATCAAACCTGATAACTTCCCATAAACCTGGTGCTGTACGACACTAACCACATTAATGAACTGGAGTGTCTAAGTGATGACTTTAATTAATAAAGACAAATGTGCAACACCTAAGTGTCGGCATTGCCGAAAACTCTGACCTACTCAGCAGGTTTTGTCGATGGAATATAGAGGCGACTTATATACTGGAGACAGTGGAAGATGTGGAGAGGTTATCTAAAGGTGTTCAATCCCTCTGCCTTGAAGAGTTGACAGGTGTTAACTACCTTAGCTTCGATGGTATGTGTTCTGTCCGTTAGCTTTGATGGAAGGTATTCAGTCAATTAGAACTGACAGATGGTATTCACTCCCTTAACCCAGAATACGTGATGAAAAAGGTTCAGTACACCAGCCTTGATGGCAGAGACACAGTCCACCAGCCTTGATGGCAGAGACACAGTCCACCAGCCTTGATGGCAGAGACACAGTCCACCAGCCTTGATGGCAGAGACACAGTCCACCAGCCTTGATGGCAGAGACACAGTCCATCAGCCTTGATGAAAGAGACACAGTCCATCAGCCTTGATGAAAGAGACACAGTCCACCAGTCTTGATGGCAGAGACACAGTCTATCAGCCTTGATGGAAGAGACACAGTCCACCAGTCTTGAGGGAAGAGACACAGTCAACCAACCTTGATGGAAGAGACACAGTCCACCAACCTTGATGGAAGAGACACAGTCCACCAACCTTGATGGAAGAGACACAGTCCACCAACCTTGATGGAAGAGACACAGTCCACCAGCCTTGATGGAAGAGACACAGTCCACCAACCTTGATGGAAGAGACACAGTCCACCAGCCTTGATGGAAGAGACACAGTCCACCAGCCTTGATGGAAGAGACACAATCCACCAGTCTTGATGGAAGAGACACAGTCCACCAACCTTGATAAAGAGACACAGTCCACCAGCCTTGATGGAAGAGACACAGTCCACCAGCCTTGATGGAAGAGACACAGTCCACCAGTCTTGATGGAAGAGACACAGTCCACCAGCTTTGATGGAAGAGACACAGTCCTCCAGTCTTGATGGAAGAGACACAGTCCACCAACCTTGATGGAAGAGACACAGTCCTCCAGTCTTGATGGAAGAGACACAGTCCACCAGTCTTGATGGAAGAGACACAGTCTTCCAGTATTGATGGAAGAGACTCAGTCCACCAACCTTGATGGAAGAGACACAGTCCTCCAGTCTTGATGGAAGAGACACAGTCCACCAACCTTGATGGAAAGACATAGTCCACCAACCTGATGGAAGAGACACAGTCCACCAACCTTGATTGAAGAGAGGCTATGAGTCCACCAACTGATGGAGAGCACAGTCCACCGCCTTGATGGAGGCCAGTCACCACCTGATGGAAGAGACACAGTCCACCACTTGATGGAAGAGATCACACCGATGAAGCAGTCCACCACTTGATGGAAGACACGTCCACCAGCCTTGATGAGAGACCACCCGATGGAGAGACAGTCCACCTTGATGCACGTCACAGTTTGATGAAGAGACACAGTCACCAGCTTGATGGAAGAGACACAGTCCTCAGTCTTGATGGAAGAGACACAGTCACAGCTTGATGGAAGAGACACAGTCACAGCTTGATGGAAGAGACACAGTCACCAACCTTGATGGAAGAGACACAGTCCACCAACCTTGATGGAAGAGACACAGTCCACCACTTGATGGAAGAACACAGTCCCCACTTGATGGAAGAGACAGTCACCAGCCTTGATGGAAGAGACACAGTCCACCACCTTGATGGAAGAGACACAGTCCACCACGATGGAGAGACACAGTCCACAGCCTTGATGGAAAGACACATCCACCTTGATGGAAGAGACACAGTCCACCACTTGATGAAGAACACGTCCACACCTTGATGAAGAGACAGTCCACCAACCTTGATGGAAGAGACAAGTCACCACCTTGATGGAAGAGAACAGTCCACCCTTGATGGAAGGACACAGTCCACCAACCTTGATGGAAGAGACAAGTCCCCACCTTGATGGAAGAGACGTCCACCACCTTGATGGAAGAGACACAGTCCACCAACCTTGATGGAAGAGACACAGTCACCAGCTTGATGGAAGAGACACGTCCACCAATTGATGGGAGACACAGTCCACCAGCCTTGATGGAAGAGACACAGTCCACCACTTGATGGAGAGACAGTCCACCAGCCTTGATGGAAGAGACACAGTCCATCAACCTTGATGAAGAGACACAGTCACCAGCTTGATGGAAGAGACACAGTCCACCACCTTGATGAGAGACACAGTCACCAACCTTGATGGAAGAGACACGTCCACACCTGATGGAGAGACACAGTCCACCACCTTGATGGAAGAGACACAGTCCACCAGCCTTGATGAAGAGACACGTCCACACTTGATGGAGAGACACGTCACACCTTGATGGAAGAGACACAGTCCACCAGCTTGAGGAAGAGACACAGTCACCAACCTTGATGGAAGAGACACAGTCCACCAACCTTGATGGAAGAGACACAGTCCACCACTTGATGGAAGAGACACAGTCCACCACCTTGATGGAAGAGACACAGTCCACCAGCCTTGATGGAAGAGACACAGTCCACCAACTTGATGGAAGAGAACAGTCCCCAGCCTTGATGGAAGAGACACAGTCCACCACCTTGATGGAAGAGACACATGCCACCAGTCTTGATGGAAGAGACACAGTCCACCAACCTTGATGAAGAGACACAGTCCACCAACCTTGATGGAAGAGACACAGTCCACCAGCCTTGATGGAAGAGACACAGTCCACCAACCTTGATGGAAGAGACACAGTCCACCAGCTTGATGGAAGAGACACAGTCCCCAACCTTGATGGAAGAGACACAGTCCACCAACCTTGATGGAAGAGACACAGTCCACCAGTCTTGATGGAAGAGACACAGTCCACCAGACTCTTGATGGAAGAGACACAGTCCACCAGCTTGATGGAAGAGACACAGTCCACAGCCTTGATGGAAGAGACACAGTCCACCAGCCTTGATGGAAGAGACACAGTCCACCAACCTTGATGGAAGAGACACAGTCCACCACCTTGATGGAAGAGACACAGTCCACCAGCCTTGATGGAAGAGACACAGTCCACCAACCTTGATGGAAGAGACACAGTCCACCAACCTTGATGGAAGAGACACAGTCCACCAGCCTTGATGGAAGAGACACAGTCCACCAACCTTGATGGAAGAGACACAGTCCACCAACCTTGATGGAAGAGACACAGTCCACCAACCTTGATGGAAGAGACACCGTCCACCAACCTTGATGGAAGAGACACCGTCCACCAGCCTTGATGGAAGAGACACTGTCCACCAACCTTGATGGAAGAGACACCGTCCACCTTGATGGAAGAGACACCGTCCACCAGTCTTGATGGAAGAGACACAGTCCACCAACCTTGATGGAAGAGACACAGTCCACCAGCTTGATGGAAGAGACACAGTCCACCAGCCTTGATGAAGAGACACAGTCCACCAGCCTGATGGAAGAGACACAGTCCACCAACCTTGATGGAAGAGACACAGTCCACCACCTTGATGGAAGAGACACAGTCCTCCAGTCTTGATGGAAGAGACACAGTCCACCAGTCTTGATGGAAGAGACACAGTCCCTCAGCCTTGATGGAAGAGACACAGTCCACCAACCTTGATGGAAGAGACACAGTCCACCAATCTTGATGGAAGAGACACAGTCCACCAACCTTGATGGAGAGACACAGTCCACCAACCTTGATGGAAGAGACACAGTCCACCAGCCTTGATGGAAGAGACACAGTCCACCAACCTTGATGGAAGAGACACAGTCCACCAGCCTTGATGGAAGAGACACAGTCCACCAACCTTGATGGAAGAGACACAGTCCACCAATCTTGATGGAAGAGACACAGTCCACCAACCTTGATGGAAGAGACACAGTCCACCAACCTTGATGGAAGAGACACAGTCCACCAACCTTGATGGAAGAGACACCGTCCACCAGTCTTGATGGAAGAGACACAGTCCACCAGTCTTGATGGAAGAGACACAGTCCTCTAGTCTTGATGGAAGAGACACAGTCCACCAGCCTTGATGGAAGAGACACAGTCCACCAACCTTGATGGAAGAGACACAGTCCACCAACCTTGATGGAAGAGACACAGTCCACCAGTCTTGATGGAAGAGACACAGTCCTCCAGTCTTGATGGAAGAGACACAGTCCACCAGCCTTGATGGAAGAGACACAGTCCACCAACCTTGATGGAATAGACACAGTCCACCAACCTTGATGGAAGAGACACAGTCCACCAGCCTTGATGGAAGAGACACAGTCCACCAACCTTGATGGAAGAGACACAGTCCACCAGCCTTGATGGAAGATACACAGTCCACCAACCTTGATGGAAGAGACACAGTCCACCAACCTTGATGGAAGAGACACAGTCCACCATCCTTGATGGAAGAGAGACAGTCCACCAACCTTGATGGAAGAGACACAGTCCACCAATCTTGATGGAAGAGACACAGTCTACCAACCTTGATGGAAGAGACACAGTCCACCAACCTTGATGGAAGAGACACAGTCCACCAACCTTGATGGAAGAGACACAGTCCACCAGCATTGATGGAAGAGACACAGTACACCACCTTGATGGAAGAGACACAGTCCACCAACCTTGAGGAGAGACACAGTCCACCAACCTTGATGGAAGAGACACAGTCCACCAGCCTTGATGGAAGAGACACAGTCCACCAACCTTGATGGAAGAGACACAGTCCACCAGCCTTGATGGAAGAGACACAGTCCACCAACCTTGATGGAAGAGACACAGTCCACCAGCATTGATGGAAGAGACACAGTCCACCAATCTTGATGGAAGAGACACAGTCCACCAACCTTGAGGGAGGAGACACAGTCCACCAACCTTGATGGAAGAGACACAGTCCACCAGCCTTGATGGAAGAGACACAGTCCACCAACCTTGATGGAAGAGACACAGTCCACCAGCCTTGATGGAAGAGACACAGTCCACCAACCTTGATGGAAGAGACACAGTCCACCAACCTTGATGGAAGAGACACAGTCCACCAACCTTGATGGAAGAGAGACAGTTCACCAGCCTTGATGGAAGAGACACCGTCCACCAACCTTGATGGAAGAGACACCGTCCACCAACCTTGATGGAAGAGACACCGTCCATCATCCTTGATGGAAGAGACACAGTTCACCAGCCTTGATGGAAGAGACACAGTCCACCAACCTTGATGGATGAGACACAGTCCACCAACCTTGATGGAAGAGACACAGTCCACCAACCTTGATGGAAGAGACACAGTCCACCAACCTTGATGGAAGAGACACAGTCCACCAACCTTGATGGAAGAGACACAGTCCACCAACCTTGATGGAAGAGAGACAGTCCACCAACCTTGATGGAAGAGACTCAGTCCACCAACCTTGATGGAAGAGACACAGTCCACCAGCCTTGATGGAAGAGACACAGTCCTCCAGTCTTGATGGAAGAGACACAGTCCTCCAGTCTTGATGGAAGAGACACAGTCCTCCAACCTTGATGTAAGAGACAAAATCCTCCAGTCTTGATGGAAGGTGTTCATTCCCTAAGCTTAGATAAATGTCTTGTCAATATTGTTCACCATTAATTTCACCTTGAGTGTTGAGAGTTACGGTGCTCAATGTGATTTAGTTTTATGGAGTGAAAGCTTCACTTTAGAATAATGTTTACGTGATATATTCAGACCGATGTAATTACACTTTGGCCTTCATGGAATATGTGATTGAGTAAATACCAATGCAAAGTAGGAATAGGGACAGGGAAAGCAGAGTTACGAATAGCTGGAGTGAACGTAGACATAAAGAGAGAGAGGGAGAGAGTGGGACGGGGGAGAGATTTTAATTTTTCTTCAAACATTTTACGAAAAAAATTTAAGCCTTTTAAGAAGAAGAGAACTTGAGAGCCATTGAAAGGAAACCCATTGGTTGAAGTCTCTGAAGAGATTCTTTGGTAAGCTGAAATCCTGCTGTTGGAAGGTGCTTGTCCAATACTATCTTCTGAATGGCAAAAAAAAATGTATCCTAATAATAGAATAAAATATAAAACTGCAAGAGAACCGGTAGAATTTGGATAATTGTTTTCTTAAAGAGAGAAATCCTTTTCAGTTCTGGTGGATTTTTTTTCTATTTGAGCATTTTGATAGGAATTGCTTTAATGTGAAAGAAAATAACATAGAGATATACACAATAAATAGGTATTGAAAGGCGTAAACAAACAGACAGACGAACTCGCAACACAGGAAGGAAGAAACCCAGGAAGTCAGAATAGGAGGTACACCAACAAGGGATACACCAACAAGTGCTGGATGAAATACACACAACCGAGGAGGAGGTGAAGAAGCTGCTATGTGAAATTGATGCCTCAAAGGAGGTGGGACCAGACATCTCTTCGTGGGTCCTTAGAGAGGGAGCAGGGATGTTGTGTGTGCCACTAACAAAAAATTTCAACACATCCATTGAAACTGGGCAACTACTTGAGGTATGGAAGATGGCAAATGTTGTCCTAATCTTTAAGAAAGGAGACAGACACGAGGCATTAAACTACAGACCTGTGTCACTGACGTGTATAGTATGCAAAGTCATGGAGAATATCATCAGGAGGAGAGTGGTGGAGCACCTAGAAAGACACAAACCTACTGGAGTTTTATGACAAGGTAACAGAAGTAAGACACGAGAGAGAGGGGTGGATAGACTGCATTTTCTGGGACTGCAAGAAGGCCTTCGACTCAGTTCCTCACAAGAAGTTAATGCAAAAGCTAGAGGATCAGGCAAGCATAACAGTAAAGGCACTGCAATGGATCAGATAATATTTGACGAGGTGTCAGAGTGGGCGCCTGTGACGAGCGGGGTTCCACAGGGGTCAGTCCTAGGACCTGATGGGAAGTTAATGAGGAGAATTAAATCGGTCGACGATCAGGCAGGACTACAAAGAGACCTGGACAGATTGAATGTAACCCCGCCAAATGCAAAGTCATGAAGATCGGGGAAGGGCAAAGAAGACCGCAGACAAAGTACCGTGGTCCCTCGGTTTTTGTACATCTCCAAACTCGAACATTTATGTAAGTGTATTTTCGTAAGTGCTGTTGCAAGTGTATTTTTGGGGGTCTGAAATAGACTAACCTACATGACATTATTTCTTAAGGAAGTAAATTCGTTCGGTAATGGCACTTGAGCAGCATTCTGGAACGAATTTTCAGCGAAAACCGAGGGACCACTGTATAGTCTAGGTGGTCAAAGACTGCAAACCTCATTGAAGGAAAAATATCTTGGGGTGAGTATAATACCGAGCACATCTCCTGAGGCACACATCAATCAGATAACTGCTGCAGCATACGGGCGGCTGGCAAACCTAAGAATAGCGTTCCAATACCTCACTAAGGAATCATTCAAGACTCTGTACACCATATACGTCAGGCCCATACTGGAGTATGCAGCACCAGTTTGGACCCCACACCTGGTCAAGCACGTCAAGAAATTAGAGAAAATGCAAAGGTTTGCAACAAGAAAGATTGAGGAAAATCGGCCTGACGACACTGGAGGACAGGAGGGTTAGGGGAAACATGATAACGACATATAAAATACTGCAAGGAATTGACAAGGTGGACAAAGACAGGATGTTCCAGAGATGGGACACAGAAACAAGGGGTCACAGTTGGAAGTTGAAGACTCCAATGAGTCAAAGGGATGTTAGGAAGTATTTCTTCAGTCAAAGAGTTGTCAGGAAGTGGAATAGCCTAGAAAATTATGTAGTGGAGGCAGGAACCATACATAGTTTTAAGACGAGGTTTGATAAAGTTCATGGAGCAGGGAGAGAGAGGACGTAGTAGCGATCAGTAAAGAGGCGGGGCCAGGAGCTATGACTCGACCCCTGCAACCACAAACAGGTGAGTACTCATACAGACACACACACACACACACACACAATCAAGATAAATGAATCACGAAGAGTCAGGTACGTAGACAGTTAAGCAAGCAATCAGACAGGATGGTAGACAGAGAGCCACGAAAGACTGGCAGACGGTGTCGCTTCAAGACAAGTAGAAAGACCAGCGGACAGACACACGACAGGCAAACTGTAACATAGACATAACATAAAAAAAAATCCAATATGTAGGTAATTAAAAATGCATATACTCTAAAGTGGCAGTGCATGAGCTCTGAAAAGTGTGAACTTCGAAGAAAGTGCAGTATATCAAACGTAAGGATTCAAATAATGAAAATTATAATAACATACAAGTCTGACAATCTTTAATATTACAATATGCCATCCCATCATTTATTGGATTTTCTTCATTTTTGTGAAGAAGGATACGAAAGGAAAACGATTGTGGAAAACAGCAGAGAGGTTTGAACAGGATTTACTCATGAAACAAAGGGTATTGATACTGGAGAGAAGGCCAGATACACTATATCTGAAGAGCAACTCAAAATGACAGCCAAGAATGAAGGAGTAGACAGCACTCCCATCCTCTCTGTCAAAGAACGTGCTCATGTTAATCAGAGAAATAGGCAAAGATAACTATAAAGTGAACTCCCTTCAGTAACTTCAATAAGGACGCGCCCTTGAGTATGCAACACCAGAGTGGTACCCTTCTCCAGCCAAGCAAAAGAAACTTCATAGGTTCGCTACTAGGCTGCTACCACAGCTGGGATCTCGTTAAATGCTGGAGGAACTTAGAACTACCAACACATATGACTGAGATCCGCGTCAGGAAACACTTGTCCTGTTTCCTGACAAATCTTACTTAACCAAGAAAGAATAAGACGTTTACCTACGGGGTCCATAAATGGTCCAAGACGGACCGAAACGTCGTCGTAAGCTCCTCTCTCCTGTGTGCGGGTTGTGTGTGTATAACTTACCTAACCTAGCCTACCAACACAGGAAAAACGCAGAATACGAGGAGATATGATAATGTACTACCAAATACTCTGGAAGCAGAGCATCTAGTCAAGGAAGAAAAAGGACTAGAAAGTAGTGGAGCGAGGTAAGACTCGAGGCCACGCAGAATGAACACTTAAAAGGAATAAAAAAAATAATGGCATATTGTTTATAATATACAATACCGACAAATTGATTTCTTCCACTTTTTCCAGTATTATATGCGCCTCTCCGACTAAAGAAACCTGCTGCAAGGGCGAAACGTTTCAGCAATAAAGATACCCAGGTGTTGCCCATGTTTCTTACTTAAAAAAAATGATATGAGAGAAATAATCTAGATCACTCGAACGAAGGGTAAGAGGCGGCCCATTAACCACTGTTTAAACTGCAAAAACGTCGCCTGTTAATTACACGTAGGTAATTGCGAGGCTTCGTGTTTTGTCCAGAAACTTGGAAGATGATATTATCTCCGAAAATCATTGGCTAAAAATATACATCAATGAAGTTTCTTCCTTCTCTCTCTCTCTCTCTCTCTCTCTCTCTCTCTGAATCATGCTGTGTCTCGGCTGTTATACCTAGAGTAGAACACAATGCTCTCGCATTTATAGCTTCATTTATCGCCCTCATTGATCGCCCACGTCGCCTTTCACAATACCTTCAAGTTCTCGCTGTACAAGAGGCGTATTTGGAATTACCTTTTAGATACAAATTCCTATTCGATCGTCCAAGAACAGACAAGTGCACAGCAGTTGTTCCAGTCAGTACTAAACAAAAATTATAAAGATTCCAATACCTTCAGCTTTTGTCGCGTCTTCACATAGTCTTGTCTCACAGTCCCATAGCATGAGGCTCATGGTATTTGTTGTAAAGATGGTTCATCTACAAGGCACTTTGCAGTCCTGGTGGGCAAAACATCGTCTCAGTTAAAGCCATAAACCCCGCATATTGCATCTTATTTACATACCTAATCTAGTGTTGTATAAAAGTCGGACATGGGTTTTCTAAGTTAGGTGCTTGCTGTCTTAGTTAGGTATGCGTTAGATGGATGTTTTCTTAGGTGGTTTTTTCTAACTTGTTTGAGTATTTTCTAAGTTGCGTGTTTTTTTTAAAGCGTATGTGCTATTTAAGGTGTATGTGTTTTCTAAGTTAAATGAGTGTGTTTTATAGGTAAAGGATTTGTTTTCAGAGTCACATGTGTGTTTTCCATGCAGCTGTGTATCTTTCCTAAGAATAACAACAATAAAATAACAATAATAACAATAATAATAATAATAATAATAATAATAATAATAATAATAATAATAAGAGTAGGAAGAGGGCTTAGTTACAATGGTACAAGTCTTCTTGAAATATATTTTTGGGCAGGGAACACCACCAAGATTTAATTAATAAAGTTCTTGCCAGTTATTTTTTACTCTTTTCACCACCTAATAAAAATTCTGAAAGTTTCAGCAATTTTTACTGAAAATGGAACACAAATTGCGAAATATATATGGACATAATATATTATAAAGTAAATCTCGAAGATATTCGTGTAC
Organism: Cherax destructor; assembly: GCA_009830355.1. Classification (NCBI taxonomy): domain Eukaryota; kingdom Metazoa; phylum Arthropoda; class Malacostraca; order Decapoda; family Parastacidae; genus Cherax; species Cherax destructor. Next base: position 80,738 of record WNWK01001070.1, on the reverse strand, counting down.
GTGGGTATATACTTATCCTAATTATATTGCTGGAGTCGAATCTCAGCCCCTTGCTCCGACTCTTAGATTTCTTCGATTGCATTTCTGATTCTTTGTCTCAGGCCTTATCATGTCTGTCCCTGAAGCTGTGCACTTCTTCATGTGTGTGTGCTTGTGTGTTTGCGGGTGTGTAATTATTCCTTATTTTAGGATGTATGGGCTGAACTCTAGCTCTTTGTGATTGACTGATGTCCAGTGGCTGCCAATCACACTCAGTTTGATACTCTGTGAGGAGTCTCTTTCCATTTCAACCACTCTTATGTTTACTAAGACATTACTGATAACCCTTAATCTCAAATGAATTTGGAATTCCTAATTATTTACCGATGACTTTTATTCATCTCTGGAAAAATGCCACTCCATGCCGCAGTACGTACTGTGGAGTATGTTTAATGTACGTGATTTGTTTCTCATTCTTCCCGAGACAGAAATTCTTCCTCTCGTATTATTTCTCTTGAACTGTTTTCTCTCAACTCAAGCCATAATTTGGCTCTTCTTCTTTGAGCTTCCTCGAGTGTCGCTCTATATTTTACTAGGTGAGGCTCAATACTGGTGCTGCATACGCGAGAACGTGCTGAAAATCTCACTCTCTTTCAGTAGCTGTGAAAGAAGTTGTAATAGCAGTGATGATATAAGAACATAAGAATGTATTAATATTGAATCAGCACTTATCGCTGTTTCTAACACAGTTAAACAAAACAAAGGCAGCTTTACCATCTCTGACGTCTTAGCAAGAATTCTCCTGAAAACAGTAAACCCTGCCATCACATAGCCTCTCCTGCTAATACTATACAAAGAACTTCGCAGAGGTGGAACACTGATACAGGTCTTCTCTAATCCAACCTCCAACAGAAATATTTGTCTAACCTATATTTTTGTGCTACCCAAGTAATTGCTTTCACCTTTTCCTCATGTTCAAGTTGATTATTCTACCTTATTGTATTACTACTACTACTACAACTTATATCTCTACTACTACCACTACCACTAGTATTACACCTCACTCTGAGCATATATATATATACCCTCTGTGTCCATGTATTGTTTGTAACGGCTTGACAAAGTTCCTGGAGAGCGAAACGTTGCCACAATAAAATGTCACATTAGTTGCATTTGTGTCCTTTTACTTAACATAAGAATGGAGGAACACCGCAGCAGGCCTACTGGCCCATCCAAGGCAGGTCCTTATCTTAACCTCCCATAACCCACAACGTATTTGTCAAATCTTTTTCCAGTAATAGTAGTAGTAGTGGTAGTAGTAGTAGTAATAGTAGTAGTAGTAATAATAGTAGTAATAGTAGTAGTAGTAATAGTAGTAGTAGTAATAGTAGTAGTAGTAGTAATAGTAGCTGTAATAACATAATCATCATAACGATCATCATAAAAGTTATTTTACCCACATAGCAACTTACATTGTTGTTGTGGAGAGGAATATAAGCGAGGCCGGATCCCTCTCTCTCCACTAATGACCGCAACCGCGCTGTTTGTTCAACAACTATCGCCATTTGCAACAGAATTTTTCGTTTGTTTTGTTTCGGAAAAGGCTTTTGTCTGAAATAACAAGCAAGGGGCCCCTCCCCCCTCTCCCCATTCCCTGAAAAAAAAAAAAGATCGTTGCGATATTTCTGCTTTTAAAGTGGCTTACTGGTCAGAATAATTGAACTGGAGTTGAGGAGTATTGAGAGGTCGATTTCCCTCTCCTATGAGAGGTATTTTTCCACTGATGTGAAGCATGTGTGTTGCCTCGCTGTACGCCATGCGGGAGAGAAGGTAGTACGCTCTTGCGTACGGGGAAAAATATGTTGTTGTTGCTTATTGTATGTGGCTGTTGGTGTTGTTGGAGCTGTTGCTTGTTGTTGTGGTGGCTGTTGCTGTTGTTGTTGCTGTTGCTGAACTTATGGCTTGTTGTTATGGCTGCTGTCGCTGTTGTTGTTGCTGCTGCTGCTGTTGTTGTGGTGGCTGTTTCTGTTGTTATTGTTGCTGTTATTTGTTGCTATAAAATTGTTGTGTAGAAAAAGAATATGTTGTTACTTATTGATTGTTGTTGTTGCTGTTGTTGAAGTTGTTACTTTTTTTGTTATTGCTGCTGTTGCTGTTATTGTTGTTGTTCCTTGCTGCTATGAAAATGTGTAGAGCAAATATGTTGTTGTTACTTATTGATGATGTTGTTGTTGCTGGTTTGTGTTGTTGTTTATTGCTGTGAAAATGTTAAATTGTCAAATCCGTGAGGGACACCCAGCAGCTTCTAGGGAAAGAGAGTTAATCAGGTTTGATCCTCGAAAGGGACGGATGGCTCTTGATTCCTTGGATTAAGAGCCCTCTAGCATCAAGGCATCATCCGTTGTTAGCTTTTTAGAGGGGATCGCTCAGTGTAAATCTTAAGCCCTAAATCACTACATGAATGTTGCTTTAGAATGTGTTAGCATTCACCCGTTGCTGAACTAATTTACACCAGAGTTTTTCCTCAGTAACGGGAAACTGGTTTCTTGTATGTGATGGGCTGGTAACACCCCATCACATACAAGAAAATCCTATTTTTTTTATAAAAAATCCTAGTTTTTTTATATAAAAAATCCTAGTTTTTATAAAAAAATCCTAGTTTTTTATAAAAAAAATCCTAGTTTTCTATATAAAATCCTAGTCTTTTATAAAAATCCTAGTTTTTTATAAAAAATCATAGTTTTTTATAAAAAAATCCTAGTTTTTTTTATATATAAAAATCCTAGTTTTTATAAAAAAAAATCCTAGTTTTTTATAAAAAAATCCTAGTTTTCTATATAAAATCCTAGTCTTTTATAAAAATCCTAGTTTTTTATAAAAAATCCTAGTTTTCTATATAAAATCCTAGTTTTTTATAAAAAATCCTAGTTTTTTTATATAAAAAAATCCTAGTTTTTATAAAAAATCCTAGTTTTTTATAAAAAAATCATAGTTTTCTATATAAAATCCTAGTTTTTTATAAAAATCCTAGTTTTTTATAAAAATCCTAGTTTTCTATATAAAATCCTAGTTTTTTATAAAAAAATCCTAGTTTTCTATATAAAATCCTAGTTTTTCGCCCCTGGCTCAGTGGTGGGTCATGGTTCTCTTCCTCTTCACTGTGGGTTATTTCACGACATTTTTTTCAATTTCAGTGAGGATTTACTCAATTCACTTCACACCTATACATCTACTGTAGCTCATGGTACAAAGTACTCAGACCTACACCTCCAGCATATGATGCTAGGAACTCCTCACACCTACACCTCTAGTACATGGTGATTAGTAATAAGTTCCCTTGCTCGCTCCTACAACTTTTATATATCTCACTGTCAAAACAGATACACAAATCTGTACCCTCCTCGAGGGTACATTAGCATATACCCTTCCTCACCTCATGATCAGGGAAGACACCCCACAACTCAACACATTAAGTTTACCAATAGTATTGTGTATGAATAAATTATTATTACTATTATCATAATAATAATTATTATTATTAAAAGGAATAATAATAATTTTTATTATTATAAGGAAAGAAAACACTATTGTTTCAGGGGAACAACTTGAAAGGAGCTATCCAATAAACTTGTTTTTTCCCTTATTCTCCATTTACGAATGAGTCTTATGGTCATTTTTGTTATATTATTGTACAACTTTGAATATGTATGTATAACCATTTACATAAAAAATTCTTATATATATTCAGAACATTTTTCCACATGTAATAACAAGCTAGCTGACGTCCAATTAAATCTTAAAAACTGAATATACCAACTGATACTCGTATATCATAGTGTATACAATAATAATAATAATAATAATAATAATAATAATAATAATCTATATTTCTACAAGTACATGTACAAGGTATACAGGCCTTGCTGATATCAATGACATACTTCTAAATAGAGAGACGCTTGTTATGCAGAGCATTTCGGGCAAATTAGGTCAGTTTTATCCCAGGATGCGACCCACACCAGTCGACTAACACCTATATGTCTATTTTACTGATAAGTGAACATGGATATCAGGTGTCTAAAGGAAACACATCCTAATGGTTCTAGCCGTAGCGGGGATCGAACCCTGGACCTCAGTGTGTGAACTGAGTGCGATAGCGATCGAGCTACTGAGACGTGTATACATCCTGTTTATATACACTGTACATATACAATATGTATATATTGTGTTTATACGCCAAAATATGTCTATCTCTTACCTCTCGTTGTATCTCTTACAACGAGAGGTGTGTAACTCTGTGAATATACGAGGAGTGGTGAATGTCTTAGTGTATTCACGCCTTCAAGGTAGGTATCTGGATGCCGATAAAGGGCACTTCGTTTAAGAAATTGTAGCTTCTTTTCCTTGAATCGAAGCTGATTGCCTTCCATTTCTCTGGTGCTGTATGACCCCTATAGTTTTAGCTCTCTCCCACGAATATAATAATAATAATTATAATAGTAATGAAAATACGTATTTACAAGTTGAGAGTTGCATCACTCTATATATATATATATATATATATATATATATATATATATGATGGGGTGGTAGGGGAAGTGGAATATTCAAATGGCATCAGAAAGACATCTAAATATTCTTACTTGAAGCCTTTTTATCCACTTCTCCGAGGCTATGGGACCCACAATTTACACAAGAGGTGGACCCCATCCTATATATATGTGTGTGTGTGTGTGTGTGTCTTTCCGAATAGGTAAAACTTGCGAGTTGGCTTAAATAGCAACGCTCTTCTTGCCGAATAAGGCAAGCGAAAATTTGTGAATGCAATAATTTTGCAAATATCATTCTGAACCTAACGAAAAAAAATATATTTCATTGTGTTTGTTTATTATTAAATTATTGTAAACTTATCTAAAATATATTTAGTTGGATTAGGCTAAATTAAATTGCGCTTGTTATAATAAGGTTAGGTAAGTTTTTTAAGGTTCTTATAGTAGACAATTATTAATTTTTACATTAACATAAATGAAAAAATATATTTCTAAACGTACAAGAGAAAATTTTAGAAAGGACTTAATTTTAAATGAGTTCTTGTTAAATGACCAGTTTTACCTATTCGGCACGACGCGCACACACACACACACACACACACACACACACACACACACACACACACACACACATAAACACACACACACACACATTAATTAATCTTTAAAGCCTAACTCAGCTTTGGTGATTTATCATTGGGTTCCGGGCACAGTAACACAGGTGAACAGTTTCTGTCCACATCAGCAAACGAAGGGATTTCTATTCCGTTTGACGATAAATTCATGGTGGGTCTCCCAGCCTTTATTGCTTTCATTTCGCAGAAATTTTCAGGCAAAACGTCGATATAGTGTCAGTCGCGTTGACGAAACGTTTAAACAGACGTTGGTTTTATGGAAGCCACATTGACGAAAAGGTAACACAAACATTGGTTTAAAGTCCGTCAATTTGGTTACCCAATCATTGTTTTTAATTCCAGGTGTTCTAATGAAATGTTCAGTAAAATGCTGGTCTACTGCCAAGCTTTAAGAAGAAACATAATGAAGCGTTGGTTTAATGTTAGCTTCCATGACGGAATGATCAACAATATGTTGGTTTAATGGCAGCCTCTTTGAGGGAACGTTCAACCAAACGTTTTAATATCAGACACATTGTTATCCTCGAGTGCCTGAAATATTTTGTAAACAAAATACGAGATATGAACATCTGACAGGTGATGGAATGAAAATTTGTGCTTTATACTGTTGGCAAGAGTGTGTGTGTGTGTGTGTGTACTCACCTAGTTGTACTCACCTAGTTGTGGATGCAGGGGTCGAGTCATAGCTCCTGGCCCCGCCTCTTCACTGGCCGATACTGTGTGTGTGTGTGTGTGTGTGTGTGTGTGTGTCTGAGTCTATGTTTATACTCACCTAGTTGTGGTTGAAGGAGTCGATTCATAGCTCCTGGCCCCTCCTTTTTCGCTGGTCGCTACTTGGTCCACTGTATATCTTCTCCATGAGCTTTTTCGTACCCCTTCTTAAAGCATATATGTATGGATCCTCCTCCACTACATCACTCTCCAGATTGTTCCACTTCCTGACAACTCTATTCCTGTGTGTTTGTGTGTCTGTGTATGTGTGTTATAGTTTAAGAGTATGTTTTGTGTATTTATGTGTATGTACACGGGGGTGTATGAATGCCTCCCCTTCCCAGGCAACGTAAATACTTAACACACTCATTTAAAATATGCAGAGTACTCTTCCTGCATTACCCCCGAATACCCACACGAATACGAACGCACATACATGAATACATTCATGCATACGGGCAACATACATTCTGAGGGAACGTGTCAGTAAGTTCTGCAGGACACAATACCCACTTACCTACACCGCCACAAACCTTAACTCACGGTACTGCTGCCGAGGCTCCCGAGAAGGTAAACAAACTTTTTGTTCCGGTCGAAAACATGATTTGTATTATTTTAGAAGAGAAACTTTTCCCTTACTCCTCCTCCCCAAGGGAAAGTTCCCTGATGTTGGTGAGGGGCTCTTGATTTAAGAAGTTGGATCTTTGCTCCATTTCCTTGAATTGAGCATGCCTTCCATTCCCTCCCCCACAGTCGCTGTATAATTCTACGAGTTTAGCGCTTCCCCATGATTAAAATAATACAACTAGGTGAGTACAACTAGATGAGTGCAACTAGACGAGCACAACTAGGTGAGTACAACTAGGCGAGTACAACTAGGGTAGTACATTTAGGTGAGTACATCTAGGTGAGTATAACTAGACGAGTACAACTAGACGAGTACAACTAGGTTAGTACAACTAGGTTAGTACAACTAGATGAGTACAACTAGATGAGTACAACTAGATGAGTGCAACTAGGTGAGTACAACTAAGTGAGTACAACTAGACGTGTACAACTAGGTGAGTACAACTAGATGAATACAACTAGACGAGTACAACTAGACGAGTACAACTAGGTGAGTACAACTAGGTGAGTACAACTAGGTGAGTACAACTAGGTGAGTACAACTACCTAATACGTGTGTCTTACACTTGCCGGATAATTTGTACTCGTACACGTCTATCACACGTCAACGATTCCTGGGGTTTAGGAAGACAAGTGAGCAAACACTGGGATATATTTATTAGAAAACGTTTCGGTCCTGGGAGCTTGACCGAAAAGTTTTCTAATAAAGATTCCGTTGCCAGGGGTCATCCAACCTCTCGCCGGGTCCTAAACCAGGCACCCTGCTTTTCTGAACTGACCAATCAGGCTGTTGGTGCCGGTGGCTTCATTATTCACCTTGCGTAAGGTAGTGAAATTCATGAATGGAAAATGCATAATTTAATCGTTTCATTTGATGTATAACAAAACACAACTCCCTCGCTGCATTGAGTAATGTTAATTATTTTTCCCCCCAGCAAATTTAACTTTTCGCCTTCGCGTCAGGAAGAGATTACGAAACTTGTCTAAATTTCGTCTCATATGGCTCTAGTTAGTGATGGTGGTGGTGATGGTGATGATGGAGGTGGTGATGGTGATGGTGGAGGTGGTGGTGATGTAGGGGGAAGATAGTGATGGAGTGGGAGATGGTGGTGGTGGAGGTGGTGACGATGATGGCGAGGGAATTTAAAGAGTGGAAGATAGTGATGACGGAGGTGATGATGATGGAGTGGAAGATAGTGAGGATGGAGGTGGTGGTGACGGAATTGGAAATGAACTAGGTTATGGTAATGATGGAGTGAATGATGGTGATAATGGAGTTGGTGATGGTAATGATGGTGATAATAATGGAGTGGGTGATGGTAACGATGGTGATGATAATGGAATGGGTGATGGTAATGATGGTGATGATAATGGAGTGGGTGAGGGTAACGATGGTGATGATAATGGAGTGGGTGATGGTAATGATGGTGATGATAATGGAGTGGGTGATGGTTATAATGAGGAATGGAGTGAGTGATGGTGATGATGAAGTGGGTAATGGTGATAATGGAGAGGGTGATGGTGATAATGGAGAGGGTGATGGTGATAATGGAGAGGGTGATGGTGATAATGGAGAGGGTGATGGTGATAATGGAGTATGAATGATGGTGATAATGGAGAGGTTGATGGTGATAATGAAGTATGAATGATGGTGATAATGGAGAGGTTGATGGTGATAATATAAAGAGGGTGTTGTTGATAATGGAGAGGATGGTGATAATGGAGTGTGAGTGACGGTAATAATGGAGAGGCTGATGGTGATAAAGGAGAGGCTGATGGTGATAATGGAGTGTGAGTGATGGTGATAATGAAGTGTGAGTGATGGTGATAATGAAGTGTGAGTGATGGTGATAATGGAGTGTGAGTGATGGTGATAATGGAGTGTGAGTGATGGTGATAATGGAGTGTGAGTGATGATGATAATGGAGTGTGAGTGATGGTGATAATGGAGTGTGAGTGATGGTGATAATGGAGTGTGAGTGATGGTGATAATGGAGTGTGAGTGATGATGATAATGGAGTGTGAGTGATGGTGATAATGGAGTGGGAGTGATGGTGATAATGGAGTGTGAGTGATGGTGATAATGGAGTGTGAGTGATGGTGATAATGTAGTGTGAGTGATGGTGATAATGGAGTGTGAGTGATGGTGATAATGGAGTGTGAGTGATGGTGATAATGGAGTGTGAGTGATGGTGATAATGGAGTGTGAGTGATGGTGATAATGTAGTGTGAGTGATGGTGATAATGGAGTGTGAGTGATGGTGATAATGTAGTGTGAGTGATGGTGATAATGGAGTGTGAGTGATGGTGATAATGGAGTGTGAGTGATGGTGATAATGGAGTGTGAGTGATGGTAACTAGGTAATAACATGCTCACTACAAACAAGCTGTGATAAATGATTCAACACACAATAATTCACCTTTTTATGATAATAAAAACATTCTGAGTTTACAAATGTCATTAAAAGTTACATAAGAAGGTTTTTCTAATAAAACATTGTAAGGTTAATGACATCGCAAACGTCCTCACACGCACGTGTGGGTGCGAAAGTGTGTGTATGCGTGTGTGTGTAGGTGTTGGGTGGTAGTCCAGTGATCCACTGGCTTGGATAGTCCAGTAATCCACTACCAAGCCAAGCCAGTGATCGTCCCACCTCGCTGCCTCTAGTATTCCCCCGGAGCTTCTCTCGTTGATACACCTCACCTCCCAGGCAACATTCCTCCTGCATACTGATAAACCCAGAGTGTAAAACCACCTAGGGTTTAAGGGAAAATCTCCAAGCCGTTTTCTAAAACCTGAATTAAAAGTTCAGTCTTTTAAATAAAGTATGTTAATTTGTTTGAGATTTTTTTTTTTTCAGCCTAAAGAAACAGCAATCGTCTTTATTTTTCATTTTCCCTTGGATGTACATAATTAATGTTTAAATTAACTTTTTTTTTAGGTGGTCATTAACACGGAGTTTTTATTCGCATCCGATTTTTAAATTTGTGAAAGGAATGTGCGTATGCATAATTACATCCAAATACTTAGAGCTACTGAACGTGTTTGTCTCTCTGTTAGTGGACATAGACTCAAGTCGTCTACCACTTCTGTTGCTCCAGCTTCTCCATCACAGACATTACTGTTGTGAATAAAGACTATTAAATGGGGGTTTGATGAGGGGGTTTTACACAGGGAAAATGTGACAATGTCTACAGTGCTCAGGAGCTTTCTGTTATCTGTTTGCACCTCAGAACTTTTTTTTATAGCGCTGTTATCTTATATTTGTATGTTGTCATTGTGGTATGAATTATAAAGGAATCACGGAACGGGTAGAGTTTGAATTCATGGCAAGTGAGTCCTAAAGCTCAGAGGCCATGCGTTTAAACTACCACCCTTTCCGTGATTTACAATTTATCCTTTATGGATAGAAGACAGCCTAACCTAACAGCGAAATTTTCTGCGAACTATATATAAAAAAAACACAAAGGTGCTGAAGGGAGTTAATTGTGTGATGAATGACCAACAGGAGTTTCAGTTCTTCTTGTAAACTGTTTTGTTACATCCTTATGACTCATTTGGATATTTACTTATCGTCTCCCATCCTCCTGTGCAAGACAGTCTCCTTGCTATGCCAGTACTGCTGAATATTTTGCGCTCTGTTATCATAACTCCTTCAAGTCTTCGCTCTTTTGTTGTATTAGCTTATTATCGTGTCTTGTCTTATAGTATTAGTTATGCGCTTAACTACTTTGATAAAACACACACACACATATATATATGCAAAAAGATCACAGTAATCAGGTGATATCAAAATATGCAAGACAACCACTATGAAAAAAAAATATATATATATATATATATATATATATATATATATATATATATATATATATATATATAATATATATATATATATATATATATATATATATATATATATATATATATATTATATATATATATATATATATATATATATATATATATATATTATATATATATATAATATATATATATATATATATATATATATATATATATATATATATATATATATATATATATATATATATATATATATATATATATATATATATATATATATATATATATATATATATATATATATATATATATATTATATATATATATATATATATATATATATATATATATATATATATATACATGTATATATGTGTGTGTGTGTGTGTATTTGTGGGAATATAAGGTTTTTAAATAATTTTAGTTATTTCGTAAAACCTAAGTGTATTGCTATCATTCAGTAACCTGCCACTTAATCGCTTTCCGGTTCATTAACACGATCGAACGGGATTAAAATTTCCAAGATATATTTAGCTGAAGTAGGCGGGCTAATACCCCTAATTGAAGAGAGTGGCTCTCAGAGTCACTGCACCGAAATGCATGGGAAATAAAGTCAGTAACATAAGAACTAAAGGGACACATCATCTCAAAATGAAAATATAATTTAGGTTTCAATTTCTTTAAAAGGTCAATGATAATTATTTGGCAAATGGAGAGAAGATGAGGGTATGAATTCACAGCTAATCCACTATGAGAAACATTTCGGTCAGCCTTTAATCAATATCTAGTGGCTATTTTATAGTAGTAGGAGGATGGAAAAAGTTTTAAGTTTTCTCTTCTACTTTTGTGGTTACAAATTGTTCCAGCTTCTGTGTAAGGAAAAAAGTTTAGCTTTCACTCTGGACACGTATTTTTAAAACAATTTTTTATGAAAGGTGTTCTTTCTTCTGTTCCCTCTTTTTATGCCAGGTTTGTGCACCTTCCAGCATTATCTATATAACAGAGTTCGCATCTTTAATATCCACAATTGCTCTTTGTTTTATTTTGGTTTCAGTGTTTGCCTCGTAATTATCTTGAATAAGATTATCTAACCACTTCACCTACACACACACACACTATCATGATAGTCGTAAATATATTTGTCTGTAGGAGCCAATTATTTTTTTTGTTTCGTTGTTTTATACAGCTATATGTATTTAATTACTCACTTGCGTTTTAGTGTTCTACCACTGACTTGACTTTTGCGTCTAACATAATGATACTTTAGCAACAAAATATTGTTTTAACTCAACTGGTAACGTGAGTTTCGTCTCGCTTTTGCTCTGTCCGTGTTGTGATCTCCCGAGAAGGGAAACTTGCCGGTGAAGAATTGGATTCAAGAATTCAGTGCAGTCTCTGTCGTGATGACAGTCACAGCATCCTCAACACTAGAACTCGTAGGTGATGTCCAACGTGAAACACGAACTACGAACCTCACCACTCCGTGTTCAGTCCAGAAAGAGGGAACAGAGAGCATCTTTAGGGAAATCGGGGGTGGAGGGAGCAGGGGGCCCTCAGCTCAAGTGGAAGTCAGGCTGAATAGAAACGTGGACGATTTTTTCCCTTTAGTTCTGAGGAATCACTTGGCGTTACTAATATTTGTGTAATTATGTTCTTTTTATGTAATTATTCTTTTCAAACACGCACGCACGCACGCACGCACACACACACACACACACACACACACACACACACACACGCACCCCGGTGGCCTGGTGGCTAAAGCTCTCCCTTCATTCACGGAGGGCCCGGGTTCGATTCCCGGCGGGCCGAAAACATTTCTAAGTGTTACCTTACACACACACACACACACACACACACACACACACACACACACTACCTGAGGCGTGGAAGATGGCAAATGTAGTCCCAATTTTTAAGAAAGGAGACAGACACGAGGCATTAAACTACAGACCTGTGTCACTGACGTGTATAGTATGCAAAGTCATGGAGAAGATCATCAGGAGGAGAGTGGTGGAGCACCTAGAAAGACACAAGCTTATAAACGACAACCAGCACGGTTTCAGGGAAGGAAAATCCTGTGTCACAAACCTACTGGAGTTTTATGACAAGGTAACAGAAGTAAGAGGGGTGGATAGACTGCATTTTCTTGGACTGCAAGAAGGCATTCGACACAGTTTCTCACAAGAGGTTAATGCAAAAGCTAGAGGATCAGGCACACGTAACAGGAAAGGCACTGCAATGGATCAGAGAATATCTGACAGGGAGGCAACAACGAGTCATGGTACGTGACGAGGTGTCAGAGTGAGCACAAGTGACGAGTGGGGTTCCACAAGGGTCAGTCCTAGGACCTGTACTGTTTTTGGTATATGTGAATGACATAACGGAAGGGATAGACTCAGAAGTGTCCCTGTTTGCAGATGATGTGAAGTTAATGAGAAGAATTAAATCAGTTGAGGATCAGGCAGGACTACAAAGAGACCTAGACAGGCTACAAGCCTGGTCCAGTAAATGGCTCCTTGAATTTAACCCTGCCAAATGTAAAGTCATGAAGATCGGAGAAGGGCAAAGAAGACCGCAGACAGAGTATAATCTAGGTGGCCAAAGACTGCAAACCTCACTCAAGGAAAAAGATCTTGGGGTGATTATAATACCGAACACATCTCCTGAGGCACACATCAATCAGATAACTGCTGCAGCATATGGGCGGCTGGCAAACCTAAGAATAGCGTTCCAATACCTCACTAAGGAATCGTTCAAGACTCTGTACACCATATACGTCAGGCCCATACTGGAGTATGCAGCACCAGTTTGGAACCCACACCTGGTCAAGCACGTCAGGAAATTAGAGAAAGTGCAAAGGTTTGCAACAAGACTAGTCCCAGAGCTAAGGGGATTGTCCTACGAAGAAAGGGTAAGGGAAATCGGCCTGACGACACTAGAGGACAGGAGGGTTAGGGGAGACATGATAACGACATATAAAATACTGCGATGAATAGATAAGGTGAACAGAGACAAGATGTTCCAGAGAGGGGACACAGAAACAAGGGGTCACAGTTGGAAGTTGAAGACTCCTATGAGTCAAAAGGATGTTAGGAAGTATTTCTTCAGTCATAGAGTTGTCAGGAAGTGGAATAGTGTAGAAAGTGATGTAGTGGAGGCAGGAACCATACATAGTTTTAAGACGAGGTTTGATGAAGCTCATGGAGCAGGTAGAGAGAGGACCTAGTAGCAATCAGTGAAGAGGCGGGGCCAGGAGCTATGAATCGACCCCTGCAACCACAAATAGGTGAGTACAAATAGGTGAGTACACACACACATTGCGTTTTCTTGGACTGAAAGAAGGCTTTTGACACAGTTCCACACAAGAGATTAATGCAAAAGTTGCAGGACCAGGCAGGTATAACCGGGATGGCACTACAATGGATCAGAGAATACCTGACAGGAAGGCAACAGCGAGTCATAGTACGTGACGAGGTGTCAGACTGGGATTCCACAGGGGTCCGTCCTAGAACCGGTGCTGTTTCTGATAAATGTGAATGACATGACGGAAGGGATAAACTCGTAAGTGTCCCTGTTTGCAGACGACTTGAAGGTAATGAGGAGAATTCACTCGGACGAGGACCAGGCAGGACTACAAAGGGATTTGGACGGGCTGCAAGCCTGGTCAAGGAAATGGCTCCTAGAGTTTATCCGTACCAAGTGCAAAGTCATGAAGATCGGGAAGGGAAAAGAAGACTGCAGACAGAATACAGTCTTTGGCCCCTAGACTGCAAACCTCGCTCAAGGAAAACGATTTCCTGAAGTGCACATCAACCAAATGAATAGCGTTCCGACACCTCGCTAAAGAATCGTTCAGGACTCTGTACACAGTATACGTCAGGCCCATACTGGAGTATGCAGCACCAGTTTGGAATCCACTCCTGGTCAAGCACGTCTTGAGATTAGAGAAAGTGCAAAGGTTTCCAACGAGAGTAGTCCCGGAGCTAAGGGACATGTCCTACGAGGAGAGGTTAAGGGAAAGTGACCTGACGACACTGGAGGACAGGAGAGAGAGGGAGGACATGATAACGTCATATAAAATACTTAGAGGAATTAAAAAGGTGGACAGAGACAGGATGTTCCAGAGATGGGACACAGCAACAAGGAGTCACAATTGCAAGTTGAAGACTCAGATGAGTCACAGGGATGTTAGAAAGTATTTTTTCAGTCACAGAGTTGTCAGTAAGTGGAATAGTCTGCAGAGACATGTAGTGGAGGCAGGATCCATACATAGCTTTAAGAATAGATATGATAAATCTCAAGGAGCTTGGAGAGAGTGGCGACCAGTGAAGAGGCATGACCAGGAGCTATGACTCGACCACCTGCAACCACAATTAGGTGATTTATATATATATATATATATATATATATATATATATATATATATATATATATATATATATATATATATATATATATATATAATATATATATATATATATATATATATATATATATATTCAGAAACGTTTTTCATTAATATTTAAAGTATTATAGATATATGATTGTCAATCTCTCTGAGGTATTAATCTTCAGCTATTAACATTAGTTATTACTTTGGTTTTCATTCCCCGACCTTCAGTAGTGTGACTTTGATTCTCCATCAGTTGATAATAAATGTAATACTGGTTATGCAAAACGAAGGCATAAAGGCAGAATGGTCACTTTATCAAGACAAAGTTTCGCTTGGAGAGCATGCTTGGAGAACACGCTTGGAGAACACGCTTGGAGAACACGCTTGGAGAACACGCTTGGAGAACACGCTTGGAGAACACGCTTGGAGAACACGCTTGGAGAACACGCTATGAGAACACGCTTGGAGAGCATGCTTGGAAAACACGGTTGGAGAGCATGCTTGGAGAACACGCTTGGAGAACACGCTTGGAGAAAACGCTTGGAGAACATGCTTGGGGAACACGCTTGGAGAGCATGCTTGGAGAACACGTTTGGAGAACACGCTTGGAGAGCATGCTTGGAGAACACACTTGGAGAGCATGCTTGGAGAGCACGCTTGGAGAGCATGCTTGGAGAACATGCTTGGAGAGCATGCTTGGAGGGCATGCTTGGAGAACACGCTTGGAGAGCATGCTTGGAGAACACGCTTGGAGAGCATGCTTGGAGAACACGCTTGGAGAACACGCTTGGATAGCATGCTTGGAGAACACGCTTGAAGAACACGCTTGGAGAGCATGCTTGGAGAACACGCTTAGAAAACACCCTTGGAGAGAACGTTTGGAGAGCATGCCTGGAGAACACCCTTGGAGAGAACGCTTGGAGCGTACGCTTGGAGAACACGCTTAAAGAGGACGCTTGAAGAGCAAACTTATCCAAGACTATACAGTAGAAACTATATAGGACACATGAAAATATCTTTCACGACAAACCTGAGGCATTAAAGTTTTTATCTGTCTTCCTGTGTCTGTCTTTCAACTTCTCTATATTTTATTTTTAATAACCATATACATATATATATATGTCGTGCCGAATAGGTAAAACTTGCGATTTGGGCTTAAATAGCAACGCTCTTCTTGCCGAATAAGGCAAGCGAAACTTTTTGTATGCAACAATTTCGCCAAAAATCATTCTGAACCTAACAAAAAATAAATATAATTCATTGTGTTTGTTTATTATTAAATTATTATAAACCTATTTAAAATATATTTAGTTGGACTAGGCTAAATTAAATTGATCTATGTTTTTTATTTTTTTAATAACCAAGTTTGTTAGTTTTGGGTAGGTTATTTTTAGCTTTATTTCGGTATCATGGTTGTAAAAATATATTTCTTTTAAGAGTCTTCATAGGCTAGCGAAGTATGACTAACAGAGTTCAGCGTGTTCTTCTGAACATTATACAACTACCACTACAACTACTACTGCTATAATAATAATACTATTACTAATACTAATGTTAATTCTAATGTCAATACAAGTAAAACTAATAATAATAAATATTATTTTCGTTGAGTTTTTGGCCTCGATTTCTTTGATTCTAAACTCGCAGATAACATTATTTAAACTTAAATGCCTCCAGTCTACAAACGAAATAACTTCTGTAAATATTTTCAAATTTAATTCATTGTGAAAAAAAAGATCATTCTATGATTTTGATAAGTTTTTTCGCTTTAAAAATGCAGTTTATAGAGTACGCTTTATTATCAAAGTTCGCTTTAATTAAAAAAAAAAAATTTACTGGCGTCTAAAGACGTCTCTGAAGATATATTTTTTTTAAACGCCTTTAAATATCCGAGAATCCATAATTTTTTTTTATTAAACAACCTTTGGCTGCAAGCGCTGAAACTGGTAACATACACTAGTTGTAATTAGAAACACTTTAATCCCTAGTAATCTAGAAACACGATTGCCTACGCAATTGCCGAGTTATCAGCCCAGACACACTCACCCCTTCCTGTGTAGTGACGTAATACAATCTTTCATGATAAGGGTTTCACCATGGGCTGTCTCCCCCAAACTCGTGGCTTTTCACAACCTAACCACACACATATTCACTCATCTGTCCACCCGTCCACTTATTTTCCCTCCACGCATCCATTTACACACTTATCCAACTATCCACCCATGTAACATCTCATCCCATTCATCTACCTACCCCCACTCATCCACTCTTCCATTCACCCCTCCACTCCTCCATCCAGCTTTCAATACTTCATTTTCATTCTGCTACACAGAATTCTCCGCCATACAACTGCACTACCCCCATTCCAACTTCTTCATAAAAATACACAGGTAGTGAGGTTTGAGTTAATCTCAGAAGTCTTCCTCGCAAGTTGGTTCGTAAATAAAGTGTGTTTTTACAACGAGCAAATAGTAATATGAAACTGCATAAGGTATTTTTTAATGGCGTGACGAGGTACTGGTTGTAGTGTTAGCAGTGGTGGTGGTGGTGGTGGTGGTGATTGTGATGGTGGTGGTGATTGTGAAGGTGGTTGGAGCAGTAAAAGCATATTTCTTAATTCACAAGAATTTTTAACAAAAATATATGAAAAAGTTAATCCAGTGCGAAGGAGAGAACAATCTTGAGATGCTTTAAATAATGTATAACATTTAATGGAAATTTTTGAAAGGGTTTATGGGGCGTTAGAAGTCGTGTAACACATTTCAGTGCTTTTAATTGCTTCGAAGTATGTCAAGAAATATTATGAGAGACTTAGAGTATCTTATGAGTTTGCAGAGGCTTTTGAAAAGTATGGAAATGTCTTAAAAGTTATAACAGTGCCCTAAAATATATGAATCTCTCCCAAAAGTTACGACATTGTCCTGAAAGGTATTTAGAAATGACCTACTGAAATATTTTTTTTATATTATAAGAAGTTTTCAAAAGTCCTGTAAAAATCTTACATTATTCTTAGGGATTCTGAAAGGTCATGAAAAGTTGAATAATGTTTTCTTAAAGGTTGCAATGTTCAAAAAAGACTTAGAAAGTTCTTAGAAGTCTAGCAAACTGCTGAATGAGTAGGTAAAGTTTTATACTATTGAAAAGGATACAACAAAATGTAATAATGTTTCTATAAGCCTTTGATTTGAACTAATAACCCTCCTTCCCCGCCTCACAAATAGGTGAGTACACACATATATAAAGAGAAAGCTCACACAAGGAGGATCGTTCGTATGCCACGCCTGGGACACAGTCTGAATTATTTGTGAGGAACGTTGGAAAGTCTTGTTGTCTTGAAACACAGTGTTGGAAGGTATTGGAAGAATGTTACGGAGGGTTAGAGGAGGGGAATTGTGGAGAGTATTGCGGGAGAGCAGTACTGGAGAGTGTTGGAAGAAGTGAAGGAGAGAGAAGTGAAGGAGAGAGAAGTGAGGGAGAGAGAAAGAGGGAGCGGTGATTTTGATGGAAACGTTGAAAAGAGAGGGAAGATTTGACTGATGGATGTATTAAAATCGTTGAAATATTTTAGACTGGGCTATTGAGTGGGAGAAGGGAGAGAGAGAGGGAGAGGGAGAGAGAGAGAGAGAGAGAGAGAGAGAGAGAGAGAGAGAGAGAGAGAGAGAGAGAGAGAGAGAGAGAGGTATGAAACGTGGAGAATGGAAAGCGTGATTCAGAAACGTTGTGCAAGAAAACAATGTTTTAATTAAATTAATTTTTTTTATAATTAAAACAATACGAATAATAATGATAATATTCCAGGAGGCACAATAACAGTATCACTAATACCATTATACTATATCTATTTATAATTTCTTTATATTTGCGAATATTCGTATTATGCAGATCTTAGCCTCCACAAGTTGATTCATTTCACAAATTCACAAAGACGAGATTTAGGACTGCCATGGGTTCGAATCCCACCCCGTTGCGTGAATTAAGATCAATAATCTATTTCCCTTCTTTCCAAAAAAAAAAAAACATTCGTTGACTCCCTACTTCAGTGGCATTTGATCCTGTCTCAGTGAGTCCCTTCTAGCGTGAACACCAACGCTATTCACCTGCATCTGTTGAGGAATTCTCTATAAACACGCCTGCCTCTCTGCACGAACACTAGCATCATCACCATCTGCATCAGTACCATCACCAGCAGCATCAGTACCATCACCAGCAGCATCAGTACCATCACCAGCAGCATCAGTACCATCACCAGCAGCATCACTAACAGCATACCCGTCAACGCAGACACCTGCGCTCCCTGCAGCGTGTGGAGAGACTATCGCAGCTTTCCATATATAAGAGCAGATGTCGCTGACTCAAAAGGATTATCTTGCATTTATGAGGCAACTTCTCTCCTTAAAACAACCTGAGCCTGCCCGTTCGTCTCCAATGTCAGGCTGTTCTTGCAAGTTATTTGTTGATAAGTTTTTAAGCTCAGGATTAATGTTGTTTTTATTGCGTGGTAACCGCTATGGTTTGTACACGACTGGGAAAGGTTTGGAGAGTACGCCTGTATAAATATAAAATTTAATGAATTTGTGATGATTTTTTGATAATTTACTGTATGTGTCTCTGTCCACAATACCAGTTTTCCCTCAGTATTTTGTATGTTGTTATTATATCACCCCTAGATCTTCTGTCCTCTATCATCCAATTTAGCTCCCTTAATTTGTCATAGGACATACCCTTAACTCCGGGATTAGTTACGCTGCAAACATTTTCCCTTTCGCTAGTTTCTTGACATGCTTGACAAGGTTGACATGCTTGACAAGGTTGACATGCTTGACAAGGTTGACATGCTTGACAAGGTGTGGGTTCTATACTGGTGCTGCATATTCCAATATGGGTTTGACGCATGGTATGTACAGTGTCGTGAACAACTCCTTACCTGGAGTTTACCTGGAAAGGGTTTCGCCCCCGCGGCTCGGTCTGAGACCAGGCCTCGTGGTGGATCAGGGTCTGATCAATCAGGCTGTTACTGCTGGCTTCACGGAAACTGACGAACGAACCACAGCCTGGCTGGTCAGGTACTGACTTTAGGTGCCTGTCCAGTGCCTTCTTTAAGACAACCAGGGGTCTATTGGTAATACCCCTTATGTGTGCTGGGAGGCAGTTGAACAGTCTTGGGCCCCGGACACAGTGTACTCGTGGCACCCCTGCTTTTCATTGGGGAAATGTTGCATCTCTTGCCGAGTCCTTTGCTTTCATAGTGAGTGATTTTCGTGTTAAAGTTTGGTACTAATCCCTCTAGGATTTTCCAAGTGTATATTTTTACATATCTCTCTCGCCTGCATTCCAGGGAATACAAATTCAGGGCCTTTAACCGTTCCTAGTAATTTAGGTGCCTTATCGTACTTATGTGTGCCGTGAAAGTTCTTTGTACACTCTCCAAGTCAGCAATTTCGCCTGCCATGAAGGGAGCAGCTAGTGTACAGCAGTATTCCAGCCTTGAGAGAACAAGCCATTTGAAGGGAATCATCATGGGATTTGCGTCCCTAGTTTTGAAGGTTCTCATTATCCATCCTATCATTTTCTTAGCAGATGGGGTAGATACGTTGTTGTGGTCTTTGAAAGTGAGATCCTTTGACATTATCACTCCCAGGTCCTTCACATTACTTTTCGCTATATTGTATGGTTAGAATTTGTCGTATACCCTGTTACAGTTTAAATATCGTTAAGTTTTCCTTATCTGAGTTGCTGAAATTTCTCTTAATTGAACTTCATATTATTTTGAGTGGCCAATTTGAAGATTTGGTTGATGTCCGCTTGGAGTCTCGCGGTGTCTTTGATGGAGGTCACTGTCATGGCAATCCGGGTGTCATCCGCAAAGGAAGACACGGAGTTATGGCTTACATCTCTGTCTATGTCAGATATGAGGATGAGGAATAGAATGGGAGCGAGTACTGTGCCTTGTGGAACAGAGCTTTTCACCGTAGCTACCTCAGACTTTACTATGTTTACTGTTACTCTTTGTGTTCTATTTGTCAGTAAGTTATAGATCCATCTACCAACATTTTCTGTTATTCCTTTATCACGCATTTTGTGCGCTATTACACCATGGTCACACTTGTCGAAAGCTTTTGCAAAGTCTGTGAATACTACATCTGTATTTTGTTTATCCAGCATCCAGGACCTTGTCATAGTGGTCCAGTAGCTGGGACAGGCAGGAGTGACCTCCTCTAAACCCGTGTTGCCCTGGGTTGTGTAGTTGATGGGTATGTAGGTGGTTGGCGATCTTGCTTCTTAGAACCCTTTCAAAGATTTTTATGATATGGGATGTTAGTGCTATCGGTCTGTAGTTCTTTCCAATTGCTTTACTTCCACCTTTGTAGAGTGGGGCTGTGTCTGTTGTTTTTAGAGAATGTGGGATGACCCCTGTGTCCATGCTCCCTCTCCAAAGAATGCTGAAGGCACGCGACAGGGGATTCTTGCAGTTCTTGATGAACACGGAGTTCCTTGCTTAGGTTTCTAAAAGCTAGTCTTAACATTGCAAGACACGCAGTTGTTGTAGCAGTAATTCGGTTGTTGTACACCTCAGGCGATATTATCAGTACAGTATTCACCCCGAGGTTCTTCGCTTTGAGTGAGGTTTGCAGCCTTTGCTTCCTGAGTCTGTACTCCGTTTGTGGTCTTCTTTTCCATCCCCAGTTTTCATAGTTTTGCATTTGCTACGGCTGAATTCTTGCAGCCCTTGTCAGACCAGACCGGCATGCTGGTCTGATCTTAAAGAGCCTTATCGTTCCTCATCTTAAAGCTATGTATGGATAGGGCCTCTGCCACTTCACTCTCCAGATTGTTCCACTCCAGAGAACTTTAAGTGTTGCTAATGACTCCATAGATGTCGAAGAACTATTCTTAGATTTGCCAGACGAGTACATGCTGCAGCAGTTATTTGATTGATGTGCACCTCAGGTGATAGGCTAATTGACCAGTTTTACATATTCGGCACGATATATATATATATATATATATATTATATATATATATATATATATATATATATATATATATATATATATATATATATATATATATATATATATAGAGAGAGAGAGAGAGAGAGAGAGAGTGGTGCCACTTCTGGAACTGTGCTGGGGACCCTCATCCTCAGAGAAAAAAATAATATTACTTCAGGGAAAACTCAAGGTTCTTCCCGGAGCTGTCTGAATATTGTCTTCTCCTAGCAGCCCATATTCTATATTCTATTAAGACTTTATTAAAAGACAAAATACATTGACAAAAATACAATAGGGAGTAGAACAACATAGGTAACATCTCAGAGCTACATCTCGAATACTTCGTCCAGCTCTCGTGCGGTGGGCCGTGTGCCCAGAATGCTGCAGGCATTTTCACTCTGGATCTCAACACTGAGTCTTTGAAAGAGGAAGCTGGCCGCTCTGTGATCCTTGGTTTCTGTGATGAGTTTTTCACCCAGCACTTTGAGGAACTTTAGAGCACACTTGCCCCATGCTCCAAGGGTCTCCGGCCCTACTGAGATGACGTTATACCAAGGGGGCAGGTCGTCATATTTGTGGGTCTTCTGAGTCTCCCTGTAGCTGGCGGCTCCACCCCCTTCAGCTTCAGAGTATGGCAAGTAGGTGTCCGCCAATGTGGCGGACACCAGACAATCTGCTTACCATTCTTCCAGGGTAGCATAGTGGCTCTATCAGGACACTTTTAACTTCCGTCAGACTTCTGTACACCCCGTTGAGCTGGGCAACGGTGTGTGGCGAGACTTCTCTTTATGATGTCGTCGACCTTCTTATGTCTAGCATACTTTCCTTCCGATGTGTGACACACGATATATATATATGTCGTGCCGATTAGGTAAAACTGGCGATTTTGGCTTAAATAGCAACGCTCTTCTTGCCATATAAGACAAGCGAAAATTTCGTATGCATAATTCGCAAAAACATTCTGAACCTAAAGAAAAATATATTTCATTGTGTTTGTTTATTATTAAATTATTGTTAACGTATCTAAAATATATTTAGTTGGGTTAGGCTAAATAAATTGCGCTTGTTGTAATAAGTTTAGTAGGTTTCAAAGTTTTCTTGGTACAAAATTATAAATTTTACATTAACATAAATGAAAAATATATCTTTAAACGTATTAAAGAAAATTTTAGAAAGGACTTAATTTTAGATGAGTTCTTGCTAATTGACCAGTTTTACCTAATCGGCACGACATACACACACACACACACACATACATATATATATATATATATATATATATATATATATATATATATATATGTCGTGCCGATTAGGTAAAACTGGTCAATTAGCAAGAACTCATTTAAAATTAAGTCCTTTCTAAAATTTTCTCTTATACGTTTAAAGATATATTTTTTTCATTTATGTTAATATAAGAATTAATAATTTTGTACCAAGAGAAACTTTGAAAACCTACCTAACCTTATTATAACAAGCGTAATTTAATTTAGCCTAACCCAACTAAATATATTTTAGATACGTTTACAATAATATAATAATAAACAAACACAATGAAATATATTTTTTTCGTTAGGTTCAGAATGAATTTTGCGAAATTATTGCATACACAAATTTTCACTTGTCTTATATTGCAAGGTGAGTGTTGCTATTTAAGCCAAAATCGCAAGTTTTACCTAATCGGCACGACATATATATATATATATATATATATATATATATATATATATATATATATATATATATATATATATATATGATGCGTTGGTAAAAACTCAACCTAAAAGCAAAATAATCCTCGTGAATTCTGCTCTGACCAAAGGAGAAGCAACAAACAAGCAGTTGAGTACGTGAACCAGCTCCACCAATTAAAACTTTGGACAGTAGTTGACCCACGAGGCGGATTACTACGGCTGACCTGCCTTGACCTCCCAGCATATCTTTGGAAAAACGTAAAGATTTCGCTTCTAAGTGAACTTAGACATTACTGAAAGTAAAAATTTGGATAATATGGTAGCATTGATGGTAGACAATAGAGTAAGGGTAGTGTAGGCAGTGGAAGATCTGGGAAGATTTTCACAAGTATGGTAGAAAATTCGACTGCACTTTCTCCATTCAAAATCGAGTCTCTCTAGTATTTATCTCTATCCTTTCTTGTTCTTATTCCTTTCACCTTACATTGCTTCTCTCCTCTCTTGAATATATTATTTTTACCTGAAGAGTGATCGAGTGCCTTGCATCTATGCTCTCTGGAAAAAAAGAGTGAGAAATATGACTGATGTATACAAGTGGTAGACAGGTATATATAAAGGAAATATAAATAGGATGGAAATATAAATTGGATGGCAATATAAATTGGATGGAGTTTCTCATGTTGCACGAACTGAAAAGGGGTAAGTTTCTTGTGCATGGAGAGAGGTGTGGAAGTATAACTGAAGATCATAGCAAGATTATACACGAAGAGAATATTGTTAATTTTAAGAAGAGAAAACATCGGATCAACAACACCTTGATCCTTCGCCCGTCGCAGCGCGAGGCAGGAATCTAATGAATAATAAGATACCCTATTCCCTTGACATGTGATCTGAAACTTATTTAAGCGATGGGGGCGCGACTTGAAATTGGGAGAGTGACA
Organism: Cherax destructor; assembly: GCA_009830355.1. Taxonomy (NCBI): domain Eukaryota; kingdom Metazoa; phylum Arthropoda; class Malacostraca; order Decapoda; family Parastacidae; genus Cherax; species Cherax destructor. Next base: position 56,405 of record WNWK01001070.1, on the reverse strand, counting down.
GAGGATGGGAGTGGATGGATGGGAGGGGAGGGAGGCCTAGGTGTTGAGAAATGTAGGGAGTAAGGGAGAAAGTGGAGGAGGGAGGGGGAAAGGCAGGGACGGGAGAGGGGCTCACCAGAACATTATAGGAAAGCCGGTGGGGAGCCGGGTTGAGGTAATTGCGATATTTACATACGTGGTTGGGCGTGGCCCTGACAGCAGTTGGTGCGCTGGGCTGGCATTATTGCTGGCTCGACCGTGGATAACATGGGGGAAAGTGAGTGAGGGAGAGAGAGAGATAGCGAGGGAGCGAGAGGGAGTGTGTATGAGAGAGAGAGAGAGAGAGAGAGAGAGAGAGAGAGAGAGAGAGAGAGAGAGAGAGAGAGAGAGAGAGAGAGAGAGGGAGGGAGGGAGGGAAGGGAGGCCTCAGAGTAGAGGAGAGAGCGAGGAAAAAAGGGAGTCGAGGAGCTAAGGAAGGAGGATGAGTGTGGACTGAAGGAGGGAGAGAGGATGGAAGTGGGTAAGTGAAGGAGGGAGATAAAATGAAGGGAAGGAGCCCGAATTAGTGTTAGAGAGACAGGTAATCTGAATGTTATTACCTTGTGAAATATGGGAAATATTAGCTGAACCGTAGTAAGCCCTTAAGGTGCAAAAATATAAAGATGAGAGAACGAGGTAAGGCGAAAAAGAGGGAGAGAATGAAAGTGAGAGAGAAAAAGAGTGAAATAGAGAACAGTAAATTAATAATAAAAAGAAAGATGTATGAAGACATATGCAATGCATTTTAGGATAGAGGAATTAATGCCACGTTGTGCGTAATGGTAAATGTTAATTTCTCTCTCTCTCTCTCTCTCTCTCTCTCTCTCTCTCTTCTCTCTCTCTCTCTCTCTCTCTCTCTCTCTCTCATTCGATGTCACACCGCCTCAAAGCATTGCTAATTAAGTCCTCCCCGCTTATACGTGTTCGCTCCGCGGCCGCCCGCTATCGCTGGCGTTGATCCGGTTAAAGAGCCAGCGTTACGGGTCAGCAAATAACCGTGAAATGAATACGGTTACGAGGGAGCGACGCCCCCGACACACACACAAAAAAAACAGTGATAATAGATATTTTTTTCGGAGTCTGTAATGAGTGGACGCAGTACGAGACCTTTATTACCGCTCGGAAAGCCTCGACCTTCCGAGCTTTATTGGCTCATTTTGCTCGGCTGTATCGTCATCCTAGTTGTAATTGGTGTGGCAGTTATCGTAGTGCTTTTTGTAGTTGTAGTGTCTGTAGTTGTAGAGATTTTTAATTGTGGTAGTTTTAGTTAATAATGTAATTGTTGTTGTTGTAGTTGATGATGTGATGGTTGATGTAGTTGATGTAGATGATGTGATGGCTGAAGTATTTGATGTAGCTGTGATGGTTGATGTAATTGATGTAGTTGATGATGTAGCTGTGATGGTTGATGTAATTGATGTAGTTGATGATGTGATGGTTGATATATTTGATGTAGTTGATGTGATGGTTGATGTAATTGATCTAGCTGATGATGTGATGGTTGATGTGTCTGAATGATAGTTGATGATGTGATGTAATGGTTAATGTATTTGATGTAGATGATGATGCGATGGTAAATGTATTTGATGCATTTGATGATGTGATGGTTGATATATGTGATGTAGTTGATGTTATTGTTTTTGGATGTGTTGCTGGAGTAGTTGGTGTAATTGTTACAGTTTTAGTTGTTGTAGATATATCTGTTGTATTTATTACATGTTTTATTATAGTTGCTACAGGTGTAGGTAATACAGTTTTTGTAACTGTTGACGCTAAGACAGCTACAGTTGTTACAGTTGTAGTTGTTGCAATTTAACTTGCTGTCTTTGTTACAGTTGCTGTGTTTGTCGTATTAGTTGTTGTTGACTGGTCATTGCTCTCTACTTGCCTTTTCTTCTTCACTATATTTACCGGATGTGCTAAACCCACGTGGGCCATACAGCACCTTGAGAATAGGAGGTGAGCAGGAATAGGCAAGCTGTTCCAAGGCCTTGGATCCAAAGTTTTTCAGAAAGAGAGAGAGACACGGAAGAAAAAATAAAAAATAAAGATAAAATTATTCCTCCCTTCTTTCCTCATTTTTCTCCTTCCTTTCCCTTCCTCCACTCCATACCCTCCCTTCTCTCCTTCCTTCCGTGCCCTCCCTCCACTCCCTGCCCTCTCTTTACTCCCTGTCCTACCTCTTCTTCACTCCCCTCCCCTCCCTGCCACCATTACCTACCCTCCCTACCCTCCACAAACTGCTCTCCCTCCAGAAACTGTCCTTAAACTCACTACCGTACCCTTCCCTCCCTACCACTCCCTCCCCTCAACTCCCTCAACTCCCTCCCCTCCATGTAGACATCAGCTGTTAGAGCAGCTCCTGTTATTAAGCTCTCAGTGACTTCCTCAGCAGCTCATCCATCGCTCTTAAAGACATCATTATCTCCCACACGACGCCTGAAGGAAGAATGAAATGATGGAATGGATGAAAAATGAATGAAGAAAGAAACTGCCATGTAAATGAGAAAGAAATTATAGAGTCAGTGAAGAATGCAGTAATACAGTACATGAAAGGTTTTTTTTATCTATGAGAAGAATGTGATGAACAAAGAATGAAATGAATGGAGAATCTGAATGAAGATTGATGTAATGAATGAATAACGTAATGAATGAAGAATGTATTGCACGATGAATTTAATGTTTAATGAAATAAAGATGATGTGTGATGAAACGAAAAAAAAAATAATGGCATGAAAAAAAAATGAAAAAAGAATGAAATACTAGAGATGAAGATCTAATGATGAGAAGGAATGATAAATATGAAGACTGTAATCAATGAAGAAGACATTCATCATAAATGAAATGACTTACTGAATGAAGAATATATATATATATATATATATATATATATATATATGTGTGTGTGTGTGTGTCTGTGTGTGTGTGGGTGTTTAAAAAAAGTTCCTAGACTGCCTTGAAAAAATATATAGGCTTATCTAATTACGGAGTCGAAGTTGTCTGGCTGGAAGTACTCTCCTTGTAGGGCTCTATACTGATCCCAGCGCCTCTGTTATTTCTCGAAGCAGTTCTGGAATCATTTTTAATAGCTTGCATCTCCTCCACGTCATTAACACGTCGCTCCCTGAGTGCCATGTTTATTTTAGGGAAGAGAAAGAAGCCTCAGGGGTTCTGGATCTTAGATTAGGGAAGGTGGGAGATGAACGCCATTTTTTTTTTGGGGGGGATGCAAGAAAACGATGGCCATCAAGCTGTTCTTTCTTTTAAAGATTCCCTTCTATTACATAAAAAAATCACAACAACACACTGCCAAAGGCGACAAAAAATGCGCGTCCAACCTCAACGGAATGACCGACCACACTGAAACTCCTATGGTACTTCACAGAAGATTGAACTACGCAACGTGATTTACACCGCCGCCATAAATCACCCAAGCGCACGAAAATTAGTTTCCGGGAACTTGTTGATACCACTTCGTATATAATGAGTTAGAATGGAAGAACATAGGTTTGTTATTAAGTACTTAATTCCAGGTAGGATAAGTTACTTAATTGGAGGTTGGATAAGTTACATTCAGAGGTGGATTGGTTACATAGATGGATAGATTACACTCGTAGGGGGATAAGCAAGACACACAGGTGGCGAGGTAACACAACGATGAAACAGACGCAGTTCCCTTCTAAAAGAATTTTTAGTATTGCAATTTCTCACTTATTCCAAATGCATAAACCACTGTAATATATCATCGCTTTGTTTGTACCAAGAATATGAAATATATCCTCGCTTTTCTGGGGACATTTAATATATCACACTGGTAAACACCGTTCTCTTCTGAGAAGCTGCGTCTCTCCTTAATATATATATATATATATATATATATATATATATATATATATATATATAAAATGTCGTGCCGAATAGGTAAAATTGGTCAACTATCAAGAACTCATTTAAAATTAAATCGATTCAAAAAATTCCTGTTATACGTTTAAAGATATATTTTTTTAATTTATGTTAATGTAAAAATTAATAATTTTGTACCAAAAGTACCTTAGAAAACTTGCCTAACTTTATTATAACAACACAATTTAATTTAGCCTTATCCAACTAAATATATTTTAGATAAGTTTACAATAATGTAATAATAAACACAATGAAATATATTTTTTTCGTTAGGTTCAGAATGACTTTTGCGAAATTATTACGTACACAAATTTTTGCTTGCCTTATCCGGCAAGAAGAGCGTTGTTATTTAATCCAAAATAGCAAGTTTTACTTATTCGGTACGAGTACCGGTGTCACAACACTAGGGTGGTGTGTACCGCTGTCACAACACTAGGGTGGTGTGTACCGGTGTCACAACACTAGGGTGGTGTGTACCGGTGTCACAACACTAGGGTGGTGTGTACCGGTGTCACATTATTGAAAAATAATATGAAATATTATATAATAATATTGATTTTTATAGATTTTTATTGGGATTTTTTAAAAATATGTAAATAATTTAAATATATTTAAAAATGCTATAAAACGTTATTTTATTGCATTTTTGACGACACACACACACACACACACACACACACACACACACACACACACACACACACACACACACACACACACATACTCACACACACACACACATACACTCACACAAATATATATATATATATATATATATATATATATATATATATATATATATATATATATATATATATATATATATATATATATATATATATATATATATACATGCTAGGAATTCGCAAGAGCAGGCGAAATATTCACAAACACTGATCTCTGGCCGACGGAGACTCGATGCCAATACCTTGGATGCCAAGGTATTGGACCAGTGTGGTACGGTCGGTAAAGCACTGCGTACCTTGTCATGAGGTTCGTAGGTTCGAGTCTCCGTCGGCCAGAGATCAGTGTTTATATATATACATATATATTCATCCACTGGCGGAGTCCCGCTACTGTCCTCTGAGAAAACTTCCCTTCATTCCTCCTGTTGCTACCTTGGCAACATTGCACAGATCGTGATGACGTACTGAGAAGTGTAAAAGAATTTGAGCTTATGATTTCCACCCCCCGTGGCTTGTCTTGTATTGTTAAGATTACTTGTCTTTATATATATATATATATATATATATATATATATATATATATATATATATATATATATATATATATATATATATTACTATATATATTAGTTACACTATGTATAGAGAGTAAATCGCAAATAATATTGTACGAGCAAGAGCCATTGTGCTCACTGGCTCTTGATCGTACAATACCATTTGCCATCTGTACATAGTGCAGATACGATATATATATATGTATATATTTTGTAATGAAAGAATACGCGCTCCCTTGTTGAGAGTTTGCTGATTTATTTATGATCAGGTGCAAGAGGCCCATCAGACTACCACCTGTGTTCGAAATAACAAGTGTATTATCTTGTTTAGGAAAATTGAGAGTAACACAACATGACGACATAGCCATTAATTGACGTTATGGCCATTAAATCAACATAGAAGATTGTAACTGAGAGTTCCATTCGTTAGGGTTATTCATTAGTACGAAATGTGGAGGTTCGATCGTATATCCGCTGACCGAGACTGACTAGAATGTTAATAATGAAGTAACAACAGTTCTGTATGTCCTTTGAGATACCGAGGAAGTTGAGATGGATTTTTTTTAAACAGATCAAGAAAACGAAACCTGAAGACAAAAATATTTCTTCTCAAGAAATTAAACAACCTCATTTAAATAATAATAATGTTAATTAAAGTAATAATAATAATAATCTATTATAAAATAGTAATAAAATAATGAAATATAAAAATATTAATGATAGTAATAATAATAATAATAATATTAGTTACGATCATAATAATATTTTGAGAGAGAGAGAGAGAGAGAGAGAGAGAGAGAGAGAGAGAGAGAGAGAGAGAGAGAGAGAGAACGAGAACTTGTAATGATCTAAGTCAATTGACTTATCGCCTTAAGACCTTACAAGCATCTTAACTATTGTAAGGAGTTTCACCCTACCTCCCATCTCTCTCCATCCCACCCATCCCCGCCCCATCTTACCCCATCCCTTCCGCCATTCTACCTATCTCCGCCACCAAGCTACCAGTCCCGACGCTTACTCTGGAACTCACTACTAACAAGCAATTAACCTCACATAGTCATTAGGGTTTCCTCTGTCATATCAGTTTATAGTTCCTCCGGGAATCGACCCTGGTAGAAGACCTTGTAAATGAAACGCAAATGACTTAACTGTGAAAATAATTTAAACCGTGAAGATGAAGAGATAAATATGTTAATGGTGTTTATTATGTACCAGTGTGAAACGCTTTTGGCTCGAACCTCCTGTTGAATATCGAGTCCGCACCCACTCCTATTCGTAAATCGAATTCTTGAACGTGTTGAGCAGAGCCTTGAGTATGGCCACCCGGCAAGGACTGATGGAGTCCACCTGGAGTTCTGCGACAATCACAAAGATGCCACTTGAAGGTTCTCAAAGCGAGGGAGTTCTGATAACACGTAAATGCTAGTAAAAACTATGCTCTAGCTACTGATTTGTTTACTGAGGGAGAATCAACTGTCTTCAGTATTAGACTATACGAATGACAATATGCAACTCATACAGCAGAAAATATGATACTGGTTAATCTCTCTCTCTCTATCTCTCTTATATATATATATATATATATATATATATATATATATATATATATATATATATATATATATATATATATATATATATATATATATAGTGTGTGTGTGTGTGTGTGTGTGTGTGTGTGTGTGTGTGAGTGTTTTGTGTGTGTGTGTGTGTTGTTAATTATTTCTAAAAATTAAGTGACATAGTGAACTAATTAAAGATTCAAGATAGTATAGTGTGGCACCAGTGTTCTTTAACTCTTTCCTCTCTTTCTTACTTGCATCCTCCCCGTCCTTTTCCTAGTCTCTCCCTTTCTTTTCCCTCTTTTATTCCCTAACAATCGCTCCCTTTCCTTGCCCATCCTTAATTCTCACTTTCATTTTTAATCCACCCCTTCTCCCTCTCTTCTCCATTCCCATCCTTTCCCTCCGCTCTCATTTTCTTTGTCTCCACTTCCTAGCGTCCTCTCCTGCTTTCACTTTCTTTTCCTCTCCTCACCCTTCTCTTCCCTTGGCTACTCTGTACTCCTCGTCATATCCCCTCCCCCAACAACCTCATAAAAATTCGACAGCAGAATAAGACATTAATTTCAACCGGGGACGAGCAGTCCTAATTCCTGCAGAAATTACACCTTCAAGCCCCTGAATGGGTCATCCCCAGTGCTAATGTGAGGGAGGAGAGAAAGGGACTTTTCTCCCTCTCACCGCTATCAGAAGGGAGAGCTCGGATCGAGATTGCAAAAGGGATTCAGGGGCGGGGAATTCAGGGGCGGGGGATTCAGGGGCGGGGATTCAGGGGCGGGGATTCAGGGGCGGGGATTCAGGGGACGAGGGATTGAGGAGACGGGGAATAAGAGGGAAATATAATGGAGCTGCTACTGAGATGGGGTAATTTGGGAGAGGTGAGAGTGAAAGGAAGGATATATATATATATATATATATATATATATATATATATATATATATATATATATATATATATATATATATATATATATATATATATATATATAATAGATAGATATAAGAAGATATAAACTTGGTTTATATCTTCTTGAAGGTTAATAGTGTCCTCAATAGATGACAGTCTCCTGCAGATCCTAGTATCGTCTGCAAAGGATGATACTGTTCTGAGGATTACAGCACACCACGCTACACTAATCTGAGAAAACGTTCCCTCATTTCTTCAGTTGCTGCACTAGCAACATTGCATAGCTCCTGATGACGCACTGAGAAGTGTGAAAGTACTTGACCTAAAGATTTCCAACCTCTGTGACTTGTCTTGCATGTATATATATATATATATATATATATATATATATATATATATATATATATATATATATATATATATATATATATATATATATATATTATATTAATGTATGTATGTATGAATGGAAGATATTACAATAAAATGCGTGATTGTAAATATGTAAATATAAAACAGTGAAAGTAGGAAGTAAAACCTGAACGCTTTCACGTGCTGACACATATAGTATATTACAAGTACTCGCGAAATCGCAATTACTAATTAAAAAAAAAATTACGAAATGAAAAAGTTTCGAATGCATAGCTAGGCAGTTGGCAAAATAAAATTCATCCAACTAGGAATATTTATATACACCAGGAAGGTCAGCATGGGCTCTTCTGTGCCATTATGCAAGTATGTCTAGACTGGTCTCACTCTAACAAGGCTGTGGCAAGAGCCAGATCATTAGTATCCTTAAGTACGGGCTACTTAATACTTTCATGCATTTGAAAATAATATCAGATTCTCATTAATTTTTTATTACTCCTTTGTATAAGGTAAATGGAAACTGGGTACTGGTTGGGGATGGTAGGGGCGAGAGTAATGGTAGTTGTGCATGAGGAATGAGTTTTGGTGGTGGAGGTGGTTGGTATGAGAATAACGGTGTTGCTGAACGTTGGTTGTTGGGAGGATGCTGTAGTGATAGTGTGGGTGACACACACACACACACACACACACACACACACACACACACACATACACACATGGTGGCTAAAGCTCTCGCTTCACGCACGGAGGGCCCGGGTTCAATTGCCGGCGGGGCCGAAACATTTCGAAGTGTTTCCTTACACACACACATACATACAACAGGCCTAGTGTCTAATCGACATGTGCCTAGGACAAAAATGGTAACTAACATATACTCACGCACACACACACACACACACACTCACACATATACTCACACACACACACACACACGCACACACACATACTCACACACGCACACACACATACTCACACACGCACACACACACACACACACGCACACACTCACACACACATACTCACACACACACACACACACACACACACACACACACATACACACATGGTGGCTAAAGCTCTCGCATCACGCACGGAGGGCCCGGGTTCTATTCCCGACGGGGCGGAAACATTTCGGAGTGTTTCCTTACACACACACTCACACACATACATACAACAGGCCTAGTGTCAAATCGACATGTGCCTAGGACAAAATGGTAACTAACTAACTCACAATCACACACTCACACACTCACACACACAAGCTCTCTCTCTCACACACACACACACACACACACATCTATCGAAACAGGGAGATTACCTGAGGTATGGAAGACAGCAAATGTAGTCCCAATTTTTAAAAAAGGAGACAGACATGAGGCACTAAACTAAAGACCAGTGTCACTGACATGTATAGTATGCAAAGTCATAGAGAAGATTATCAGGAGAAGAGTGTTGGAACACCTAGAAAGGAATGAGCTTATCAATGACGGCCAACACGGTTTCAGGGATGGGAAATCCTGTGTCACAAACCTACTGGAGTTTTATGACAGGGTGACAGCAGTAAGACAAGAGAGAGAGGGGTGGGTAGATTGCATTTTCTTGGACTGTAAGGCGTTTGACAGTTCCACACAAGAGATTAGTGCAAAAGCTGGAGGACCAGGCAGGGATAACAGGGAAGGCACTCCAATGGATCAGGGAATACCTGTCAGGAAGACAGCTGCGAGTCATGGAACGTGGCGAGGTGTCAGAGTGGGCGCCGGTGACGAGTGGGGTTTCACAGGGGTCAGTCCTAGGACCGGTGCTGTTTCTGGTATTTCTGAACGACATGACGGAAGGAATAGACTCCGAAGTGTCCATGTGTCCCTGTTTGCAGATGATGTGAAGTTGATGAGAAGAATTCAATCGGACGAGGACCCGGCAGAACTACAAAGGGATCTGGACAGGCTGCAAGCCTGGTCCAGCAATTGGCTTCTGGAGTTCAACCCCATAAAGTGCAAAGTCATGAAGATTGGGGAAGGGCAAAGAAGACCGCAGACGGAGTACAGTGTAGGGGGCCAGAGACTACAAACCTCAATCAAGGAAAAAGATCTTTAGATGAGTATAACAACAGGCACATCTCCTGAGGAGCACATCAACCAAATAACTGCTGCAGCATACGGACGCCTAGCAAACCTAAGAACAGCATTCCAACATCTTAATAGGGAATCGTTCAGGACCCTGTACACTGTGTATGTTAGGCCCTTATTGGAGTAAGCAGCACCAGTTTGGAACCCACACCTAGCCAAGCACGTAAAGAAGCTAGAGAAAGTGCAAAGGTTTGCAGCAAGACTAGTCCCGTAGCTAAGGGGTATGTCCTACGAAGAGAGCTTAAGGAAAATCGACCTGATGACACTGGAGGACAAGAGAGATAGGGGAGACATGATAACGACATATAAAATACTGAGAGGAATTGACAAGGTGGACAAAAACAGAATTTTCCAGAGATGGGACACAGCAGCAAGGGGACAGAGTTGGAAGTTGAAGACTCAGATGAATCACAAAGATATTAGAAAGTATTTCTTCAGTCACGGAGTGGTCGGGAAGTGGAATAGTTTGGGAAGCGATGTAGTGGAGGCAGGTTCCATTCATAGCTTTAAGAAGAGGTATGATAAAGCTCATGGCGCAGGGAGAGTGACCCAGTAGAGGGCAGTGAAGAGACGGGGGCCAGGAGCTACGACTCGACACCTGCAACCACAACTAGGTGAGTACACACACACACACACACACACACACACGCACACGAGCCACGGTGGCCTGGTGGCTAAAGCTCTCGCTTCACGCACGGAGGGCCCGGGTTCAATTCCCGTCGGAGCGGAAACATTTCGAAGTGTTTCCTTACACACACACACACATACAACAGGCCTAGTGTCTAATCGACATGTGCCTAGGACAAAATGGTAACTAACACACACACACACACACACACACACACACGCTCACACACACACGCTCACACACACAAGCTCACACTCACACGCACACACACACACACACAAACACACACATACACACACACTCAGACGGAACAAGCTTTTAACGACAACCAGCACGGATTCGGAGAAGGAAAATCCTGTGTCACAAACCTACTTGAGTTTTATGACAAAGAAACGGAAGTAAGACACGAGATAAAGGGGTGGGTAGATTTCATTTTCTTGGGCTGCAATAGGGCCTTTGACACAGTTCCTCACAAGAGATTAGTGCAAAAGCTAGAGGATCAGGGAAACATAACAGGAAAGGCACTGCAATGGATCAAGGAATATCTGACAGGGAGGCAACAAGAGTCATGGTACGTGACGAGGTGACGGAGTGGGCGCCTGTGACGAGCGGGGCTCCACAGGGGTCAGTCCTAGGAACAATGCTGTTTTTGGTATAAGTGAATGACATTATATCAGAAGTGTCCCTCTTTGCAGATGATGTGAAGTTAATGAGGAGAATTAAATCGGATGAGGGTCAGGCAGGACTACAAAGAAACCTGGACAGGTTCCAATCCTGGTCCAACACCTGGCTCCTTAAATCTAACCCCACCAAATGCAAAGTCATGAAAATCGGGGAAGGGCAACGAAGATCGCAGACAGAGTATAGGCTAGGTGGCCAAAGACTGCAAACCTCACTTAAGAAAAAGGATCTTGGGGTGAGTATAATAACGAGCACATCTCCTGAGGCGCACATCAACCAGATAAGTGCTGCTGCATATGGGCGCCTGGCAAACCTGAGAATAGCGTTCCGATACCTCAGTAAGGAATCGTTCAAGATTCTGTACACTGTGTACGTCAATCCCATACTGCAGTACGCAACACCAGTTTGGAACCCACACCTGGTCAATCACGTCAAGAAATTAGAGAAAGTGCAAAGGTTTGCAACAAGACTAGTTCCAGAGCTAAGGGAAATGCCCTATAAAGAAAGGTTAAGGAAAATCGGTCTAACGACACTGGAGGACAGGAAGGTTAGGAGAGACATGATAACGACATTCAAAAGACTACGAGGAATTGACAAGGTGGACAGAGACAGGATGTTCCAGAGATGGGACACAGAAACAAGGGGTCGCAATTGGAAGTTGAAGACTCAGATGAGTCAAAGAGATGTTAGGAAGTGGAATAGTCTGGCAAGTGAAGTATTGGAGGCAGGTGCTATACATAGTTTTAATACGAGGTTTGATAAAGCTCATGGACCAGGGAGCGAGAGGACCTAGTAGTGATCAGTGAAGAAGGGGGCCAGGAACTATGAATCGACCCCTCCAGCCACAAAAAATGTGAGTACAAATAGGCGAGTACACACACACACACACACACACACACACACACAGACGCTCACACACACACACACACCCACACACACACACACACACACATACACACACACGCTCACACACGCTCACGCACACACACACACACACACACGCTTTGAAGTCCTGCTTGGTCTTCATCCGATGTGATTCTCCTCATTAATTTCACATCATCTGCGAAAAGAGACACTTCTGAGTCTATCCCATCCGTCATGTCGTTCACATATAGCAAGAATAGCACTGGTCCTAGGACTGTGGGCGCCTGTGACGAGCGGTGTACCGCAGGGGTCAGTCCTAGGACCAGTGCTATTCTTGCTATATGTGAACGACATGACGGATGGGATAGACTCAGAAGTGTCTCTTTTCGCAGATGATGTGAAATTAATGAGGAGAATCACATCGGATGAAGACCAAGCAGGACTTCAAAGCGACCTGGACAAGCTTGACATCTGGTCTAGCAACTGGCTTCTCGAATTTAACCCCACCAAATGCAAAGTCATGAAGATCGGAGAAGGGCAAAGAAGACCGCTGACAGAGTACAGGCTAGGTGGACAAAGGCTACTAACCTCATCAAAGGAGAAAGACCTTGGGGTGAGTATAACACCAAGCACGTCTCCGGAAGCACACATCAACCAGATAACCGCGGCAGCATATGGGCGACTGGCAAACCTAAGATTAGCGTTCCGTTACCTTAACAAGGAATCGTTCAGGACACTGTATACCGTATACGTCAGGCCCATACTAGAGTATGCAGCACCAGTCTGGAACCCACACCTGGTCAAGCACGTCAAGAAATTAGAGAAAGTGCAAAGGTTTGCGACAAGGCTAGTTCCACAACTCAGGGGACTGCCTTATGAAGAAAGGTTGAGGGAAATAGGACTAACAACACTGGAGGACAGAAGGGTTAGAGGAGACATGATAACGACATACAAAATACTGCGGGGAATCGACAAGGTAGATAGTGACAGGATGTTCCAGAGAGGAAACACAGAAACAAGGGGACACAACTGGAAGCTGAAGACTCAGATGAGTCAGAGGGATGTTAGGAAGCAATTCTTCAGCCATAGAGTAGTTAGGAAGTGGAATAGTTTAGCGAACGATATAGTGGAGGCGGGAACCATACATAGTTTTAAGACAAGGTATGATAAAGCTCACGGAGCAGGGAGAGAAGAGACCCAGTAGCGGACAGTGCAGAGGCGGGGCCAGGAGCTGAGTCTCGACCCCTGCAACCACAATTAGGTGAGTACAATTAGGTGAGTACACGCTCACACACACACACATACACACACACACACACACACGCTCACACACGCTCACACACACACACGCTCACACACGCTCACACACACACACGCTCACACACGCTCACGCACACACACACACACGCTCACACATACACACACACACACGCTCACACACGCTCACACACACACACGCTCACACACGGTTACACACGCTCACACACACACACGCTCACACACGCTCACACACACACACACACACACACACACACACGCTCACACACGCTCACACACGCTCACACACACACACACGCTCACACACGCTCACACACGCTCACACACACATACACACACACATTAATGCGTAAAAATGTCATCTAAAACCCATAACGGAGGATGATAGTCTCTGTGACATTGTCATTTTATGCAGAAATCTTTTATTCCATTTTGCTCTCTATTTTTTCCTCTTTCCCTCCTTCTCTTCCTTTTTCTCTCCCTACCTCCCTTATTCCCTTTCTTTATTTTGTCGTCTCTCTCTTCATTACTTCCTTTCTCTCCTCCCTCCTCCCACCAATTCTGCCTCACTTCCATTCTTCCATCCTCTCTTCTTCATTCCGCTTTCCTGCCTCCCTTTCATTCAACTTCCCAAACTAAAGTTCTTCCCTCTCTCATTCATGATTTCTTTCTTTCCTCACATATGTACGTATGTATGTATATATGTATGCATTTATGTATGTATTTTGTATGTAAAGCAGCTGGAACTGACGGGATCATGACAGAAATGTTAAAAGCAGGAGAGGATATAGTGTTGGAGTGGTTGGTATTTTTGTTTAATAAATGTATGAAAGAGGGGAAGGTACCTAGGGATTGGCAGAGAGCATGTATAGTTCCTTTATATAAAGGGAAGGGCGACAAAAGAGATTGTAAAAATTATAGAGGAATAAGTTTACTGAGTATACCAAGGTAAAGTGTACGGTATTGTTATTATTGAAAGAATTAGGGGTAAGACAGAGAGTAGGATTGCAGATGAGTAAGGAGGCTTTAGAGTGGGTAGGGGATGTGTAGATCAAGTGTTTACAGTGAAGCATAAATGTGAACAGTATTTAGATAAGGGTAGGGAAGTTTTCATTGCATTTATGGATTTAGAAAAGGCATATGATAGAGTGAAAAGGGGAGAAATGTGGCAGATGTTACAAGTGTATGGAATAGGTAGTAAGTTACTGAAGGCTGTAAAGAGTTTTTATGAGGATAGTGAGGCTCAGGTTAGGGTGTGTAGGAGAGAGGGAGATTACTTCCCGGTAAAAGTAGGTCTTAGACAGGATGTGTAATGTCACTATAGTTGATTAACATATTTATAGATGGAGTTGTAAACAAAGTAAATGCTAGGGTGTTGGGGAGAGGGGTGGGATTAAATTATGGGAAATCAAGTACAAAATGGGAGTGGACACAGTTATTTTTTGCTGATGATACTATGCTTATGGGAAATTCTAAAGAAAAGTTGCAAAGGTTAATTTACGAGTTTGGGAGAGTGTGTAAAGGTAGAAAGTTGAAAGTGAACATAGATAAGAGTAAGGTGATGAGGGTATCAAACGTTTTAGATAAAGAAAAATTGAATATCATATTGGAGAGAGGGAGTATGGAAGAAGTGAATGTTTTAAGATATTTGGGAGTTGACTTGTCAGCGGATGGGTTTATAGTTTTCTTTTTGGGGGGTTTTCTTTCTTTTTGGGTCACCCTGCGTCGGTGGGAGACGGCCGACTTTCTGAATATATGTATATATATATATATATATATATATATATATATATATATATATATATATATATATATATATATATATATATATATATATATATATATATATATATATATATATATATATATATATATATATATATATATATATATATATATATATATATATATATATATATATATATATATATATATATATATTCACAAATACTGATCTCTGCCGACGGAGACTCGAACCTACGAACCTCATGACAAGGTACGCAGTGCTTACCGACCGTACCACACTGGTCCAATACCTTGGCATCCAGCTTTCGCTAGACGTTATTCCAAGGCAGCCAGCTTTCAGCTGGATGCCAAGGTATTGGACCAGTGTGGTACGGTCGGTAAAGCACTGCGTACCTTGTCATGAGGTTCGTAGGTTCGAGTCTCCGTCGGCCAGAGATCAGTGTTTGTGAATATTTCGCCTGCTCTTGCGAATTCCTAGCATTGTAAAAATCTCTAGTTGTGTCGATGCATGCAGGGGATGAGATGAAAAGCTGTAAGCCTTCCTGCCTGAAAGCTGGCTGCCTTGGAATAACGTCTAGCGAAAAGCTGGATGCCAAGGTATTGGACCAGTGTGGTACGGTCGGTAAAGCACTGCGTACCTTGTCATGAGGTTCGTAGGTTCGAGTCTCCGTCGGCCAGAGATCAGTGTTTGTGAATATTTCGCCTGCTCTTGCGAATTCCTAGCATATATATATATATATATATATATATATATATATATATATATATGCAAAAGATCACAGTAAACAGGTGATATCAAAATATGCAAGAAAACACTATGAAAAATAGAGAATTCCAAGGCTTCGTGACTACTCACATTATAGTTCCTTGATAATGTGAGTAGTCACGAAAGCGCTTGGAATTCTTCTATTTTTCATAGTGGTTTTCTTGCATATATATATATATATATATATATATATATATATATATATATATATATATATATATATATATATATATATATTATATATATATATATATATATATATATCGTGGCGAATAGGTAAAACTGGTCAATTAGATAGAACTCATTTAAAATTAAATCTTTTAAAAAAATTCTCTTTACGTTTAAAGATATATATTTTTCATTTATGTTAATGTAAAAATTAATAATTTTGTACAAATTGAACCTTAGAAAACTTACCTAACCTTATTATAACAAGCGCAATTTAATTGAGCCTAATCCAACTAAATATATTTTAGAGAAGTTTTCAATAATTAAATAATAAATAAACACAATGAAATATATTTTTTTCGTTAGGCTCAGAATGATTCTTGAGAAATTATTGCATACACAAATTTTCGCTTGCCTTATTCGGCAAGAAGAGCGTTGCTATTTAAGCCAAAATCGCAAGTTTTACCTATTAGGCACGATTGTTTGCACATATATTCACTAACATTAGGTGACAGGCGATCTTAACAATGCAAGACAAGCCATGGAGGGGGGGGTTAGAAATCTTCAGCTCAAGTACTTTCACACTTCTCAGTGCGTTATCAGGAGCTATGCAATGTTGCAGGCTGAAGAGTTGCATCGCCCATGGAGTTGAATGATAGCTCTAGACCTTTCGCGTTACAATCAACACATCGTCTGGAGTTTCCTCCATGAGCTTTATCTTAATGCTACGTATGGATCCTGCCTCAACAACATCACTCTCCAGACTACTCCACTTCATGATAACTCTATGACTGAAGAAATACTTCTTAATATCCCTGTAACTCATCTGAGTCTTCAACTTACAATAGATATTTTGCTCTCATACATATATATATATATATATATATATATATATATATATATATATATATATATATATATATATATATATATATATGAAACTCTACTTGATTTTTGTATTTCTTCCTTGATATTTGCCGATCACATAAACAACAACTCTTGGATGGAATGTGTTGATAAGATTCCTAGCAAACCGGGAAAAAGTGGGGCTTGAACTCATGGCAACTGAGTCAAGATTCTTAATGTTTTCACTAAACCATTAGACATTCATAATCTCTTTGATAATTTGAATATCATTAAATCTGGTAGTGGGGCCACCAGCAGCTCCCAGGAGGAACCATGGCTGACGGTGGGGCCACCAGCAGCTCCCAGGAGGAACCATGGCTGACGGTGGGGCCACCAGCAGCTCCCATGAGGAACCATGGCTGACGGTTGGGCCACCAGCAGCTCCCAGGAGGAACCATGGCTGACGGTGGGGCCACCAGCAGCTCCCAGGAGGAACCATGGCTGACGGTTGGGCCACCAGCAGCTCCCAGGAGGAACCATGGCTGACGGTTGGGCCACCAGCAGCTCCCAGGAGGAACCATGGCTGACGGTGGGGCCACCAGCAGCTCCCAGGAGGAACCATGGCTGACGGTGACCAACAAGAGCAACTGCCACAATTGCCTGGCTCAGGAAAATAGAAACTTGTACAGTGGAGGTAGCAAGTAGTTTGAAGGAGGTATCCTCTGTATCAGACAAGTATAATTTCAATAATACTAACAGGATAAGAAAATAGACACATATGCAACACTGACAACTAGTAGGGAAGTGTCTGAGTTCTGCATTACTTCCTACGCATTTATTTCCTCCTCACCGAAATCTTTCGCTAAACCTTACATACAAGACTACACAGGGAGAAGTAGTGCTACTACGACACCAGTAGATAAAATATTATATATTCATGGAAAGTCTCCGAGCACTGTCAGCCTGAGAGTTACCTCTGAGTTACCAGACCCTGCCACGTGGAAGCCAGTGGTTCGTCTTTAAGGTCCACCCACTCACCTTACTGTGTTGTTGATGCTCTCTATGTGTCCATGTGTCCAGGAGTCAATCTGTGTTCCCTCAGATATTCTCCATTCCCCAATGTCTGCCTCAACAACCAGTATGTGTCCAGGAATTCATCCGAGGGCCGCCGGATGTATCCCATTCCTTGCCTCAGCCTTCCTGAGGTCCATGTGTCCAGGAGTCCATCTGTGTCCCCTCAGATATTCTCCCTTCCCCACTTCCCTAAGGTCAGCCTCAACAGCTTCGCCATCCCCAGGTTAATGTATCCAGGAATCCTGTTCGCTCTCGAATGTCTTCCCTTCCCGATTTTCCCAAAGTCAGTGTTTTCGCCACCCCCAGTGACCTTGTTGGATGGAAACTTGGTCTTGTCTAGCTGGTCTACGGTAAAGACTGTCCAGGTGGGTGGAATTACCGGAGGGGGAACACAGAAAACTGCGTCCAGTAATTACACCCACCAAGACAGCCACGACCGTAGGTCAGCTAGACGAGACCAAGCTTCCACTCAACTCACCCACCACCAAATTAAGTATAAGTTTTTAATATAGGTAGCAGTATAAGTGTATCAGTGAACTTTTCATTTTGTGTAATTGAGGATTCGTTAAACTCTGTATTCGCCTCCATGAACTTCGTAATAAATAAAGCAGTTCTTTATTTTCTTATGCGTCTAATGTGTTCGCAAGATACTCAGAGGTTCAAAAGACAATACACAAATACATACATGCACACCTATATAAACAAACGCATTCACACACACACACACACATTCAGTGACATACACAATCTTGTTTCACTCTCACACATACATTCCACAACACACAACTTGCTCTCTTCTCACTTCTAAGATGTATCTATATACATATACACATGCATATATACATTTCTTTAAATCCCTTGCCATGAACATACATATTTGCGTACATGTGTCAACATTCTTATAAGCATATTAACACTCTCTCATAAAGGTGTTAAATTTCAACAGTAGAATATCGGAATTAAAAAAAATCTTGATTAAATACTTCAATATTCTGAATAAATAAAAAATAAAGTCACAACACTGTGACTGGAGCAACACACAAATTACCCGCACATTAGAGAAAGAAACTTATGACGACGTTTCGGTCAGACTTGGAACATTAACTAGTTACAGGTGACAAATTAATGTTCCAAGAAGGACCGAAACATCATCATAAGTTTCTTTCAGAAATGAGTAGGAGACGTTTAGTGCCTCAGCCTTAACAGTGCCAAGTGCCAGAAAGAATTATAGGAATGGAAGACAGTCAGCCCATAAGCACTGACAATGGAGTGATTGCCTAGCGAACTTAACATTAGTGACATGACATAGTTTATCCAACGGCAGAGAGCCATAGTTTATATATCCTACCAGACTTGGCACTGGTATGCACTAAGCGTCTCCTACCTCCCTACCTTATTCTTAGCAAGAACGTTCCTCCGAACGAATCTTCTGGGACCTCCTACTCATTTATGCAACATTGAAAGCTCCTGATGATGTGTTGATTGCAACAGGAAAGGCCTAGAGCCCTAGAGCTATTATTCATCTCCCCATGTGAAGTTGTTTTGCATCTATATATATATATATATATATATATATATATATATATATATATATATATATATATATATATATATATATATATGTCGTGCCTAATAGGTAAAACTGGTCAATTAGCAATAATTCGTTTAAAATTAAGTCCTTTCTAAAAATTTCTCTTATACGTTTAAAGATATATTTTTTTTCATTTATGTTAATAATAAAATTTATAATTTTGTACCAAGAGAAACTTTGAAAACTTACCTAACCTTATTATAACAAACGCAATTTAATTTAGCCTAACCCAACTAAAAATATTTTAGATAAGTTTACAGTAATTTAATAATAAACAAACACAATGAAATATATTTTTTTCGTTAGGTTCAGAATGATTTTTGCGAAATTATTGCATAAACAAATTTTCGCTTGTCTTATAAGGCAAGAAGAGCGTTGTTATTTAAGACAAAATCGCAAGTTTTATATATATGAGTGTGTGTGTGTGTATGTGTGGTTTTATGTACATATTTATTTATTTTAAGATTAATTATATTAAAATTGCAATATTTTAAATTTTACCAGATAATATTAAACATACTTAATAGATTTTAGATTTGGAAAGTCATATAATTTTTTTTTTACAATATTTCAACTCAGACATTATAAAACCATATATTTAAGATTTTTATGTCTCCTCAAAGATATTTAATTACACGCATAAATACTCACGTGAAAATTAATCTTGCGCGTTAAACTTCCTTTGCTTTTGAATTCCCGACAATTTTCAGGCTTCATGAAAGTAATATAGACACACACAAGAACCCTCTAAGTTATTGTAGTACCGTAAATTTAACTCGGTGATATATTTCCCTACTAATTTATTTCTGGAAAAATCATGACTACTCCCAGAGTGTATAAGAGGCAGCGGAGGGCCTGGGAGGGGTGGGAGATGGTATACAAATGGTAAATATTACTACCAGCTCGTTACTCAACCTCAGCTATTTAATTTCCATGTCCAAAATGGGAGTTAAATTGTTAAGTAAACAATCAAGGTGGGACTAAATTGGGGCAACACGGAATAATATTTCATTCCGAGGTTGTGCCGTTTATTTCGGGTCATTAGTCTTGAACTTAGAGTCTAGTTTGTCGCGGTTAATCCACCCGACGCCCAATTACAGCCATATTTGTTATTCTGGGCTGTTTGCCTGGCTTGGTCAAGGCTAACACAGCAGGAGGGGCAAGATTGCTTTCTGGGTTAATTTATGTTTTAATCGCGAGTGCCTCGCTATCACATTGGTAAATTATAAGTGTGGAGACTTGTTATTGACCAGCAGAGCATATATGTACACTGATAGATGTGTCATTAATGCGCAGGGTATATACATCAACTTACAAGGAATATATTCTGATAGGTGTGTTAGTAACGTTCAAGGTATTTAAACTGAGAGGTATATCATTAAGACATAGGGCATTTACACTGAGAGACATGTCGTTAACACACAGACACAGACACAGACACACACACACACACACACACACACACACACACACACAACACACACACACACACACACACACACACACACACACACACACACACACACACACACACACACACTATATATATATATATATATATATATATATATATATATATATATATATATATATATATATATATATTCGTGTGTATGTTAATTACATAATGTATATACACTGAGATGTGTCAGTTTTATATGGTATATACACTGAGAATGTTGTCCTTAACGTAGGTTTAATTTATGAGCTGTTTTAAGTTTCTTGGATGTTGATACATTACCTGTACTAGTAACCTGTGCTCTTCCCAGCTGCTGCTGTTGATACATTACCTGGTTACTAGTAACCCTGGCTCTTCAGCTGTGATGTTGATACATTACCTGGGTTACTAGTAACCCTGTGCTCTTCCCAGCTGCTGCTGGTGATACATTACCTGGGTTACTAGTAACCCTGTGCTCTTCCCAGCTGCTGATGTTGATACATTACCTGGGTTACTAGTAACCCTGTGCTCTTCCCAGCTGCTGCTGGTGATACATTACCTGGGTTACTAGTAACCCTGTGCTCTTCCCAGCTGCTGATGTTGATACATTACCTGGGTTACTAGTAACCCTGTGCTCTTCCCAGCTGCTGCTGTTGATACATTACCTGGGTTACTAGTAACCCTGTGCTCTTCCCAGCTGCTGATGTTGATACATTACCTGGGTTACTAGTAACCCTGTGCTCTTCCCAGCTGCTGCTGTTGATACATTACCTGGGTTACTAGTAACCCTGTGCTCTTCCCAGCTGCTGATATTGATACATTACCTGGGTTACTAGTAACCCTGTGCTCTTCCAGCTGCTGCTGTTGATACATTACCTGGGTTACTAGTAACCCTGTGCTCTTCCCAGCTGCTGTTTGATACATTACCTGGGTTACTAGTAACCCTGTGCTCTTCCCAGCTGCTGATGTTGATACATTACCTGGGTTACTAGTAACCCTGTGCTCTTCCCAGCTGCTGATGTTGATACATTACCTGGGTTACTAGTAACCCTGTGCTCTTCCCAGCTGCTGATGTTGATACATTACCTGGGTTACTAGTAACCTGTGCTCTTCCCAGCTGCTGATGTTGATACATTACCTGGGTTACTAGTAACCCTGTGCTCTTCCCAGCTGCTGATGTTGATACATTACCTGGGTTACTAGTAACCCTGTGCTCTTCCCAGCTGCTGCTGTTGATACATTACCTGGGTTACTAGTAACCCTGTGCTCTTCCCAGCTGCTGCTGTTGATACATTACCTGGGTTACTAGTAACCCTGTGCTCTTCCCAGCTGCCTACTGAGGAACTCACTTATTCAATCTGGATTGTCTTTAAATTGTTCAAAAGAGGACAGTTAGGAATATTATCCATCTTGGTCTCGCCAGACGGAGGATCGAGCCTTCACCTCTCAGTGTGCTTTATGACCCAAAATGGTTTATCCCTTTACATAAATAAATGAAAAAAATATATTCAGACCTTCGCAGAAATAAAGTAAATAGGTGAATGTTAAAGGTTAGATAATATTCTCATGTCCTAAGAGGGTGGAAAAAATATTTCTAATTTTATAGCAAAGACTAACTAAGAAGTGTGTCTGGCAAATTATTAAAACTCTTAGATTTTGATTATTTTGAAAACATAGAGAATAATGGTATTTTATCTCATAAATATCTGGCTTCGATTCAGGTAGGTCTTGTGAATATAACCTCCGGAAAGCTAGAGCAGCTGTGAGCCGACCCATGCAAGCACAGCTGGGTGAATATTCTCTCTCTCTCTCTCTCTCTCTCTCTCTCTCTCTCTCTCTCTCTCACACACACACACACACACACATACATACACTTTCAGGTATTCTTCACTCGCTCCAACAACTTTCTCCCGTTTATCACGATCAGATATTAAGACTTTTTCCTACGTCCTGATCCCACTCTTCTTCCTCCTTCTCCTCCCCGTTCTTATCAATAGGTCCATATCAGCTTCACAACCAGTGAACCAGTGTATTACTCTGGGTTATTTAGACCAACGATTTGGCATCAAAGCGCAAATAACGAGGAGCAGAGAACTAATTACCTCTACACTGGACCTCCCTTCCATGTTATGGGTGGACATTCGTTGTCTCCATAACAGCGAGAAGGGGAAGGAAAAGGAGATGTAAATAGGAACTAAGGAGAAAAAAGGACAGAGGATAGAAGGAAGAGGCAAGGGAGCAAGGGAAGGGACGCATCGAGGGGAATCTCGTTATTAGCGAGGGAGCTCGGGCTTAGTTAGGGTTTAGAAGACAATATCGACGAAGTTGTGGTTCGTTAAGGACAGAGGAGTGAGGGAGTTCGCTTTTTAACCTCATCAGTGCCAGAGGGAGGAGTTTACATTACGATTTTATAAGAATATTTCATCAGACTTTTTTATATTCTATGGTCATATGACAATTCATATTTAGTGCAGATACTATATACATCTTCGGAATGTATACAACTGGTTATATATATATATATATATATATATATATATATATATATATATATATATATCAAGTGATTGTTTACTTACTGAGAGTTATAAAGTTCTCGTTACTTTTTGGGAGTGAATCAAACAGATTTCTGCTGGTGTTGTGAGTCCTTCTTCGGTTTTAGAAGATTTTCATTGGATTTAATAACATTGCATCAGACTTAATAGTATTGCACCGGATTAAATAGACTTGCATTGGGTTTAATAGTCAAGCATTGGCTTTAATAATAATTCATGTAGGTTAATATTTTTTTCTGCTTTGGATGTGATAGTCTTGCTTTGGAAAGGGAGATTAGGACAGAAATTACAACTCATTCTTAGTCTTATTATTCTAGCCTTGGTCATCATGATTATCCTCTGCCTCACCCTACTCCTCTTCATCATTTTAATCCCAATCTTATTCATCATCGCCATCTTGATCATAATAATGATCATCAGCCATATCATCTGTATCATCATGATTATCAACGTTCCAGAAAAATAATAATAAAATAATTGTAATTCAAATAAAAATATAATTTAAAAAATATAAATTACAGTAATAATAGTAATAATAATAATATAAAATAATAATAATAATAATAATAATAATATTAATAATAATACAAATTATACTATAAATTGCAATAGTTTGTGCAGCAGCCTTCATGTAAAGCAAGTGGCTGTATTTCATGTAAGAATGAGCATGCTTTATGTCCATAAAAATGTCGAGGTATTTTGCTCAACACACGAGATAATGCAGGAATAAAATGCTGCCTCT
This sequence comes from Cherax destructor, assembly GCA_009830355.1. Taxonomy (NCBI): domain Eukaryota; kingdom Metazoa; phylum Arthropoda; class Malacostraca; order Decapoda; family Parastacidae; genus Cherax; species Cherax destructor. The sequence goes on along the minus strand of WNWK01001070.1, from coordinate 31,903 downwards.
ATTACCAGTAATGATGTGCAGCATTTTTCACAGTAAAAAGGTGGGCCTTTTTCCTTGGTTATTTACTGACACGCAGGCGCTTCCATGCATCTATGTACATATATATGAAATTCCCTCGTCTGAGGGTGTTCAGCAGGGTGATCCACTCGCTCCACTTCTCTTCTGTTTGGCAGTAAGAGAACTAACTTCCAGCCTATGCAGCGAGCTCAACATCTGGTACCTGGATGATGGCACTCTGGCAGGTACTAGGGAGTCCTTGTTAGAGGACCTACAACGGGTGAAGACACAAGGAGAAGCCTTAGGACTCATCCTTAATCCCTCAAAGTGTGAAATTATCACAACAAATCAGGAAATAATCAATGCAGTGCAAACAATCCTCCCAGAAGTCACTACTACCACTCCATCCAACAGTACCCTCCTGGGAGCACTCGCTGGGTCACCACGCCATCGACACTGTCCTCAAGGACAAAGTGAATGACCTGAAAAGAATGGAGGAGAGAATAAGTGATCTTGATGCCCATGATGCCCTGTATCTCCTCACAAGGTGTCTTACTATGCCAAGACTCACTTACTTCCTGAGGTGCACCCTCTTTTGAAAACCCAACACTTGACGAGTATGACGCACACCTGAGATCAACCTTCAAGAAGGCACTGAATCTGTCACTAGAGGATCAGCAATGGGAGCAGGCAACCCTCCCAGTGCGACTGGGAGGTATAGGGTGCGCAAAGCAAGGCAGGTAGCGTTACCTGCATTTCTGTCATCGTGTTTGGCTTCCAGTGGATTAGTCAAGAGGATTGTCCCTGAACGTTTGAGAGGGTGGTGGGAGCTCAAGACCCCAAGTTCATTGAAGCAGCAGTGCAGTGGGACATCCTGGCAGACTCCTCCAGTAGACCAGCTCCTCCCAAAGAGCACAAACAGTCCCACTGGGACAAACCGATCATGGAAAAATTTCCAACACAATGCTCACCAACGCTTCAGGAAAGGACAAGCTCGTCTCCTAGCGGTGAAGGCACCACACTCAGGAGATTTCCTTCTTGCTGTTCCCAATTCCTCTCTGGGGACTCGACTCGACCCACAGGCCATTCGGATTGGTGTTGCTCTTCGCCTAGCCGCCCCCATACTCACCGAACATAGGTGTATTTGCGGCAGGGCGACGGCTGACCAATTCGGACTTCATGGTCTAGTGTGTCACACATCAGAAGGAAGTATGCTAGACATGAGGAGGTCAATGACATCATAAAGAGAAGCCTCGCCACAGCCCGTTGCCCAGCTCAACGGGAACCCCAAGTGCAGAGGTCTGATGGAAGTCAAAAGCGTCCTGATGGAGCCACCATGCTACCCTGGAAGGATGGTAAGCAGATTGCTTGGGACTACACCTGTGCTGCCACATTGGCAGACACCTACCTGCCACACTCCTTAGCCGAAGGGGGTGGAGCTGCCAGCCACAGGGAGACCCAGAAGACCCGCAAATATGAAGACCTTCCTCTTGCTATAACTTCATCCCAATAGGGTCGGAGACCCATGGAGCATGGGGCAAGTGTGCTCTAAAGTTTCTCAAGGAGCTGGGTGGAAAACTCATCATAGAAACCAAGGACCACAGGGCGACCAGCTTCCTGTTTCAGAGACTCAGTGTTGCGATCCAGAGGGAAATGCCTGCAGTATTCTGGGCACGCGGCCCACTGCCGGGGAGTTGGACGAAGTATTTGACATGTAGCTCTGAGTTGTTATCTATGTTGTTTTACTCCCCATTGTATTTTGTATTTTGTCTTGAAATAAAGTTTGTATAAAAAAGATGGGGTAGTAGGGGAAGTGGAATATTCAAATGGCTTCAGAAAGAAATCTAAATATTCTTCCTTGAAGTCTTTTTATATATATATATATATATATATATATATATATATATATATATAATTGCTGCGAAGCTGTCAGTTACGAGATGGAACAAGATATTTAATAAATGAGGGACGTTTTTAAAAGTGGAAAGTTGAAATGGACTGCACCGAGGTGGTAGGAGTTTTATTAAGTTTCTAGTTACACGTAAAACTTAAGTTGTTTAATATTTCATAAAGCCGCTTTTGGGAATCTGTGGAGCTGGCTTCAGCTGTCTCCTGCCTGTTACTGGCGTAAGGAAAGAGCTGATGTTCTGTGATCCCTTAACTAGTGTATCTGCTGCTTTTTCTGTTGCTAGTGCTGCCGTAGTTGCTGTTGCTACTGTTTCTGCTGCCGCTACTGTTATTGCTGTTTTTGTTGTTTCTGCACTTGCTTTTGCTCTTCCCGTTGTTGGTGCTGCTGATCTGGTTTCTGTTCCCGCTGCTATTGTTACTGTTGTTGTTGCTGCTGCTGCTACTTTTTCCTCTTCTGTTTCTGTTTCTTCCTCTTCTACTGCTGCTCTTGCTATTGTTGTTGTTACTGCTACTGCTTTTGTTTCTGCTCCTTCTAATGCTAGTGTAGATACTACTGCTTTTGTTTCTGCTCCTGCTGGTGTTATTTTAGTTGCTGTTTTTTCTTTTGCTGTTGTTGCTGCTTCTGTTGCTGCAATTGATGCTGATTACTGATACTGCATTCTCGAGAAAACTTTGGGATTTCTAGAAAAAAACTGAACAGATATTTTCTTTTTTTTTACACTGATAGTGAAGATAGTACAATTATGATCTGACAATCGTAAGATCGCCGGGTCAGTTCCCTGGTTATTCTTAAACAGTTTGTCTCTTTCAAGTTATGGTGAAATTCTCATTTCATCGCTACAGTATTTTTTTTCTCTAATGTAAAAGAAATCACGTCTTGATCCTGTGCAATACCTTCTCATACCTTTACTCTGTGCATCACTGTGTAACACCTATGTACATTAAAGTCCCGCGCAGTGTCTGTGAACATCCTGATCCTGTGCAGCATCTATGTGCATCTTGGTCCTTCCTTCATCCTGGTTCTGTGCAACACCTGTGCACCGCCTGAATACATCTTAGTCCGGCGCAAGACACAGAAATTTTGCTAAAGTTTCTTCCAACAAAAGCATCGAGTCAAGGATTATGCGCCTCCATGATATCGCTGGTGTGTCTGAGAATTCCATTTACATAACAACAAGCGTTTTATTCAGAGGAGCATAACACAACGGAATGGGCCCCAGCACTCGCACTTCCACCATTTAACCAAGTAATATACCAGGAAACTGGTTAATTCTCCTTAGCATTGTTATTTTAACCACTGCGCTTAGCATATTTTCATGTGTTTTACCTAATTTAAAACGCAAGAACATCTGAATGGAGGAGCACTGCAACAGGCCTACTGGTCCATACTTGGCGGGTTCTTCTCAAAATTCATCCCCTTTACATGCAGTATTTGGAGACAATTGGTATTAAAAAGCAACTCAATAGAAAGATAAGCAAATGTAGTGTGCAAAGATTCTTTATTGACAACGTTTCGCCACTTATTGCATTTGACTTTCTTGTGGTTTTAAAAAGGTTTTTGAACTGAATTTGTGTGTCAGTTTTTTAAACGTTATTTATTAAGTGAACTGTATCATGGTCTTATGCTTAATTTAAATGTAAACCCACATTTAACTACAGGAAAATATGTTAGACTGAGCATTATTAGCATAAATAAACCAAATTTAATCACTAATAGCATATATTGAATATACAATACAAATGTACATGAAGTCAAGACTCTACCTGAGGTATTGTTGCTACCTGATATATTGTTGCTACCTGAGATATTGTTGTTACCTGAGATATTGTTGCTACCTGAGATATTGTTGCTACCTGAGATATTGTTGCTACCTGAGATATTGTTGCTACCTGAGATATTGTTGTTACCTGAGATATTGTTGCTACCTGAGATATTGTTGCTACCTGAGATATTGTTGCTACCTGAGATATTGTTGCTACCTGAGATATTGTTGCTACCTGAGATATTGTTGCTACCTGAGATATTGTTGTTACCTGAAGTATTGTTGCTACCTGATGTATTGTTGCTACCTGATGTATTGTTGCTACCTGAGATATTGTTTCCTTCATGTGTCTGCTGTATCATCACATCTCCATCCCCCCATCTTCACCTCCACCACATCTCCATCCCCCCATCTTCACCTCCACCACATCTCCATCCCCCCATCTTCACCTCCACAACATCTCCATCACCTCCTCCACAACACCCTCATATCCACAACTTCATCTCCGCCACCTCATCTTTACTCACCTTTATGCATCATCTCCATTCATGCTTCTCCATCCACCTCATTTTCTAACACCTTATCTTCATCCCCTCATCTCCACCACCTATAATCTTCATCCATTCATTTCCACCTTATCTCCAACATTTCACCACCAACACCTCACCTCCATCTCACCTCATGCGCCTCATCACCAACATCTTCAACATTTCATATCCGCCTGCTCTTCCCCTCGTCCTCTTTGACAAGTTTCCCTCCCACTTCAATCATTATCTTTTATCCTTATTCTCGCCATCTCCATCAATCTCAGAGCTTCAAGCTCTCTTTCTTCTCCTCTCTCTCTCTCTCTCTCTCTCTCTCTCTCTCTCTCTCTCTCTCTCTCTCTCTCTCTCTCTCTTATATATATATATATATATATATATATATATATATATATATATATATATATATATATATATATATATATCTCCCTCTCTCTCTCCCGTCTTCCTCTTGGCTCCCAGAAATTAAGAGACCAAAGTGAGATAACTCATTAATATATCTCCTGCGAAACACTATTAGAGTCCTAACTACTTTCTTCTCTTCTCCAGACTCCGATATTCTGTCTTTATGAGGAAGGAGGAGGATTCTCACACACTGATACATTAAAGTTCGAGGATTCTCACACACTGATACATTAAAGTTCAAAATTATCAAGCTTCAGTTTTCATCGAAGGAAAATCCTACCATATTTACGTCAGTTAAAAAAAACTCGGAACAGTGAAAGCAAGAGTGTATAAAAAAGACGCACTCTGAAATTCCCAAGCCAGAGCCTTAGGGGGAACCCTGGTAGTCTTCAGCACAAATACCGAAGGAGAACCTCAGGTAGTCCCGGTCGGAGGCTTCATTGTAAAGTATCAGAACTGGACATTTTGCCCTAGCAACGAGCACACGAGGAGAATTTGCTTCTCAGAAGCGAGGATCAAGAATGTATTTGATAAATTTGCTTAAGTAAAAAACAAAAAAGACAGACCAGAGGAAAATTTGTTGTGACTGTTGGTGCACCTAATGTGTTAATGCAGAGAAGATCAGAAGGCATTCTTAACAGGTGCAAAACCTTTATGAAAGAAAGTCAAAGACAGCAGAAGGTGACTCGTACTGCATTTTCTGGCATATAAGGCGCACCTTTTTCCTACAAAAATTCTTGGAAAACCAGCCTACGTCTTATATGCTCAAGGTTCGGGTCAAGGATAGGCTTTGGGTTATGCTTTAGCATAAAGTATCATGGTCATTATCCCTTGAATATGATTACTGATTTATCGTTATGGTACTTCCGTCGTGCGCCTTATATGCCTGAAAATGCAGTAATTACAGGATTATCGCCAAGGCATGACTTGCACATGCTCAGGATATCCATGGGACTCCGTCACTGACTTAAGGATTTGCGTGAACTGGACTAGGTTCTAAATTAGATAGAACTGAGAGAGAATTTCTACAAGGATATAAGCTTACTTATACATAACGGACTTCATTTGAGAGATGTGGGCAGCGCAAGATTAAAACTAATCGTGCAAGAAGAACTATATTAAACTAAGGAGAGAGTGAGAATAGAGGGAAGTGATGGGTAGATGAGAACGAAGCAGACAGACACATCCATCCAAATAACTAGTAAAACAATGAATGTAAACCAATTACTCCAGCTATTAAACCATTCCAGCCACATAAAATAAAAGAATTTTACGAGATATTTTTGTAGTATTTTATTAAACAACGTCACGAATTATTCACATATGAACCATCAGAGCGTCCAGATGTTATTGTTTTGAGTGAATCTTGGTTTAATTCAAGCAACCATTTGCCAACAGAAACAATTTTGTGTCTGCAATATTTCAATAAAACTCGCACGCATAAAAGAAAAATGTTGCGGAGTTACGCTGAATATTAACATTGAAATTCAGGCGATTGAAATGTTCAAGGGCGAGGAAGAAACAAATAATTCTTTATATGTTGAAATTCATGGCAATAAAATAAAAAAAAAACTTATACTTGGTGTGGTATATTGTTCTCCCGAACAGTAACTTAAACGACGCCGTTTTTCATGACGAAATGATACCAAGAAACTACCAGGCTTGCCATAATGACTGAAGACAGCCTGGTCGTAAACTAAGTCAGCAAAATTGGGCAGTCGACAGGGCAGAATAAGGGCAAGGCAAAGACAGCAGGATAGCTTTCATTACTTACATATTCCTTCACCATTTAATTATAATATGTACAATTTTAGTAAATTAAGTTAGCAGAATAATTAATGATACAACCAAGAGCCACTCAAAGACAACGAGTGGACACGACAAGTGTTAGCGAAAGTCCGCCTCCCAAATCCGGTGGGCAGGTATTGTCACCGTGGCTTGGGAAGCCGACTTCCACGTGATTGACGGGTTTTAACTGGACATTAAGCGCAACAGTGGAGCCCCAGAACTGGTCGACGAACGTCGAATAAATGTAACATACTCGACGTGCGCCAGAGAGGAATTCCCTTGGAATTGGTTCATGAACCCATTAAATTAAGGCTAATATCTGAGATAGAAAAATATTGCTGATAAGAAAAAAATGGGGAGAATGCAGTATAGTCAGAGACGTGGAAGTTAAATTTCAAAGTTGACAAGGACAAAATAATTATTTTAGACATAATCTAATGCATAATGACAAAATGTTATGCAACAAATTATCTAAAAGAGAAGACAAGGAATTAGGAATAATCATAAAAAAAGACCTCAAAAGTACCCCAAAAAATATCTATCTGCCTACAGCAAAAAAACAAAATCGAGTGATTTACATCAGAAACCATAATGTACTTGTCAGAAGGCAGTTTGAATTTACCGTCCGATTTAGTCATCACAATAAATACACGACGAAGAAAAAACGGGGGGAAGAACACACAGATGAACCACTAAGTTGAGTCCAGTTACTCAGAAATAAATCAAATGAAGTAAGACTATAACTAGTTAGGTTTCTGTCTCAGCAAACTAAGACAACGAGATCACATTGAGATCTTTAGGATAACAAGTTGTTTAATACACTCAGACACGAGATGCAAAATGAATCATTGATCCCAAAACATGGAATAAAACATCAAGGCAAGAGATGCAACACTAACGTAGGAAAAAAAATAAAAAAGAATAAGAGCAAACAGCAGCTAGCTAGAAAGATATATATATTAGATAAACAGACTTATGCTAGAAATGAATAGAGAAATTTTATATTTAGAATACATTTACGAACAAATATAAAATATCTTTCATTTACCACACTGTATTTGCGATGAATAATGTTCCTTTAATCTTAGGGTTTAAATGGTGCGCAAAAAAAGTTTATTAAGGTTGGTTTTAGTCAAATTTAAATAATATATTGTGTTTCTATTTTCCTTGTACGTTACTCCAGATTTTTAAACACGCACACACACACACACATAGACACACACACACACACACACACACACACACACACACACTCACATATATAAACACATATACACACATACACACGTCATCCTGAAATGAGTCTCTCTTCCATAACCACTCAGCTAGGAATGGTTATAATTATTCTCACCCAGATTCTTCACAGGACGGCACGGATTAGCGAATTTTCCAGCTGGAAACCAGCTGGAAACCAGCTCTTTGTTATCACAGGAAAAACCAACGTCCCGTGAGATTCATGATCAAAGTATTAATGCTTTGTCCAGTTTCGATACGGGACTCTTATATGCATGAGTGTGTGTGTGTGTGTAAACACAATATTTTACATTACACAAAATTATCTTGCATTACACAATATTATGTTACATTACACAATATTATCTTACATTACACAATATTATCTTACATTACACAATATTATCTTACATTTAACACAATATTATCTTACATTTAACACTTAACAACCTCTCCTTTCTCCAACCTCTGGAAGATCCTCCTAGAATCACAAAAATACACTGACAGTTAAATGAATTAATATAGATAGAAATTCCTTCTCAACTTCGTTTAATCATAGCCATAGTGGCCCTAGTTTGACATGTAAAACTACAGCTATAATCAGATTTCCCTCCGAACTGTGAATATTAAACTGGTACAAAGAATTTTGCAAGACCTCATTATTTTTTCAGTGAATTTTCGTCAAACGTTTGTCTCTTTTGCGTCGGGTTATTGTCATAGATCAAACATCAGTCCGCGACTCCGAGAGTGCCACGATATATATTCATGTTGGATTTTATATTGTCGGTGTAAGATCGGTTGGTTAACTGGTCTTAAAGTCTATCAACTCACAAGTGTTATTAAGGTTGTTTATCATCTGCCCGCCATCAGTTAAGAACGCTTTAATATGTGATATATGTATATTGCAATTAAAGAAAATACTAGCTTTATATATATATATATATATATATATATATATATATATATATATATATATATATATATATATATATATATATATATATATATATATATATATGTGTGTGTGTGTGTGTGTGTGTGTGTGTGCCCGCAAATAAAGATTTTTTTAACATTATTGTACTCATTAATGAAAACAAAAAAAAGTGAATATGAGAAAAGATGAGGTGAACACGCTGTGGCCCTCTTCAGTAGATGTATTAAAGCAGCACATTATCTATATGAAAGTGTAAAAGACCTGCACTCGAGGCAATAAAAAGATCAAAAGACAAAATATTATGTCCTCAGTATTGTTCAAGGCTGAAACGACTAAATTATTAAATTTGCAAATATGAAAACAAAATTGGAACTTCTAAACTAAGCAGAAGGAAGAGGAAAAAATACTGTTCGAACAAGTAAATAGAATGACCCCTTTCCTATTGTCACTTTCCATGTCTTTCGGACACATTTCGCACATTGTAGAAAGTTCAGAACACGTGCATGGGAAAAGAGAACAAACTATATATAATTCTTTTATAAGTGGTTGATAATCGAACCCGGGAAAATAAACAGCGCATGAAGTTTGCTAAATGATTTAACGGGAAATAAATATTTAAACTTTTCTGAATAAATGCTACACACTCAGAGTCCTGCAGAACACAAACTAAGCACTCATAGCTCTACCGAACACAAAGTAAATACTCACAGCTATATAGAACACAAATTATACACTCGCAGATCTACAGAACATAATCTAAACACTCACAGCTTTACAGAATATCAAATAAGCACTCATAGCTCTACAGAACCCACACACTAAACAGTCACAGTTCTACAGAACACAGACTAAACACTCACAGCTCTACGGACACAAAATAAACACTTCAGAGTGAAAAAATCAAGCTTTCACCCCTAGTCTCACAATAAACTGTAACAACTATACATAACAATACTACAGAGCACAGCTCCATTTCTCCGTCACTACATAACTAGCACTGACACAATAAGCTCTACATAACAGAACCAAGCTCTTTAAACGCTGCCATCCACCCTCACTACAATCCTTCCTCGCTACAATACCATCCTGCCATCCTCCCTCACGCTAATCGAACACTGCGAAGTACACTAGTTTAACAATGAATCAACACTGCAAAAAACTCAGGTAAGACAAGTGTGCAACACTTGGGTATCTTTATTGTCGATAATAAAAATTCCCAACTATGCCTTATTCAATTACTTGTTCGCATTTTATTATTCATCTGTTTGTCGGTATTTTATGTCAATAAAAATGTTGCTGCAAAACACAAAGTAAACACAAATCACACAACACAGAAGACAGATTAACAACGCAGAGCACCATCTAAACGGTTTGGAACCCAACCACATATATGAATATACCTATAATCTGGAGAAGGGTTTCAGTTCTCAAAATGGAATTTCATTACATTATTTTCCTTAGCTTTGAAAGCGTTTCGGAAAAAAGGGTAAACCCCTCTCGTAAAAAATAGATCATCTGTAATTTCTTCCGTCATTAATTACAAGCCAGGGTTCAAAATTTGAACCCAAATTTGCTGCAATAACAAAAAAGAGCGTGTGTGTGTACTCACCTATTTGTGGTTGCAGGGGTCGATTCATAACTCCTTGCCCCGCCTCTTCACTGTGTGTGTGTGTGTGTGTGTGTGTGTGTGTGTGTGTGTGTGTGTGTGTGTGTGTGTGTAGTTCCCATAGATGCGAAAACCGCGGTCGGATGCGTTCGGATGGAATGCCTGTCGCGTTCATAAGTGGTGCGTTCGAAAGGAACGCATAACGTGTTTGAGTCGCATGCCTGACGTCATCGGAAAGGAGTTATCGGACATGTTCGAAAAGGATTTCTGACGTGTGCGAGAGGGATGCCTGGTATGTTTGAAATTTATGCCTGATATTTTCCAAGGGGATACCGGACGTGTTCGAGAGGGCTACGTAAAGTGTTCGACAGGGATGCCTTACTTGTTCGAAAGGGATATATGTCTATAACTTTAAGTGTTACTGCTTGTGTTGTTGCTTTTGCTACTGCTGCTGCTACTACTGTCGTTTCTATTGCTGCTACTGCTTCTGCTACTGTTTTTATAGTTGCTGCTGTTGCTAGTGGTGTTGCTTCTATTCCTATTACTACTGATTTTGCTGCTGCTTGTGTTGCCATTCTCATTATTCCATTTGGTGTTGCTTCATTTGGTGATGTGTTTCCTGTGGTTTCTGCCGCTGCTACTGCTCTTTTTACTCTCTCTCTCTGTCTCAGTCTGTCTGTCTCTGTCTGTCTCTGTCTCTCTGTCTCTCTGTCTCTCTGTCTCTGTCTCTGTCTCTGTATCTCTCTCTCTCTCTCTCTCTCTCTCTCTCTCTCTCTCTTCTCTCTCTCTCTTTTCTCTCTCTCTCTCTCTCTCTCTCTCTCTCTCTCTCTTCTCTCTCTCTCTCTCTCTCTCTCTCTCTCTCTCTCTCTCTCTCTCTCTCTCACTCTGCATGTCTACCAACCACTCTGTCTCTTTTAATGGGTATATAACAGAGGAACTAAATTTCGATATGCTCTTTTCAAAGCGCTTGACATGGCCCATATATCGCCCTCATTCGGACATTCTCTGAAACATTTCACGAAATAGGTGTATTCTGGGAAGTATTTTTAAATTCAAATATATATATATATATATATATATATATATATACCTGTTTCTTTATTCTCTGCCTGACTTCCACCAATTTGACTCTCGACTCTACTGTTCAAAGAAATATAACGGAAAATATATACATACATATATATATATATATATATATATATATATATATATATATATATATATATATATATATATATATATATATATATATATATATATATATATATATTTAGTATGTTTTATTTTTTCCGTTCTGAACAGTAGATTGTCGAGAGTCAAATTGGTGTATTCACATCAGAAAAAAGAGAAAGGGAAAAAGGTGGCCCCCTTTTTTCCTCCGTTTCATGTAGTTGAAAATAAAGGGTATTAGATTTATTTATTTATTCCGAGGTTTACCACGCGTGAGTTGACCGCAAAAGTAAGACGTTCATATATACACACACACACACATGTTTTATATATATATATATATATATATATATATATATATATATATATATATATATATATATATATATATATATATATATATAATACATGTATTTTTATATATGTCGTGCTGAATAGGTAATACATGCGATTTTAACTTAAATGGCAACGCTCTTCTTGCCGAATAAGACATGCGAAAATTTTTGTATGCAATAATTTTGCAAAAATCATTCTGAACCTAGCGAAAAAAATATATTTAATTGTGTTTGTTTAGTATTAAATTATTGTAAACTTATATAAAAGATATTTATATGAATTAGTCTAAAAATTAAATTGCGATTGTTATAATAAGATTAGGTAAGTTTTCTAAGGTTCATTTGGTACAAAATCATTAATTTTTATATCAACATAAATGAAAAAATACATCTTTATATATAAGAGAAAATTTTAGAAAGGACTTAATTTTAAATGAGTTCTTTCTATATATATATATATATATATATATATTGTTGTAATCTCATTTTTCGCTCAATGGAAACAAAAGGTAGGCAGGAAAACAGAGACAGACTTACGTCCAATTAAGTCCCGCAGGTATAAACGCATTCTCTATCTCTCTCTTTCTCTCTTTCTGACTCTCCTCCTCTCTCTCTCTCCCTCTCGCGTGCACACACACACACACACACACACACGCGCGCGCGCGCGAACGCACACTAGTTGACAAATTACTACATAAATTAAGAAGCGATATGACAGAGCTCAGATAAGACAGGAATCAGTCCACAACAGTCAGTCGAAGTGCAGATGCGAAGCCCAAGAGCTCAAATTATACCTCAGAATGCACACTTAGACACTCAGAGAACTCACCAGTCACCAGCACTGACTGAGAATACTCAGTAAGATTTATGAGAAGCTAGTGGAAGTCAGGCAGAGAATAAAGAAACGGGTAGACTGCACATTCTTGGACTTCCAAAGAGTGTTCGATACTATGGCTCTCCGGAGACAGATTTGCAAAACTTTACCTCAGACAGAAATCACATTAAAAGTAATTACTAGAGGAAATTAAATACTCAGGCGTTCATAGCGGGCATGCGAAAATAATAGTTCTTAGAGTGAAAAATAGTTGGAATACAAAATGCTAGAGGATGTAGTATGTTACTACTTTTCAACTGTTAATAATATTCTGAATGTTGAAGACTGGATACGACAGGCAGCACTATACTTGTCACTACCTACAGTACCGGAAACCACACAGACGGACGCAACTAGGAGAGTAAACCTATCGAAAGAGGACGAAAGCAGGAACAGCAACAGCAATATTAGGAGCAACAGCATCACAGGTGATAGCAGAAGCAGCAGCAATATCCGCAGCATAGAGCAAGACAAAGCAGTTGCAGCAGCAGTAAAATAAGAAACGCAGAAGCAGCGAGAGTTATGGCAAAGCAGTATAAACATAAGTAGCATCAGTTGCAAAAGCGGCAACGATCGCAAGGGTGTCATGGGAGATGATAAAAGCCTCAGCACTGGTGAATGGTCTTAGAACTTTAATACTGAGAAAAAAGGATGATGGATTTATCATATTTCTGGCGTCAAGGTGCCGCATTATGAGAGGAAAGACGAATTCGAGTTTTCGTGACGTTTTGAAAATGAATCTGTTTGTCAGGAACTGCAAACAAATGTTATTACCCTTTTGTTGTGTTCGTCTCATGAACATTAACATTCTTAATATAGTCAAGATATGCTTTAATGTATTTTCTAACATAATTTAGTCCTAGAATCGCTGAGATCTGTAAACACAATTGACTGACTGGTTGGGTGTTAATCTTAGTATCTCAAAGTCAGTGGCGCCGGCAGTCCCATAAATTCTGGGCCCATTGAGCAAGGAAGCTCTGAATGAAATAGTGTATTGCCGAGAAGTATGAAGCTCTACAAAGGGTGAAAATTGTCTCTGTGAGAGCTTCTTTTCCAACTTTTGTGTTTAATCTTGAAGGTAGCCTCTTCTTTGCTGCTTATGGGGTATATGAAAGGAATAATGTTATTTGAATGATTAATGGATCTTAAAAGCTTGTAGGCTACTCGAGGGTTATTAATGCTGAATGTTACCTGTTCACCATCAGTCGAGAGTACTTTAATCCCTTAAAAAAAAAGGCAGATTTACGCATATTCTCAGTGTATGAGTTCTGAGAAACGCACACTCAGGGTATATATATATATATATATATATATATATATATATATATATATATATATATATATATATATATATATATATTATTTTTTTTTTTTTATTAACACATCGGCCGATTCCCACCAAGGCAGGGTGGCCCGAAAAAGAAAAACTTTCATCATCATTCACTCCATCACTGTCTTGCCAGAAGGGTGCTTTACACTACAGTTATAAAACTGCAACATTAACACCCCTCCTTCAGAGTGCCGGCACTGTACTTCCCATCTCCAGAACTCAAGTCCGGTCTGCCGGTTTCCCTGAATCCCTTCATAAATGTTACTTTGCTCACACTCCAACAGCACGTCAAGTATTAAAAACCATATGCCTCCATTCACTCCTATCAAATACGCTCACACATGCTTGCTGGAAGTCCAAGCCCCTCGCACACAAAACTTCCTTTACCCCCTCCCTCCAACCTTTCCTAGGCCGACCCCTACCCCGCCTTCCCTCCACTACAGATTTATACACTCTCGAAGTCACTCTGTCTCGTTCCATTCTCTCTACATGTCCAAACCACCTCAACAACCCCTTCTCAGCTCTCTGGACAATCGTTTTGGTAATCCCGCACCTCCTCCTAATTTCCAAACTCCGAATTCTCTGCATTATATTCACACCACACATTGACCTCAGACATGACATCTCCACCGAGTTACTAATGTTCCTGAATGAATGTTAGTGAACAAGTTACTTGCAGCCTTAATAATCCTTGTTCGGTCGATAAACATAAATAATAACAAACTTGCTAATGTTAATGCATCGTCAGTAAATGAACGATACGAGAACGACCATTAGCATCGTTTGTCTGGATTAAGGTCAATGGGCTCTACATGGGAATTTAAGCCGCATTTCAACTGTAAACAAAATTCGAGAATTATTCTCAAAGCATTATTTTTATAAGCGTCCAATACATATACAATGCAATAATCACACTGTAGTTTTGGGAGATTCTGAAGAGAAGTTGCAGAGGTTTGTGGACGAGTATGTGAGGGTATGTAAAAGAACGAAGTTAAAAGTGAACGTAGGAGAAAGCAAGGTGATGAGGATAAAAAAAATAGGTCATGAAAGATTCGATATCAGATTGGAGGGAGAAAATATGTAGGAAGTGAATGTATTCAGATATTTGGGAGTGGACTTGTCAGCAGATGGGTGTATGAAAGACGAGGTGAATCATAGAATTGATGAGGGGAAAAAATGTGAGTGGTGCACTGAGGAGTCTGTGGAGACAAAGAAAGTTATCCATGAAAACAAAGAGCGGAATGTATAAGAGTACAAACGCTCTTACATGGGTGTGGAGCATGGGTGGTGAATGTAGCAACAAGGAGAAGGCTGGAGGCAGTGGAGATGTAGTGTCTGAGGGCAATGTGTGGTGTGAATATTATGCAGAGAATCCGTAGCATGGAGACTGGAAGGAGGTGCAGGGTTTCGAAAACTATTATCCAGAGGGCTGAGAAGAGGCTGTCAAGATAGTTCGGACAGTTAGAGAGGATGGAAGGAAATAGAATGACTTTGAGCGCGTATGAAAGGAAGGCGGGGTAGGGGTCGTCATAGGAAAGGTTGGAGAGAGGGGGTAAAGGAGGGTTTGTGTGCGAAGGGCACACAAAACGTGTTAGCAAGGAGTGAGTGGAGGCAAATGGTTTATATGACTTGACGTGCTGTTAGATAGTGAGCAAATTAATATTTATGAAGGGATTCAGGGCAACCGGTTAGCCAGACTCGATTCCTGGAGGTGGGAAGTACACTGCCTGCGCTTTGAAGAAGGGGTGGAGATATGATGCAGTTTTACATTAACATAAATGAAAAAAAAAGTAAATTTTAGAAAGGACTTAATTTAAATGAGTTCTTGCTAATTGACCAGTTTTACCTATTCGACACGGCACACACACACACACACACACACACACACACACACACACACACGCACATATATATATATATATATATATATATAATATATATATATATATATATATATATGTATCCTTCAACTGGACAGGTACTGGAAGGAATTTCGGGGCTAAAACGCTCAATCTTTTTGATCGGAACACACACCACCCGTGGAGGCGAGGCAAAAATTTGGGATGCCGGACCTGGGTTCTGAAGTATTAGAATTGTGGGGTAAAGGCTAAGTCGTTGCAAACTTAAAAGACTCAGGTGAATCACGGGAATGTCAGGAAGTACTTCTTCAGTCTCAGGGTGGTCGGAAAGTGGAATCACCTCGACGAGGTAGTGGTGGAGGTAGACTCCATGCATGGTTTTAAGAATATGCACAAAAGAGCACTTAAGGCTAAGGAAGTGCTTACGTTTCAAGGTTAATTATTTTTCACCGGTCCTAAGTGATTCGACCCCACATCATTTGTCTTCACAAAAGAGACTCATAATATTGTTTCCACCAAGGTATCTCGGCCACAGGTCGTAGCTATGACCAAATACTTCCTGAAGACGATGACAAATTCAGAAGGAAATGCATTCCTGTAAATGTATTGTAAATGCATGTTAATATGTCCTTGCAAAATGGCTTGGATAGTATAAGGCAAGTAGTACTACATAGCGTAGACCATCACCACAGAGATGATTGCCACCAACTGTCAAACTTATGTCGGATGTTTCTGGGTGGATCATCTGGGACTGACTTGTGAAGTTTGAAGTTGCATGCCGCCAGCACTACGCCAGATGAATGGCAAAGCAGGCAAGAAAAGCCAACATCATTTCTGGCAGCGAGTACTACAAATCTGACCTATTTTAAAATTCAGGAGACGGTCCTCCTAGAGAAAGGTGTAGCAGCACTTATCCAGACATCCGTTTCAAGTTACATAAGGAATGCTAAAGGAATTTTTCATGTCAAAAGAGGATGATAATATCTTCTTCCTTGGGTTTTCGTTATATCGTTGAATCGTTTGGCCATCTGACAAAGGCCTTCCATTGGTTCACTGGTAATCCGCGTACAAACTGAAGATCACATGACTAGTTTTTACTCTGCTTGGAGCCGAGACTGGAGTTCTGAGTACGAATCTGTTGCGATTTTGGCTTAAATAG
>WNWK01001070.1:7500-10000 GCA_009830355.1 Cherax destructor | reverse complement strand
TCATGAACTAATTACTGAGTTCATATCCGAGCCTCATATTTATTCATCAATGCTGCTGCATATCTTACTCATCTCCCTCATGGCATCTGTCACGTCTCCTGAGATGGTCTCCTTTCCATCCCTTCCTCTAGTATTCCATTTGTCCACTACCCTTACACTTAATGACACATTCCCTACGCTCTTTTGGCCCATTTAAACTAATTTACCTTTATTTCCTCTCGTTCTGTTTCCTTCCATTTCGGTCTATTTGCGTACCGTGTGTCTCAGTGTTTCGATTGTGAACTTGTATCCTCTGGTTCTGAACACGTCTAGTGGTCTCGGGGTTAGTGCTTATAATCAATGTTGTTTTTATCTTGTCTCATTATTTTCTGGAGCAGTCTTGTGGTAAGCCTCTCGACTTTCTCAAATTTTGATCTTTTTTGAGATGAAAGTTGGTGTGGATGCATTCTCCGTTACTGGTCTTATCTATGATTTTTACAATAATTAGAATGCCTTCTTTTTTTTCATTAGCTTTGAATATGCCGCCGCTGCTGTTCTTTCGAAAGAACAGCAGCGGCGGCATTAGTATTTTTGTTGAATGAGTTGCCCCCCTCTATTTACCAAGCTGTTATACGTCGTCATAACATTATATTTGCTGGGATTGAATTCCGCTAACCACTCGATGGATAATTCTTTCAGGACATTAACCTCTGTAACATCCTGCAGTCCTCCTCTCTCCTACCCTTTTCATTATTTGTTCTTATCTCTGAGCAAATAATGATATGGAAGTTTTTTTTTTTATCCAGGTACGTAATTTACATAAAAACCGAATGGGTTAGAGAACTGATATCTGTGAGACTGACACGCCATCCTTCAATGTCATACTCTGCTTTTACGGTGGAATCAGTCTTATGCAGGACTCTTCTGATTGTCTACAGTGACGTGGAGGAAATTAGAAATATGAAATCGCTTGGTGCTATTTCGTACCTCGGTATTTCTTCATTACTTGGTACATCTTCTGGCGAACATATAGTATAAATGCATTGTTTTCTATTAGATTGCCAATTTTTCGTTTCCAATTGTTGAGTCACAAGCTCCTCGATGTTCTTCAGAGCTCCTCGATGTTCTTCAGAGCAGCCTTGAGATCAGTCACTCTTGTGAAAGGGAATTCTGCTGCTTTTTAACACACGCAGCAGGATCCTGTCTCTTCCTCGCACTGGTCGAGTATCATGCTATAATACGTCAGAGGGCAACATCTCGAGAGGATTGTTACAGTATGTTACGTTATGCTACACTGTAATGTAGCATCGTAGAGATGAGAGGAAAGTAGGTAAAGTCTACTGGGAGAAGTGGGTGCTGGTATTATTTCTTATTTTATTTAACACGGTTGAATATATCAGCACCGTGCGGCTCATCTTATTTTAAGTAATAGTTATATTGTGGGTAAGCTAGCTATCTTTTATCCTCTGTCTTATTTCATACTCATGCTGGTCTTGCCACTACAATTCCATTTCACACAAAAGCACCAAAAATCTCTTAGTTTGAAGGCACAAATTGAGCAAAGAACTTTAAACGATGAACTCAACTTCAAAGTGCTCAGTCACTCTTGTCTCGTTGCTCTCACAGAAACTGATGAAAATTAGAAACACTTCACACACGACCTCTCTTCTTTTTATTTTATTTTCCTCTTCTCTTTCTCTTATTTTTGAGTTAATCTTCAGAGGCTAAAAGCTTTTATTCTACCTCAGGTCATTTCAAAGCTCATTTTAAAGTCAGAGAGCTTAAACAAAAAAACAGGGTTCATTTTTTATAAACGTACCAAATTATCTGGAGCGCTTTGTGATACATTACTATTAAATTTTTTGGCTGGGACCACTAAATGGGATATCTAGGACGCTTTAATTCACATTTTTTTCAATTTTAAAATATTTTGAAACTTTTGAAATACCTAATATCAATAAAATTAAATTATGAAGGATAATAGCATGCACAGAGACAAAGTAATCATCTATGGTTATAAACGTAACCTAAATACTATATTTTATGTATAGTATGACACTGCATTATTCAT
Source organism: Cherax destructor (assembly GCA_009830355.1). Lineage (NCBI taxonomy): Eukaryota > Metazoa > Arthropoda > Malacostraca > Decapoda > Parastacidae > Cherax > Cherax destructor. The sequence continues at coordinate 7,950 of WNWK01001070.1, read as the reverse complement.
GCTTATAAAAATAACATAAACCAGCATAAAATAAATGCCTCGGCCAAAAAAATAATGTGATAAAAAATTTAGTTCTTTTGTCTGGTCTGTCCCCAGGTTTTGAAAATATGGGCTTAAACTGCCTGGCTATTATCTCCTCCTCAGAATGCGATCCGCGACATTAGTTTAACACTCATGTACTTAAAGAATGGCCTTCCCGGCCTTTTCTACGTGTTCTCGTTCAGTTGTGGCTTGACAATACTCTTGGATGGAGTGAAACGTGTCTAAGTTTCTCTCCAAAGTGTGCGATATTTGTGAATCCAAGTATTCATTGTTAATAAAATAGGGGTGAAAGGTGCAGGGAAACTTGCTAATACGTCTCATTGTCAGTCAGAGCTGATTGCTCTGACTGCTCAGCTATTTTTTTCTCGTTTATTAAACCTCTCCTCTGCTTTCCTCCTTCTCCATTCC
>WNWK01001070.1:0-5000 GCA_009830355.1 Cherax destructor | reverse complement strand
AGAGTGGGCACCTGTGACGAGCGGGGTTCCACAGGGGTCAGTCCTAGGACCAGTGCTGTTTTTGGTGTATGTGAATGACATGACAGAAGGAATTGGCTCAGAAGTGTCCCTGTTTGCAGATGATGTGAAGTTAATAAGGAGAATTAAATCGGATGAGAATCAGGCAGGACTACAAAGAGACCTGAACAGGCTGGAAGTCTGGTCCAGCAACTGGCTCCTCGAATTTATCCCGGCCAAATGCAAAGTCATGAAGATCGTGGAAGGGCAAAGAAGACCGCAGGCAGAGTATAGGCAAAGGTGGCCAAAGACTGCAAACCTCACTCAAGGATCTTGGGGTGACTATAATATCGACCACATCTCCTGAGGCGCACATCAACCAGATAACTGCTGCAGCACATGGGTGCCTGGCAAACCTAAGAATAGCGTTCCGATACCTCAGAAAAGAATCGTTCAAGACTGTACACCGTGTACGTCAGGCCCATATTCGAGTATGCAGCACCGGTTTGGAACCCACACCTGGTCAAGCACGTTAAGAAATTAGAGAAAGTGCAAAGGTTTGCAACAAGACTAGTCCCAGAGCTAAGGGGAATGTCCTACTGCGAAAGGTTAAGGGAAATCGGTCTGACGACACTGGAGGACAGGAGGGTTAGGGGAGACATGATAACGACATATAAAATACTGCGAGGAATTGACAAGGTGGACAGAGACAGGATGTTCCAGAGATGGGACACAAAAACAAGGGGTCACAGTTGGAAGTTGAAGACTCAGATGAGTCACACTCACACACACACACACACACACACACACACACACACACACACACACACACACACACACATCTGAGGATTACTCTGAGCGAGGGCAAACACCGAAATCATTCAAATACAGATACGAAAAATCAATGGATGAGTTCGAAGCCTCTGGTACACACGTTCGAGAACGGGGAAAAAAAAAAAAGAGCTTTCCCTGTTGTAAGTTTCAAGACAACAGTTAAATCTCTTCTGTCTCGCTGCAGTGAGATTCACATCAGAATAACTAGACGTGTCTCGGTCGCTTCACAATCCAAGATAGGTATCCCTGTATGCCTTATTCTCTGCGTAAATAATACAGGATATAAAAAAAGTCACTGTACTGTGTCTGGAACAATTCACAAATAACGCACACTGAGCGGGGAAACTTTATAGGCACTTCGGGTCCATCCTAGTCCAGTTTTAACTCACAGTTGAGCAAGGAAAAACAAAGAGCAGAACACAGGTCGGGAAGAGGGAGAGGGAAGACGAGAACAATAATATTAGTAGCAGTTATTTTAGTAGAATTATTAATAATTGTACTTCTTCTACTTCTAATATCATTATTAGTCATACTGCCACAGTCACAAGTACTACTACTATTACTACTACTACTACCTTCATTTCCATCCTTCCTTCCTTCCTTCCTTCCTTCCTTCCTTCTCTCTTCCCGAGCAGAGAGAAATAATATATAATGAAAATACAGACAACTAGTAAGCAGTCCTTGGGGCATGCATAAATAGTATATACAAAGTTGCCACCAACATGTTTAGCTGCCACAACCAAAAGTGACGCATTCTACATGAACACGCTAATATTCCAGCATGTCCTGACCGAGGAGAAAAAAGCACACTTTGAATGTGCATTAATGCGTGGGAATTAATTTCACATTCCTGTATTAATTCCCACAAACTCTCACTTGGACAACGTTTCCCCCTGCCAGGACCTTCACCCGACCATGAATTGATAAAGATATAAACAGTTCGAGACGTTGACCCAAAAAAACGCTTGTTTCGCAAAGTACGTCGTTTTCTGCATTATCGTGGCCGGCGGGCCCCACTTAGATGCATGTTCCGAGTGTCTGCAACTGCAGCGCAACAACGTATCTCATACGGTGCCAGCAGGACCTCCAGATTTCAAAAAAAGTTTAAAATATTGGCATGCTTCAAAATGTTCTGTGCCTTGTGTCGCTGTCTAATTTTGAACGCTTTGTGCCGCTCTAATTAGATTAATTGCCAGGCAGTAATTATATCAGATTAAACATTTGGAAGCCGGCTGGTTAAAATATTCCGATTGTCAGGGAATATTCTGATTGTTTTGCGAATATTCGCCGCTTTATTTTGTTTAAACATAATCATCTTAGGGTTTTTTTCATGGAATAATTATGCGGTCTTTTGTACTTGTTTTACAATGTGTTTGTGTTTTCGCCAAAGGATATTTTTCGAAATGGGGAGCTGGGGGGCTGTTGTTGTTGGTGGTGCTGTTGATGCTGGCGCTGGTTTTACTGTTGCTCTTTGTCGGTGATGTTATTGCTGTTGCTGGCGTTGCTGCTGATGTTAGGGATGGTGGTGGGGTTGCTACTTTTGTTGCGGATGTTGTTGTCGATGCGGCTGCTTTTGTAGACTTTGTTGCTAATACGGACATTGCTTCTGTTGCAGTGGCTGCTGACTTTCTTGCTGTTGTTGTTGTTCTGTTTCTGACGTTGTTACTTTGGTTGCTGACCAAAGTAACTGCCTTTGCTACTGTTGCTGACGATGCTGCTGTCTCCCACATAGATCCATTTGAAGCATTTCTTGCTTTTATTGAGGGTGATATTGATTTTTATTAATTCCTCCCACTTCTGCGAGGAACTGGTAGGTGTTACCACGCTACCTTACTCTGAAAAAACTTCATCCCATTCCACTTGTTGCTACTCTTGCAACATTGCATAGCTTCTGATGACCACTGAGAAATGTGAAGATATTGAGCTGACGATTCCCATCCCCAATAACTTTTATATATATATATATATATATATATATATATATATATATATATATATATATATATATATATATATATATATATATATATATATATATATATATGCAAGACAAGCCAAGGGGGTATAAATCTTTAGCTCAAGTACTTTCACACTTCTCAGTCGTCATCAGGATCTATGTAATATTGCAAGGCAGCAACTGAAGGAGTGAGGAAAGTTTTCTCAGAGTGCGGGTCTGTCACCTGCCGCAGCTTCTCTCAGAATGTGGGCCAACGGTCAGTGCCACTCCGCACCACTAGCATCCCACTCCCCATATAGGGTAGGAGAGTTTTGAGATGTCAAGTATTATGAAATTAATACTATATATATATATATATATATATATATATATATATATATATATATATATATATATATATATATATATGGATTGCTATTATTCTGTGTAACCTTTTTAATTAATAAAATAAAGGAATAGAATGTGCTCTTTGTCAGTTTAAATGTCCTCCTCCGCGGTACTTGAAGGTTCCCAGAGGTACTCAGAAGCATCTCTTTATATTTTCCTAAATCTTGTCTACTGTTCTTCTCAGTGTCTATTAATATATCTTACTTGAGAATCTTCTATATCATTCCGATAATATTTCTATGATCCAGATTTTTGCTTCTAATATCCTTTAACCCCACTATCTATGTTATCACGTAATCTTGTGGACCTGTCAATGTATGGTACAGTATCAACTAAACTCGTTATATAACCATTCACAACTGACGTAACATGAAGTTTGGGTGCGTAGACACAGGTGGAGCGTCACCACCTGGCATAATGGGCAATCCTGTGATTTTGTATAGCATTGTTGTTTAAGGTTGTGTACAATAGACTCTATTAAATTTCTGTAAACTTATCTAAAATATATTTAGTTGGATTAAGTTAAATTAAATTGCGCTTGTTATAATAGGGTTAGATGAGTTAGGTAATTTCTAAAATTATTAATTTTTACATTAACATAAATGAAAAAAATATATCTTTAAACGTATAAGGAAAATTTTAGAAGAGCTTAATTTTAAATGAATTCTTGCTAATTGACCAGGTTTACTTATTCGGCACGACATATATATATATATATATATATATATATATATATATATATATATATATATATATATATATATATATATATATATATATATATATATCAGGGCAATAAATGCATTCCCTAGAGATGACAACCTTGTCTGTATCCTCCAGGACGTCAAACACCCACCAGGCAAATGTCAACAACAGGACACCAGACGCCTCAAAAATCAGGGCTCACATTAGCAGAAAAATAGAAGAGGGTAATACTATCGGAGCACTGAGGCTTATAACCAGTGAGGATACCATCGCTCCTAAGGATATCATTACAGCACAAGCCCTGAAGGACAAACATCCGCCCAGGGCTCCCAGTACCAACATTGACCCCTTGACATTGCAGCAGGTCAAGAACATTTAACCTTACGGGACGCCGATGTGTATAAAGCTGCTATGTCTTTCCCACAGGGCTCAGCAGGAGGTTTCACTGGTTTAAGGCCACAACACATGAAACAAATGCTCAATCCAGGTCTTGGTGAGGTCTCTGAGAGATTGTTGTCTGAACTCACCAAATTTTCCAATGGGTGCCTGGCTGGTAGTGTCCCAGACCATTAGACCCCTTTTCTTTGGTGCCTCACTTTTGCCCTCCGGAAAAAGGATGGAGGAATCAGGCCATTGCAGTGGGCAACACCCTTCGGCGCCTAGTTGCCAAGGCTGCAGTACGAAGGGTGAGTCAAGATCTGCCTCAATGTTGAAACCAACTCAGCTCGGTTTTAGTGTTCAACAAGGCTGTGAAGCAGCTGCCCATGCAGCACGAGTATACATCAACAACATGTCCAATGAAAAGCCTTAATCAAATTGGACTTTGCCAATGCTTTCAACTCAGTCAGAAGGGATGCTGCTCTCCAAGCAGGTTTCTAGGCACTTTCCTTCCCTCTATCCCTTCATAGAATCGTGTTATAGTGTGGCTTCTAAACTTTTGTTTGGGGACCATGAAATTGACTCGTGTGAGGGTGTGCAACAGGGGGACCCTCTTGCTCCCTTTCTATTCTGTCTAGCCATCAAGGATGTCACAGAAGCATTGTCCAGTGAGCTCAATATCTGGTTCTTGGATGACGGCACCTAGCTGGCACTACACAATCTCTCCTGGAGACATCAGGAA
>WNWK01001069.1:25000-330943 GCA_009830355.1 Cherax destructor | reverse complement strand
TTCCCCGACTCACGTAGGGGAGAGTTTTCGGCCTGCACCGGCAATTTCCTATTGTAAATGTCAGGTGACCGGAAGCCAGTTTCCCTGGGTAACCTTGCTTGCTTGTTTACACCTTCGTGCCCGCCAGTATTGTCGTGTCGAGACGACACGCGGTAGGTGGCCGAGCGGATGTAAACAGCCACCCAAGGCTGTTTCAAACTGCGCGGCTCTATGGTGCTGCCCTCTATAGGCCTATCAAGGTCGGGCTGGTCAGCCATGCTTCTCTCTCACTTCTACGGCCTACCTCACTGAACCAGGTTCTACCCAACTGGCTCCGGTCCCCTCGCACTCTGTCCCCGTGTATTCCTACACCTTGCCATTAATAAACTGAGTCTAGTCATCGGCCGTATCTCTGCACCTACGCTACCATTCTACTGCCCAAAGTAAGCAGCCAAGAAGTTAGACTTAACATAGTGCATGTGCAGCGGTCGAGTAGTGCATGTGCAGCGGTCGAGTAGTGCATGTGCAGCGGTCGAGTAGTGCATGTGCAGTGGTCGAGTAGTGCATGTGCAGCGGTCGAGTAGTGCATGTGCAGTGGTCGAGTAGTGCATGTGCAGTGGTCGGCATGTGCAGTGGTCAGTAGTGCATGTGCAGCGGTCGAGTAGTGCATGTGCAGCGGTCGAGTAGTGCATGTGCAGCGGTCGAGTAGTGCATGTGCAGTGGTCGAGTAGTGCATGTGCAGTGGTCGAGTAGTGCATGTGCAGCGGTCGAGTAGTGCATGTGCAGCGGTCGAGTAGTACATGTGCAGTGGTCGTGTGCAGTGCAGTGGTCAGTAGTGCATGTGCAGTGGTCGAGTAGTGCATGTGCAGCGGTCAGTAGTGCATGTGCAGTGGTCGAGTAGTGCATGTGCAGTGGTCGAGTAGTGCATGTGCAGCGGTCGGTAGTACATGTGCAGTGGTCAGTAGTGCATGTCAGTGGTCGAGTAGTGCATGTGCAGTGTCAGTAGTGCATGTGCAGCGGTCAGTAGTGCATGTGCAGTGGTCGAGTAGTGCATGTGCAGTGGTCGAGTAGTGCATGTGCAGTGGTCGAGTAGTGCATGTGCAGTGGTCGAGTAGTGCATGTGCAGTGGTCGAGTAGTGCATGTGCAGTGGTCAGTAGTGCATGTGCAGCGGTCGAGTAGTGCATGTGCAGCGGTCGAGTAGTACATGTGCAGTGGTCGAGTAGTGCATGTGCAGTGGTCGAGTAGTGCATGTGCAGTGGTCGAGTAGTGCATGTGCAGTGGTCGAGTAGTGCATGTGCAGTGGTCGAGTAGTGCATGTGCAGTGGTCGAGTAGTGCATGTGCAGCGGTCGGTAGTACATGTGCAGTGGTCGAGTAGTGCATGTGCAGTGGTCGAGTAGTGCATGTGCAGTGGTCGAGTAGTGCATGTGCAGCGGTCGAGTAGTGCATGTGCAGTGGTCGAGTAGTGCATGTGCAGTGGTCGAGTAGTGCATGTGCAGTGGTCGAGTAGTGCATGTGCAGTAGTCGAGTAGTGCATGTGCAGTGGTCGAGTAGTGCATGTGCAGTGGTCGAGTAGTGCATGTGCAGCGGTCGAGTAGTGCATGTGCAGCGGTCGAGTAGTACATGTGCAGTGGTCGAGTAGTGCATGTGCAGTGGTCGAGTAGTGCATGTGCAGTGGTCGAGTAGTGCATGTGCAGTGGTCGAGTAGTGCATGTGCAGTGGTCGAGTAGTGCATGTGCAGTGGTCGAGTAGTGCATGTGCAGCGGTCGAGTAGTGCATGTGCAGTGGTCGAGTAGTGCATGTGCAGTGGTCGAGTAGTGCATGTGCAGTGGTCGAGTAGTGCATGTGCAGCGGTCGAGTAGTGCATGTGCAGCGGTCGAGTAGTGCATGTGCAGTGGTCGAGTAGTGCATGTGCAGCGGTCGAGTAGTGCATGTGCAGTGGTCGAGTAGTGCATGTGCAGTGGTCGAGTAGTGCATGTGCAGTGGTCGAGTAGTGCATGTGCAGCGGTCGATTAGTGCATGTGCAGCGGTCGAGTAGTGCATGTGCAGCGGTCGAGTAGTGCATGTGCAGCGGTCGAGTAGTGCATGTGCAGCGGTCGAGTAGTGCATGTGCAGCGGTCGAGTAGTGCATGTGCAGTGGTCGAGTAGTGCATGTGCAGCGGTCGAGTAGTGCATGTGCAGTGGTCGAGTAGTGCATGTGCAGTGGTCGAGTAGTGCATGTGCAGTGGTCGAGTAGTGCATGTGCAGCGGTCGAGTAGTGCATGTGCAGCGGTCGAGTAGTGCATGTGCAGCGGTCGAGTAGTGCATGTGCAGTGGTCGAGTAGTGCATGTGCAGTGGTCGAGTAGTGCATGTGCAGCGGTCGAGTAGTGCATGTGCAGCGGTCGAGTAGTGCATGTGCAGCGGTCGAGTAGTGCATGTGCAGTGGTCGAGTAGTGCATGTGCAGTGGTCGAGTAGTGCATGTGCAGCGGTCGAGTAGTGCATGTGCAGTGGTCGAGTAGTGCATGTGCAGTGGTCGAGTAGTGCATGTGCAGTGGTCGAGTAGTGCATGTGCAGTGGTCGAGTAGTGCATGTGCAGTGGTCGAGTAGTGCATGTGCAGTGGTCGAGCAGTGCATGTGCAGTGGTCGAGTAGTGCATGTGCAGTGGTCGAGTAGTGCATGTGCAGCGGTCGAGTAGTGCATGTGCAGCGGTTGAGTAGTGCATGTGCAGCGGTCGAGTAGTGCATGTGCAGTGGTCGAGTAGTGCATGTGCAGCGGTCGAGTAGTGCATGTGCAGAGGTCGAGTAGTGCATGTGCAGCGGTCGAGTAGTGCATGTGCAGCGGTCGAGTAGTGCATGTGCAGTGGTCGAGTAGTGCATGTGCAGTGGTCGAGTAGTGCATGTGCAGCGGTCGAGTAGTGCATGTGCAGTGGTCGAGTAGTGCATGTGCAGTGGTCGAGTAGTGCATGTGCAGTGGTCGAGTAGTGCATGTGCAGTGGTCGAGTAGTGCATGTGGAGCGGTCGAGTTAGTTTAATATCTTTATTATGCAGCCCAGACCCATCCTGTGGGTGGTAGTCAAAAGATTACAGAGGTACATAATGGGTCCAGGGACTGGACCCCAAAGTTATGATAGCTGAACAAGGTACAAAGGTAACGGGGTTCGAGACTCGGCACTTGGCCTCGCCTCTGAAGCTACAATGGTCGGTATTGTTGATAAGATATTCATAGCATTTAAAAGTCCTCTTGTTCACTAGGAACTGTATTAATTCATACAGATAAGACTTGGGTTTATATTGGAGCTAGAGAAAGGTCCTGAGGTGGAGTGTGAGTAAGCAGCTGAGTCAGTGAGTTTAAGTGATCGTTGCATCACTTAATGGATGAATAAGCCCCGATGAAACTCCGGACATTATTCATGGTCCTGGTGTTTTGATTAATATTATTGGTTTATCGCTAATGCTGATCATTGTAAACATTATTTGATTATTAGTTATTGTCTTCTGGGAAGTTCTCGGGGCATCTGATTGCCTCTGGTTTTCTGTGGTTCTGTGTTGAGAGCAAACACTGTCAGCGTCGACTCTTCTGCTCACACCTCTACAACACAATTGGCATCAAAGATTTGTTAAGTTATACCATGAATTAAGGAAAGATCATTAACATATAAGAAGACGGGGGGAACTTACGTGCCCCTTAATATGTTCCTCGAGTCTGGTATATAGATTTCTGGAGGCTTCACCGATATAAATTCTGGCACAGCTTCTACATTGTGTGGCACTGATACCGGAAGTTGCGTTCACTGCCTTCGTTTTCTTGATTAAATCTTTTGTTTTAGACGAAATGTTGGTGACTCTGATGGAAAAATGGACACAAATGCAGTATAATCCGATGCTATATTGACTACGTTTCGCCCACAGAGTGGGCTTTATCAAGTCTGTTACTGACTTTAGCGTCATGAAAAAGCTGTTGCAGATTTTTTTTGATGGGGAGTGTAATGTATATGCAGAGTGCACCAGACAACATGGCACTGGCACTGTTGCTGGAGACTGGAACAGTTGGGAATCTTTATTGTGGAAACATTTCGCCAGCCAGTGACTTCATCAGTTCAATAGAGAAAATAACGGTGGAAGACGAGACGGAGTTTGAGGTAGTCAGTCCCTCAGTCGTGATAAAGGTATTGCATACTCGCTGAGAAGGGACTTAGGTACTGCAGGCAGGTGAGGCGAAGCGACATCTTGGGATCCTGTAGCTGGGAATTCTTCAGTGCTTGACTGACCTACAGGCAGAACGTACTTCCCCTGGTGACGCTCCTTTAAACTGCTTCGCCTCACCTGTGTGCTGTATATAAGCCTCTTCTCCGTGCACATGCTGTACTTTTATCAAGATAGATGGATTGAATACATCTCTAGGCTGGGGACTGATTACCTTAAACTCCTCGTTTTCAACTGTTTTCTCTTGTATTGGACTGATGAAGCCTCAGTAAAGATAACCAGATATTGCACAAGTCTTATTTTTCAGCGTGGCGACACAGTGGCTATTTTATCGGCATATATTTATAGTTTTTCTGTTGTACGCTAACCTAACCTAACCTAACAACCTAACTTAAAAATGGGCTGCAAACTCTACGTGAACTTGATTGACTCGTGAAAGGGGAAGAGATTCCATATGCTCTTAAAAAACAAGAAAAGAGTCCAGGATTGATCTCAGGCTTCGTCGTATCTTCATGGTGTCAATAATAACCTAGTAGGATATATTTTTCATTTGTTGGTTAAAAAGTCAAGTTCTTCGCTTTTTCTCGAATCACCACGTCGAGGAAGGGAGTCACCACGACGAGGAAGGGAGTCACCACGACGAGGAAGGGAGTCACCACGACGAGGAAGGGAGTCACCACGACGAGGAAGGGAGTCACCACGACGAGGAAGGGAGTCACCACGACGAGGAAGGGAGTCACCACGTCGAGGAAGGGAGTCACCACGTCGAGGAAGGGAGTCACCACGTCGAGGAAGGGAGTCACCACGACGAGGAAGGGAGTCACCACGACGAGGAAGGAGTCACCACGTCGAGGAAGGGAGTCACCACGTCGAGGAAGGGAGTCACCACGTCGAGGAAGGGAGTCACCACGTCGAGGAAGGGAGTCACCACGTCGAGGAAGGGAGTCACCACGTCGAGGAAGGGAGTCACCACGTCGAGGAAGGGAGTCACCACGTCGAGGAAGGGAGTCACCACGACGAGGAAGGGAGTCACCACGACGAGGAAGGGAGTCACCACGTCGAGGAAGGGAGTCACCACGTCGAGGAAGGGAGTCACCACGACGAGGAAGGGAGTCACCACGACGAGGAAGGGAGTCACCACGACGAGGAAGGGAGTCACCACGACGAGGAAGGAGTCACCACGACGGGGAAAGGGGAGTCACCACGACGAGGAAGGAGTCACCACGACGAGAAGGGAGTCACCACGTCGAGGAAGGGAGTCACCACGTCGAGGAAGGGAGTCACCACGTCGAGGAAGGGAGTCACCACGACGAGGAAGGGAGTCACCACGACGAGGAAGGGAGTCACCACGACGAGGAAGGGGAGTCACCACGACGAGGAAGGGAGTCACCACGACGAGGAAGGGAGTCACCACGACGAGGAAGGGAGTCACCACGACGAGGAAGGGAGTCACCACGTCTAGGAAGGGAGTCACCACGTCTAGGAAGGGAGTCACCACGACGAGGAAGGGAGTCACCACGACGAGGAAGGGAGTCACCACGACGAGGAAGGAGTCACCACGTCGAGGAAGGGAGTCACCACGACGAGGAAGGGAGTCACCACGACGAGGAAGGAGTCACCACGACGAGGAAGGAGTCACCACGACGAGGAAGGGAGTCACCACGACGAGGAAGGAGTCACCACGACGAGGAAGGGAGTCACCACGACGAGGAAGGGAGTCACCACGACGAGGAAGGGAGTCACCACGACGAGGAAGGGAGTCACCACGACGAGGAAGGGAGTCACCACGACGAGGAAGGGAGTCACCACGACGAGGAAGGGAGTCACCACGACGAGGAAGGGAGTCACCACGTCTATGAAGGGAGTCACCACGTCTATGAAGGGAGTCACCACGACGAGGAAGGGAGTCACCACGACGAGGAAGGGAGTCACCACGACGAGGAAGGAGTCACCACGACGAGGAAGGGAGTCACCACGACGAGGAAGGAGTCACCACGACGAGGAAGGGAGTCACCACGACGAGGAAGGGAGTCACCACGTCGAGGAAGGGAGTCACCACGACGAGGAAGGGAGTCACCACGTCTATGAAGGGAGTCACCACGTCTATGAAGGGAGTCACCACGTCTATGAAGGGAGTCACCACGTCGAGGAAGGGAGTCACCACTCGAGGAAGGGAGTCACCACGTCGAGGAAGGGAGTCACCACGTCGAGGAAGGGAATCACCACGTCGAGGAAGGGCATTCAACGTCCCCGCGGCCCGGTCTATGACCAGGCCTCCCGGTGGATCAGGGCCTGATCAACGAGGCTGTTACTGTTGGCTGCACGTAGTCCAACGTACGAACCACAGCCCGGCTGATCCAGCACTGACTTTAGGTATCTGTCCAGCTCCCTCTTGAAGACAACCAGAGGTCTACTGGTAATGCCCCGTATGGTTGGTGGGAGGCTGTTGAACAGTCTTGGGCCCCGGACACTTATTGTGTTTTCTCTTAGTGTACCAGTGGCGCCCCTACTTTTCACTAGGGGTACGTTGCACCGTCTGCCAAGTCTTTTGCTTTCGTATGGAGTGATTTCTGTGTGTATATTAGGGACCAGTCCCTCCAGAATCTTCCAGGTGTAGATTATGATATATCTCTCTCGCCTGCGCTCCAGTGAATATATGTTTAGTGCTTCCAGGCGTTAAGGTATTTGATGGAACTTGTACGTGCAGTAAAGGTTCTCTGTACATTCTCTAGATCTGCAATTTCACCTGCCTTGAATGGGGATGTTAATGTACAGCAGTATTCCAGCCTAGAGAGAACAAGTGATTTAAAAAGGATCATCATTGGCTTGGCATCTCTTGTCTTGAATGTTCTCATTATCCATCCTATCAGTTTCCTCGCAGATGTGATAGTGGCATTGTTGTGGTCCTTGAAGGTGAGGTCTTCGGACATTACCACACCCAGGTCCTTCATATTACTTTCCCGCTCTATTGTGTAATTGGAGTTTGTAATATACTCAGTCCTAGCTATTATTTCCTCCAGTTTTCCATAATCGAGTAGTTGGAATTTTTCTTCATTGAACATCATATTGTTCTCTGTTGCCCATTGGAAAACTTGGTTTATATCTTCTTGGAGATTTGCTGTGTCCTCAATGGATGACACTCTCATGCAGATCCTAGTATTATCTGCAAAGGATGATACAGTGCTGTGGTTTACATCTCTGTCTGTTTGATATGAGAATGAGGAACAGGATAGGTGCGAGTACTGTGTCTTGTGGGACAGAGCTCTTCACTATGGCAGCCTCCGATTTAACTCTGTTAACCACTACTCTTTGCGTTCGATTTGTTAGGAAGTTGAAGATCCATCTGCCTACTTTGCCAGTTATCCCTTTATCACGCATTTTGTGTGCTATTACACCATGATCGCACTTGTCAAAGGCTTTTGCAAAATCTGTGTTTACTACATCTGCATTCTGTTTGTTTTCCAGAGCATCTAAGACCATATCATGGTGGTCTAGCAGTTGCGAGAGGCAGGAGCGACCTGCTCTGAAACCATGTTGCCCTGGGTTGTACATTTTTTGGGAGTCCAGGTGACGTCATAGCTAGCAAGGAAGCCTATTAAGTAGCTGGAATTATCAAAGTATAATACACAAGTATACAGTAACACTACTGTTTAATTTGGGTTAGGTAGAGTACACTTCTTTTAGTGTTGCTCGGGGCTTGAAGCTGAGCTCACCTGGCCGCTAGCTCAGCCTTGTTACCCCAGCCGTTTGCACTGCAGTTTGTAGTATGCAATTCTGGGAGTTGGTAAACTCATAGAGGGTTGCCGGAGCTGACTGGAAACCTCCCGTTCTCCCGACCTGGCTTACGTGAGGCACGCGTCAGCCAGCCTTGATGGAGTGAGGACACTTATGCTCCCCTTCCTCAACATTTACTCTGTTTACTGTCTTCTCGGTATCATATAAACTTCTTGGCGAGCCGAGATCTGTGTCTCGATTCTCTGGGGAATTGTGTTCACCGAGATTTATTTCGGTTAAGGAAGATTTGTCATTTTATGGTGGTGTGTCATGTGACAGTCTTACCCCTCTGGTTCTGCATTATTCTTTCGATCTGTCATCGCTATTAATGTCGCAGTCGGGAGGTTTCTGCCGTTTTTTTTATGGACTGATAGGCTGATTCGGTGCCTCATTGTCCTAACCGCCGTGGTTTGTCCTGCCGCTATGCTGTTTTGTGACCTGGTTGATCTGTTCCAAATAATTTCTAGTTTATAAATTTATTTAGGTACAGGTCCACATAAGTACAGTTATAATAGTAACATATGCAGTAACATCACAGTAAACAGATGACGTAACATTATGCAAAAACAGTGAAATTCTAAGCGCTTTCGTGATTTATCTCATCAAGGAATAATGACAGAAATCACGAAAGCGCTTAGAATTTCACTATTTTTTTCCCCACTGGGGTTCTGTTGCATAGCAACATATATGTAAATTACCCACCAGAATAACCCAAAAACATCAGACAAAGTGACTTATTTCTACTAGGATACCTGGTAAACTTCTTTAAACAGTACTCTTTTTCCTGTGTTCTTTAAACAGTACTCTTTTTTCCTGTGTTCTTTAAACAGTACTCTTTTTACTGTGTTCTTTAAACAGTACTCTTTCTCCTGTGTTCTTTAAACAGTACTCTTTCTCCTGTGTTCTTTAAACAGTACTCTTTCTCCTGTGTTCTTTAAACAGTACTCTTTCTCCTGTGTTCTTTAAACAGTACTCTTTCTCCTGTGTTCTTTAAACAGTACTCTTTCTCCTGTGTTCTTTAAACAGTACTCTTTCTCCTGTGTTCTTTAAACAGTACTCTTTCTCCTGTGTTCTTTAAACAGTACTCTTTCTCCTGTGTTCTTTAAACAGTACTCTTTCTCCTGTGTTCTTTAAACAGTACTCTTTCTCCTGTGTTCTTTAAACAGTACTCTTTCTCCTGTGTTCTTTAAACAGTACTCTTTCTCCTGTGTTCTTTAAACAGTACTCTTTCTCCTGTGTTCTTCTTTCAACAGTACTCTTTCAACAGCAGAATTAGTAGTAACAGCAGCAGTAGAACATGAACACAAGAACGGAGAACCCGTGTAGCAGGTCTACTAGCCCTTGCTAGTCAGGTCTAACTCACACCCACGCCCACTCACGTACCATCTCAGTATAATGACACTACTTGGAAGTATGTTCCACTCGTCTACAGTTCTGGTTCCAGAACATATCCTTTCTAAATCTAAATTTCCCCTATATTTATTACTGTCTTCCATTGGCGCACCTCAGTTATATCCCCAATAAATCTACACCAATAGAGTGCAAATTCAGTCTCTTGTGCTCATCTTCGTAAGAAAGATTTCTGGTGCACGGAATCAAATTCCTCCTATGTATGTTTTCCAGCGTATTTATGTCCATTCTGAAATATGGAGATTAGGTGAGGCCTTGCCAGGGATACTTAAAGTTGAGGTATAACCTTAGAATTCTTGGTTTCTTGAGATGAAGCCAAGAATTCTATTAGTTTTACTGGGATTACCGCTAACCAGAACTAAATTGTCTTCTTATTCCGTTTGAGATCTACATTATTTAATTTATAGGTATCATATTTATTTTATTTTCCCAGGAAAAGAACTTTACGTTTGTCTGCATTATAATGCATCTGCCACGTCTCCCACTACGACGTCAACCCACGTAGCACTTCCTGTAGTGCTCTAGTGTGCTCATCAGAATTTATCTGACGGCCTATTTTTGTGTCATCGGCAAACTTGCTTATGTCGTTACTCATTCCTAATGTATATAATATAATATATATATATATATATATATATATATATATATATATATATATATATATATATATATTTATATATATATATATATATATATAAACGGCTCCCCGCTCAGATTTTCTTCCCGTTTATGCAAAAAACTCTGTTGCCTTCCGGTTGGCCATATTTTGATCCAGGAGATAATTTCACCACCTATTCCGTGTGCCGCTACTTTCTCCTGTGTGGCTTACTGAAATCTATGACAACAATATCGTACTCTCTTTGTTTTTCCACCTTAAATACCTTAGTAAAGAAGGTAGTAGTAACATTAGTAGTAATAGCAGCAGCAGTAGTTGTAGTAGTAGCAAAATCAGCAGTACTAGCAATAGTAGTATTAGCTGCAACAGCAGTAGTAGCAGCAGCAGCAACAGTAGTAGTAGTAATAGTACCAGTAGTAGTAGTAGTGGTGGCAGCGGAAGCAACAATAAAAATGAAGTGGATGATAATTGCAATAATAATAATAATTTTTCTTTGAGTTACGTTGGTGCCACAAATTACTTGCCTAGTGCCACAACGTCATTAATCCAGCCCGGCATCAACACGTCTTAAAGGACAGGAGCTATGCTTCCCTCCAGAAGGTGTAACATCACTACACGCGTTATACCAGATTCTACACCTATTTGCTCTTTCTCGTGCTATCGTAAACCACGGGACGGGTGGGGATTGAACTCATGGCAAATAAGTCCTAAAACTCACAGTCCCTCCGGTCCTGATTTTAGCATAACAATTGACTAATTTGGACCTAATTTAGACTAGGCTTTCACATAGTGCTTAAGGCCTATAATTACATTAATTAGGGGCAGATAATAAACAGCATAAATTCATAGCGTTAATTAAAGTCATGTGTATCAGATTTTAATTTTAATTTTAAAACAGAAAATAAAAATTTAAATAAATGGCAGTAATAAACTTCTGAAAAAACAGTATATTTCATGATTACTTTAAAACTATTAGTTACACACCGGCAGCAGGGTCCTCAGGAGCAGTCACTCCTGCCTCTCACATGACATGCTGGACCACTATGACATGGTCTTGGAAGGTCGCTCCTGCCTCTCAAAACCACCACTGCGGGCGGACCGCCCCTAATTGACATGGTCTTGGAAGGTCGCTCCTGCCTCTCACAACTGCTGGACCACTATGACATGGTCTTGGAAGGTCGCTCCTGCCTCTCACAACTGCTGGACCACTATGACATGGTCTTGGAAGGTCGCTCCTGCCTCTCACAACTGCTGGACCACTATGACATGGTCTTGGAAGGTCGCTCCTGCCTCTCACAACTGCTGGACCACTATGACATGGTCTTGGAAGGTCGCTCCTGCCTCTCACAACTGCTGGACCACTATGACATGGTCTTGGATGCTCTGGAGGACAAATAAAATGCAGATGTAGTATACACAGACTTTGCGAAGCCTTCGACAAGTGTAATGGTTTAATAGCACCAAAATGCGTGATAAAGGAATAACAGGAAAAGTTGGTAGTTGGATCTACAACTTCCTGACAAATAGAACACAGAGAGTAATAGTAAACAGAGTAAAGTCAGAGGCAGCTACAGTGAAAAGTTCTGTGCCACAAGGCACAGTACTCACTCCCATCCTGTTCATCCTCGTATCTGACATAGACAGAGATGTATGCCATAGCACCGTGTCCTCCTTTACGGATGACACCCGAATTTGCATGACAGTGTCTCCAAGCGGACATCAAAAAAAAAAATTAAATGGGCAGCTGAAAACAACTTGAAATGCATTGAATAGAAATTTCAATTACTCCGCTATGGGAAAACTCGAGGAAATTAAAACTCTATCGAAGTATAAAACAAATTCCAATCACACAATAGAGCGAAAAATTAATGTAAAGGACCTGGGAGTGATAATGTCAGAGAATCTCACTTTCAAAGATCACAACAATGTAGCTACCACATCTAATAGGAAAATGATAGGATGAATAATGAGAACTTTCAAACCTAGGAATGCCAAGCCCATGATGATTGTCTTCAAATCGCTTGTTCTCTCTTGGCTGGAATATTGCTGTACACTAACGACCCCTTTCAAGACAGGCGAAATTGCAGTCCTGGAGAATATACAGAGAATATCAAGGGTTGGCTGCGAGAGAGGCAGGGGCGTTGTAGATCAACCAGCAACCCATGGGATCAACCAACAACCCATGGAATCAACCAGAAACCCATGAAATCAACCAAAAACCCATGGAATCAACCAGCAACCCATGGAATCAACCAGCAACCCATGGAATCAACCAGTAACCCATGGAATCAACAAGAAACCAATGAAATCAACCAAAAACCCATGGAATTAACCAGCAACCCATGGAATCAACCAGCAACCCATGGAATCAACCAGCAAACCATGAAATCAACCAACAACCCATGGAATCAACCAGCAACTCATGGGACCAACCAGCAACCCATGGGACCAACCAGCAACCCATGGGACCAACCAGCAACCCATGGAATCAACCAGCAACCCATGGAATCAACCAGCAACCCATGGGACCAACCCGCAACCCATGGGATCAACCAGCAACCCATGGGATCAACCAGCAACCCATGGGACCAACCAGCAACCCATGGGACCAACCATCCCCCAGGAGCATCGTCCTTAAACACCAAATTAATGACAACAAACTTTTGGGCAATGTTAAAGCGAATATAAAATAATTTTAGGTATATTTACATTAATATGGATGAAAAAGCAATGTAAACATTGTTGAAAACCTAAATAATGGTTGACACTATTAATTTGCTACGTCCTGTCTATGCACGATAAATTCCTGTACACAACGTGTTTGCCACAAAAATGAATTATGAAAATTGTATACATTTACATTCATTAAGTTTCTGTATAATGAGGTACCTGGATGGTGGTACCACCCTGGATGGTGGTACCACCCTGGATGGTGGTACCTCCCTGGATGGTGATACCACCCTGGATGGTGGTACCACCCTGGATGATAGTACCTCCCTGGATGGTGGTACCACCCTGGATGATAGTACCTCCCTGGATGGTGGTACCACCCTGGATGGTGGTACCTCCCTGGATGGTGGTACCACTCTGGATGGTGGTACCACCCTGGATGGTGGTACCACTCTGGATGGTGGTACCACCCTGGATGGTGGTACCACCCTGGATGGTGGTACCACCCTGGATGGTGGTACCACCCTGGATGGTGGTACCACCCTGGATGGTGGTACCTACCTGGATGGTGGTATCTCCCTGGATGTGGTACCACTCTGGATGGTGGTACCAGCCTAACAATGTCTTGCCACAACATCTACCAACGTTCCTTCAGGGTTAACAAAGTGTTATTGTCGCTGTAACTTAGTTATACTGAAGTGCCTGAAATTCTCAAATGAACATAAACCTTTAAATCATGTAAGCGTCGTCTGTTGTTGCTGTTGTTTTTCTGCTGATGTTATGGCTGTTGTTCCTTTGTTGTTGCTATTTTATTGTTTTGTTGATGTTGTTGTTTGTATTTTGATGTTATTTCATTGTTATTCATGAAGGCAATTTGTTGTTGCTACTGTTGTTTTTATTTTGTTGCTATTTAGCTATTATTTTGTTATTTAGCTGTTATTTTGTCTTGTTATTTAGCTGTTATTTTGTCTTTGTTGTTATTTAGCTGTGTTTGTTCTTATATTGTTTTTTTTAATTACCTGTAAGAACAAAGAATAATAATAACCTAAGAAGGACTTATGAATTAGAATTGTTCTTTTTTTTACAATATATTCCCCCCACCAGAATATTTATACTTGAACATACAACTGTGTACACAATACACAGAAGGAAGTTCCTAAGAGAAAGTGAGATCACTCGACTGCAACAGCAAAAGCATAGCCCCACAGAGAGAGAAAGAATCTGAGTATGATGTCAGCCAGCCAGAGGCACGAGAGAGTCTTGTGGCACGAGGTGCTCCTAAAGGCGAGGTAACCTCCACCCGGGCCTTCATTTCTCCCTCAGAAGTACACCTCACCAGCAACAGAGTGGTTGACTTACCCTGGAAGACTGTGGTGACCTTTGCACCCGGCTGGTTGAGATACCCTGGAGAATAAAAGTTTTGTATTTACTTCGTAGAATGCAGGACGAATGCCTTATAAGTGAGGTATGTACTGAGTGCACAGACAGTTGCTGATAATCAAGATCTCTGCTTCCGAGTATTCTTATTCTTGACATACGCCACACAAAACTACTTGTCTTCATGCCATCTCTGACTAAGATGTGCGCACCATCCTGGTACCAGGTACTAACTAGGTACCAGGTTGTATGAATCGGAGAGAGGACGGACAGTGTAAATGAAGTTATCTTGCATCTAGGACCAAGCCCAGACCATCAGATCCTCTCCTCTGCCTAGAGCTGACTTACACAATGCCAGCACAGTTTTGTATATTATCGTGTTATATCTGTAGACATAACACGGTATCACTTTACTCGTCCCCAAACTTTATATATATTTGTCAATAAACTGTGCAAATGTTCAACTACCTGAGAATACTTTATTCCTCAATGATTGCTTCTTAACTGCACTTAAAACTGTTATACAACACAGCTGGGTACTGCAGGTCCTCTGAGAGAACTTCTCATGAAATGGGAGTCTGCCCTAATTGCTTCTTGCTAATCAAAGACATCTGTTCATGTTGTTCGTCTGATGTCACCTAACTTAGTGTTTCAACCTGTTGGCGAATTGCTCCTTCTGTTGGTATTGTGTATAAATGGAGATTAATAGTAGAATAACTTCATGAATGAAGACGAACAAACTATTGCCTGATTCATCAACAGTGACTGCTAGTGTATCTTCCCTAGTGTGTTTAGTATCCATGCAGCTTGTAATATTCCTCTCTCCTTCCTCATCTCCCCTTCGTTTCGTTACTCATAATAATGTTTACACACCTCATCGGATGACTGACGATACACTTGTTGAGGACGCAGTGTCCCTTGAGACCGGGTAAGCTGCTGAACATCACAGCTTAATGCGAGAACAGCTTAAAACCTCCTGAAAAACTTTGATAGTAAAATTGGTTCCATGGTCACTTTGAACAGTCCGTGGGATTCTCATTTGTTATATAAATCTAATGAAGGTTTTTAAAATAACTTTGGCATTAATACTAAGTAGAGGCACTGCCACTGGATGCCTCTGGTAGTTTTAAGATGATAGACACTTACTGTTTACCTAACTTGGCCTAAAGTAAAGTCTCCAGACAGTCTATGATCAAGTTCACGAAGAGTTCGTCATCTGGTATAGGACATAGTGGCACAGGTTTTCCCAGCTGCTGGCACCTTGTGTGTCTCTGGATATCAAAATGTTTGAACATTCTATCAAAGGTTTGGCATTACCTAAATGTTCCAACTGAAATTAATTTTGAGCTACCCGCGATGTTAGTGTCTAACCTGCAGAAGAAGATCTCCCCATTAACTCCTTTAGAGTTGGTGTTTCTTTATGAGAAAATTATTTTTAAAGTAACAGCAATTATAGACACACCAACGTATACAACTGACACTGCAGACTCTAAGGTAAATGAGTGAGAGAAGGGTCCCGATGTTGAAGAATGAGACATTTGTCCAACATTTGGGAATCTTTACTGAGGAAACGCTTCGCCAGTCAGTGGCTTCTTTAGTCCATTACAATGAAGAACAGTGGAAGATGAGGACGAGTATGAGGTAATCAGTCCCTCAGCCTGGAGTCGATGTGTTCAGTCCATCAAGGTTGACACACCAATATTAAGGTACCCCCTAAAGTACTTACTGCTGCTAAAAAACTCAGTGAAGGACTGTAATAATTAACAAAAAAGGCACAATACTGTGACTGGAACAATACACAATACACAGCTCCTCTCCTCTATATGCGGGTTATTTGTGTACTGTAATAATTGCCCCAATAAAAGCTTTGAGAACATTTTTATGAAGATAAGTGTTGGGACGTGAGAAGAACTTCATCTTAGGGACCAGTCAGTTCTCATTCCTCAAGGTGGTGTCAGTCGTGGGAAAGTCTGATTCCTTGACAGACTCTTAACATTCAATATAGATGATGTATACTTGCTCATACTTTGTCCTGGAAATTGGAAAAACCTTAACAATTAGACATATTTCCCATAGGTTGCCGAGTACTGAACTTGCCCGACTTACACCTGTGGAAGACAGTCTTTGGAGTTTGAGACGGTGAAATAAGATGGCCGGGCTTATTGCAATAGCAGCAGAACACAGGCTCTGAGGTCTTTTCAGTACGAGTACCTGCCTGGGCTTTGGAAGTGTGTCGTGGCTCATGGCTTCCATCTTCATACCACATGCACAGTTGTTTTCCCTGATGTCTTTTGTCAGTCACTGCCATGAATTAGGTAACATACATACAGACACTCTCACTCAAGGAACGATGTGTCCGCCAGTTTTGCTGCCTGCACAGCCGAAGTCAACTTGTGATCCTGCAGGAAAATCCTTTCCTCCTGACTAACCGTCTCCAGGAAATTATCAACAAGAATTAGTGGCACCGGGTCACCAAATATTTGAGTCTCCTGCAGCCTCGTAACAATTCGTAAAGATTTTTGGCTGGAGCCTAACAAATTCTACACACGATCACCCACGCTGACGCCCATTCAACTTAACTTCTCGTCTGTATTTATGGGGATACATTGATATGCACTAAGCACAGTAGCCTTCACGACGCTGAAATTAAAGAGGTCTTCCTCACCCAGGCTAGAAATGAATTCCTGTGCTGTGTCATACAAAGCTGTGTAAACAATGCTGTCCAATGCTCCACTGGCCACTGCAGAGTTCGAACCTGACTCTCGAATGATTCGAAAAATGTTAAGTAAAAAGACACAAATGCAACTAATGTGACAAAGCTCCTGGAGAGCGAAACGTTGCCACAATAAAATGTCACATTAGTTGCACTTGTGTCCTTTTACCTAACATATTGTCGGTAATTCTACCAATATAACGATTCGAAAAATGGCTTACACACTGACTAAAAAAAAACGAGGTACCAGGGACACTGATTTATCCACATGAATTATTCGCCACTTGTGTAACACTTGGGTATCTTTATTCTGGAAACGTTTTGCCAACTAGTGGCTTCCTCAGTCCAACACAGAGAAGCGGTGGAAGATAAGGAGTGTGAGGTAATCAGTCCCACAGCCTTGAGCTGATTAATTATATCGCAGCATATTCGCGAAGAGGTGGAGCAGTGGTAGGCGGAGTCGCCAGTGGAAAAACCCACTAGTGGAAGTAGGTGATGCCTATAGGTTAGGTCAGCTATGAAAAATTCCCTGCATCAAGATCTTGAGGGACTGATTACCTCACACTCCTCATCTTCCAGCTTCTCTGTGTTGGACTGAAGAAGTCACTGGCTCGCTAAACGATACCCAAGTGTTGCACAAGTGATTTATTTACCAACTTGTAGGTTTTCTAAACCATTTATTCTCCCTGTCGTATTCTTCCTTAGCAACAGCAAACTGCTCCGTCGTTTGCTTAAGTGTGAGTCCAGCCAGGACGAGCACCAACCAAGCTGATTGATCCTGAGATCGATCTACTGCACTGCCATTTGCCGTTGCTACTGGCGGATTATCAGGTAAACAATCAGGAATATGATCAGCACTATTACAAGTAAGGAAATGAGGCAGGGGACGATACAGATGGAGAACCCATGATGAAGGAATCAAACCCTACCTTGTAGTGAACAAACCCACGAAGCTGTACAACAGTTAAAGTGGAAAAATAAACACATAAGCAATATAATGTGACCCTTTATTGACAACTTCTCGCCCCACACAGTGGGCTTTATCAAGTCACAAACAGATCTGTTTGTGGGTGAAACGTTGTCAATAAAGGATCACATTATACTGCTTATGTGTTTATTTTTCCATTGTGTCGGTATTTTATGCCATTTATTTCCATCAGTTAAAGTAGAACGATATTGAATGCCACTAGAGCGGACAATTCGCCAGCAGTGTTGCAGAGGTTGCATGGGCTGGGGTTGCAAAGTGTATGCAGTCCTCGTACGCCCAACATGCACGGGTGGCATTACTTAACCAGCAGTAAACTTAACAAGCACCGCCAGGTAGTAATGAGCTCTGTGCACGACAGCAGTAATGCACTTTTAGGTAATGCATGCAAGACAACAGAACACTCTGCAACTGAACAAAATTGCTTCTAGACAGGCTGCCATATTAAGAACAGCGGTAGACTAAGGCCTGTTGTACTTGGTCGTAGATCAAGTACAAGGCAAAGGCAAACACAATGAGTAATTTTTAAGTACCTGTATTTTCCCTCCAATACAATGGAGTAGCAAGATGCCACCCCATACAACTGTGTCCAGCATGTGAACTCAGCCAGCCGCAGTGTCTTGCCCAAGGCAGCCGTGGTAACATCAACTGGCCGAGGTCATAGCTCTCACCCAGCTGGATGATGTATAAACCCGACAGCGAATCAGAGTAGCTGGGGCCCTTTTGCAACCACCAACTTTACTGCCAGTTTGACTGGTACAAAGGGAATGCAAGAAGTGGCTGTGTGATGAACGTCTAATAAAATGATAAACTAGATAAATTCCCTCAGACAGGGAAATCTATTATGCTTAATTACTGTTTGCAACTTCCCACAGATTGGGAGGAGAGTCTAATGCTGCTGTTTTATTTTTATTTTTATTTTTTTTGTCAAGAATGAGGGAGAGCAAGAGCTCGTTGTCAAGCAAATGTGGGCCACAGGTGGGCCACGCCCACCTGTGACGCCATATTCAACTGGTACATCTCACTGCGATACATGAGTCTGGCCTCATGCCTTTGCTATAAGCTAAGGGACTGACCACCTTCAATAAAGACTAAACGACCAAAATCCTCCAAGTCTGAGGGACTGAACTCATAAACACCACTGTACTCCTTCCACTCTATTCAGGATTAAAATCACCTTTATACTCGACTGAAAAAGCCTGTTGTGCAGAAGAAGATTTTCGGCAATAAAGGCACCTAGGTGTAGCACATGTGTTTTTCATGAAACACGTCTGTACTGTGTTTCATTAATAACAAGAAGCCATCGGATTAATTCCCTTCAAACAAATATAAAAGGGTCAGTTGAAGATTAAGACAGATGTGTAGGCGAAACGCCTACACGTTAGGCTTCTTCAGTCAAATATAAAGGGAGTAGGTGTAGTAGTGAAATTAAGATGTAATCAGTCCCTCAACTTTAGAGAAAAAACTATTTGAGGTTGATGGACTGATTACATCATCTTTATTTCACTACTTCACCTGTTGCCTCTGTGTTTGACTGAAGAAGCCCACTGTGTGTGCGAAACGTTTCATCAGTAAAGATAACCAGGTGTTGCACATGTGTTTTAATCTTCAACTTGTCGGAATTTAATGCCTTTTTCAACATAATTGCCAGTTAATAGTAATGAAGGAAGACTGACTCAGTGGAGCCAAGAAGAACCTCAAGAAAGCTCAGAAAATGAACCTCAAGAAAGCTCAAAAAATGAACCTCAAGAAAGCTCAAAAAATGAACCTCAAAAAAGCTAAAAAAAATGTACCTCAAGAAAGCTCAAAAAATGAACCTCAAGAAAACTCAAAAAATGAACCTCAAGAAAGCTCAAAAAATGAACCTCAAGAAAGCTCAAAAAATGAACCTCAAGAAAGCTCAAAAAATGAACCTCAAGAAAGATAAAAAAATAGAACCTCCAAGAAAGATAAAAAAATGAACCTCAAGAGAATCAAAAAATGAACCTCAAGAAACCTCAAAATGAACCTCAAGGGAAACCTCAAAAGAACTGAAGAAACCTCCAATGAACCTCAAGAAAGCTCAAAAAATGAACCTCAAGAAACCTCAGAAATGAACCTCAAGAAACCTCAGAAATGAACCTCAAGAAACCTAAAAAAATTAACCTTTAAGAAAGCTAAAAAAAAAAAAAACTCGAGAAAGCTCAAAAACTGAAAATAAGATATGACAAACTAACTAAATATCGTTGTTTTGTTTGTACAGCCGCTCCAGCTGCTGTAAACAAAAGATGTCCGTGGGACATTTATCCGGCCTATGAAGGTAATGAAAATGAAATTGGATTACAATTATACAGCGGCCTCTCAATCCTATATGCTTTTCCATTCCCACAGACCGTATTCTGAAGCCTCGTAAAAAGAATTTGGAGTGGAAATGAGACTAGCCTCTCCATAAAGGGTGTGGATCTTACTACTGTAAGATCCACAACCTTTATGGAGGCAAGTCATTCCATCCAGAATAAATAATAGTTGTTTTTTAATGCTGGGAATATAGGTTAAACTGAAACTTATTCTCCTGTGCGTATTTTATTTATCGCTTGAATTGTTCCTTGATGGCATTTAACTCAGGTAAATAGCACGGCTGGGTGTTGCAGGAAATTTGAAAGCGCTTGTGCTCATGGTAACCAGACTTTTTGTACTCAGGACCAGGCGTTGGTGGTGGTGGTAGCTGTGATTGTTGTTGTTCTAGTGGTGGTGTTGATGGTAGTAGTGGCTGTGGTGGTGATAATTGTGTAGGTGGGGGCGGTGGTAACTGTGTTGTCGGTGGTGGATGTTTTGATGGTGGTGGTAGAGGTTATTGTTATAGTGGTCGTAGTAGTATTGGTGGTAATTTCAGTAATGGTAATGGAAGTGATGGTATTGGTGGTGATAGTAGTTGTACTTATGGTGGAGGGGGAGGGGTTAGTAGTGATTGTTTTGTGTTGATAGTGATGGTAGTGGTGGTTGTGGTACTAATGATGGTAGTCCTGATGGTGGTGATAGTAGTAGTAGTTAGTGGTGGCAGGGGAGAGGGGGTGGTAGAGTGTTGCTAGCAAGTATTGAACCATCAAGCAGTGCAGCTGCAACAGCAACACCAGCACCGTGAAATTACATAGTCAAGCAAGCATTCCTGAGAGGCCTTCACACAGCTCCCACAACTAACAAATGGTACATAGTCCCTAGCAAGGCAGGAAGGCAGGTTAGCAAGGCAGGCTATCAAGGTAGGTTAGCAAGGCAGGTTAGGAAGGCATGTTAGCAAGGCAGGTTAGCAAGGCAGGTTAGCAAGGCAGGTTAGCAAGCGAGAACTTAAGAGTGACCTCGTGCCTTTTTTAAGACTCTCAGCTCCTGTACTCAAGGGAATTTTCTTAATTGTTGAAACGTTTCGCCTACACACTAGGCTTCTTCAGTCAGCAGGTGTAGTGTTGAAATAAAGATGTTATCAGTCCATCAACCATGGAGCAAAGCTCTTCTCCAGGCTGAGGGACTGACCACCTCAAATACTTTTTCTTTATTTCACTTCTGTACCTCTGTATTTGACTGAAGAAGCCTACCGTGTAGACGAAACGTTTCAACAATAAAGTTACCCAAGAGTTTTATTAATGTTGGTAGAATTACCGATAACATGTCAGGTAAAAGGACATAAGTGCAACTAATGTGACATTTTATTGTGGCAACGTTTCGCTCTCCAGGAGCTTTATCAAGCCGTTACAAACAATACAGAGACACAGAGGGTATATATAGGAACAGAGTGAGGTGCAAAATATAATATAATCGTTGTAGGTAGTAGTAGATGTAGCCCTTGTGGTGGTAGTACTTGTTGTTGTGGTAGTAGTAGTAGTACTTGTTGTTGTTGTGGTAGTAGTAGTGGTAGCAGCTATGTGATGGCGGGGTTTATTGCTGTGAGGAGAATTCCTTTCTAATACTTCAGAGATGATGAAGCTGCCTTTATTCTGTTTAACTGTGTTAGAAACAGCGATTAATGATGATTCAAGGCATTTACGTCTACGGAAATTGGGTTCTTTGATCACAAGTCGGGCGTCTTTAAATTTCATCAGGTGGTTGGCGGAATTCCGGTGTTGTACTCAGGCGTTGTTCAAGGTATTGTTACTACATGCATTAATGTGTTCACTTAGACGTGTTTCAAGGTTTCTTGCTGTTTCACTTACGTATATTCTGTCACAACCTCCACAGGGGATTGTATAAACCCCTGCGTTAATTGGATCGATGTTTCTTCAATTTCGTTCTAGTCAGATCTTTTACGAAAGTGCTGGTTGCGATGGCGACTCTAATGTTAGGTCTCTTTATTTCGAAACGTTTCGCCTACACAATAGGCTTCTTCAGTCGAGTACAGAAAAGTTGGTAGAAGCAGAAGAGATGTGAAGACGATATAATCAGTCCATCACCCTTGAAGATCTAGATTTGAGGTGGTCAGTCTCTCAGCCTAGAAAAGAGTATTTGTTCCATAGTCTGGAACAATGTCATGGAGGTGAGATGTAGATCAGTAATTACATTCAATGATGATGCCTCTTTTGGTCTTAGTATCCTGAACAGAAGTGTGTGAGATAGTTTTTGTTTGTAGGTTTCCTTAGATTGTTATCAACTTTGTGAATGAGGACGTCTAGAAAAGATAACTTGTCACTGGACTCTTCTTCGAGCGTAAACTGGATATCCGGTTCTACTGTGTTGAGTCTCGCCTGAAGATTCCGTACATCAAAACGTTTGGGAGTTATTATGAGGACGTCGTCCACATAACGTAACCAAGTGACGCTGGTGGGGATGATGTTGAAGTGTTCAGCTTCCAGGTGTTTCATATACAAGTTGGCTAAGACGGCGCTGATGAGGGACACCATTCTCATACCATAGGTTTGTTTGTAGAGTCTGTTATTGAAAGAAAAGCTGTTAGAATTAATGCAGAATTCAATCACGTCAACGAAATCTCCGATAGGTAGTGGATGATTAAGGTCTTGATTGACTTTATGTCGGAGAACGTCAATGGCTTGTGTGGTAGGTACTTTAGTGAAGAGAGAAGTTACGTCCAAACTACTTAGTTTCTTGTTTCGGATGGAGAGGTTTCTGAAGCAGTTGAGGAGGTCGTCTGAATGCATAAGATGAGCGGGGCTGATGGTCCCCAGAAGGCAGGAAAGATATTTGGCAAGAACTCTGGCTAGTTTGTGTGGTGCACTGCCTATACTTGATGTGATTGGTCTGGGAGGAATATTATGGTCATGGTCTGAGATAAACCATGCATATGTGCTGGTTTAGGGTTGCTGGGTATTAAGTACAGAAGTTTCTTCCCTTCACTAGTGCGTCTAAGTATTTGTCTGGTTTTGTACAGGAAATCCTGGGTCAGTGTCTCCCACTGTTGTGTGCTGATGGACTCGTATATGTAGATTGGTCATTCAAGAGGCCCATCATTTTGGTGCTGTAGTCGCTGGTGTTGCGTATGACGACTCTACCTCCTTTGTCAGCTGTGGTGACGATAATATATGGGTCATTAGCACTTGTTGCACTTGTGTCCTTTCACCTAACATAGTGTCGGTAATTCTACCAACATTAATATTATGTGTGCATTGTTCCAGTCACGGTATTGTTCCAGTCACGGTATTGTTCCAGTCACGGTACTGTTCCAGTCACGGTACTGTTCCAGTCACGGTACTGCTCCAGTCACGGTACTGTTCCAGTCACGGTATTGTGCCTTGTTCTTGAACATTCATAATTGTACAGAGTTATAGGTATGCTTGCAGTAATTACACGATTTAAAGCCAATTATAATTTCAATTACTTTTCACTAATAATAGCATTAGTTACATTTCCAGTCAGAGTCAAACTGATGTAGAGCATTATATTTGTTATTGATAAATGGTGTAGAAAACTGACTCCAAGTTGAGGGACTGATTACCTCAAACTTCTCCACATCTTCCACTTTTCTCTGTGTTGAACTGAAGAAGCCACTGGCTGACGAAACGTTTACAGAATAAAGATACACAAATGTTGTACTAGTGTCTCGTTTATTGTAATATTTGTTACACTAAATCGGCCAAAAATCAAGCAACATTACGAACAACTAAATAAAGTTTGCTTTTCATAAAGCATTTTACTCTGTCAGATCTGAGACAAAATGGTTAATATTTTTTTTTAATTCACTGCCATTTTTAACTAGGAAATTGCACCTAAAAGCTGAACAAGATTAGAAGAATTGTTGCATAGTTGTGCAAAGTTGCAAATCAGTTATTTTTCAAAGTGCAAAAATAGTGAAAATAATATTAACTTTAATTGTTGCATAAGACCTTCCAGGAGTTACACTTCATTAAGATTCAACACTCATAACATCGCAATAACAATTGGAAACATTGCCATGGCCTCAACACCTACCAGTTATTAAGTAAGTAAGTTTATTCAGGTATACACAAATTTAGTAACATACATTATCATACATAGCAGCATATGTGTAGAGAACCTAGGATAACACAAAAAGGTCAGTGACTTATTTCCATTGGGGTCCATTTAATACCTTAATATTATACACTGTAGTAGATACTAGTTATTATACTATAATTAAAAGGAATAAGGTAAAAAGAGTTACATATTTACATGTACAAGTATGGTAACTAAAAAAAATAAAAATCATTCTCCTCCCTTTCTGTTGCTACATTCATTAGGTAGCTTTTGGTTCTCTTCTTGAACTGGCTGATGCTATGACTGGCTTTGACATGTGCAGGCAGTCTGTTTCATTCCTTTATTGGTGTACAATAAAAGGTGTTTGAAGCCTGGCCACTGACTGTGGGTACTACAAAGTTGTGCTCTCTCCCCCTAGTACTATGACTACTTTGGTTCCCAGCCTTGACAAAATTGGCAGCAAGATATTCATAAGAACATAAGAATGGAGGAACACTGCAGAAGGCCTACTGGCCCATACAAGGCAGGTCCTTATCAAAACCACCACTACCTAAGAATTTACTCCCGTACTCACGACACTTAATCAAACCCAGCCCCTCCCACTCATATATTTGTCCAATCTCTTTTTAAAGCCACCCAAGGTCCTAGCCTCTATCACCCTACTCGGAAGATTGTTCCACGCATCTACAACTCTGTTCGAAAACCAGTACTTGCCTATGTCCTTTCTAAATCTAAATTTATCTAATTTAAATCCGTTATTTCTGGTTCTTACTTGGTTCGATATCCTCAGTATTTTATTAATATCTCCTTTGTTTATGCCCATCATCCACTTGTACACCTCAATGATATCTCCCCTCATTCTACGTCTCTCCAGAGAGTGGAGATTCAACGCTCTACGTCTATCTTCATACGGGAGATTTCTTATACTGTAAATCATTTTAGTCATTCTTCTTTGTATGTTCTCCAATGAATCTATATCCATCCTGTAGTAAGGAGACCAAAACTGAGCTGCATAATCCAAATGAGGTCTCACTAGTGATGTATAGAGCTGTAAAATAACTTTTGGACTTCTGTTGCTTATACTTCTTGAAATAAATCCTAGTAATCTGTTAGCCTTATTGCGCACACTTAGGCACTGTTGTCTTGGCTTTAGATTTCTGCTTACACTGACTCCCAAGTCTTTTTCACATTCTGTATGATCAAGCTCTACTTCACCTAGTTTATAAATTCGAGGGATATTTTCATTACCAAGGACTAGTACCTACACTTGTCCACATTGAACTTCATCTGCCACTTTTCAGACCAAGACATTAATTTGTCCAAATCCTCCTGGAGTTCACTGGTATCCTCCTCAGAATGAATTATACGGCCTATCTTTGTATCATCAGCAAATTTACTCATGTCACTTGCAATTCCTTCATCAAGGTCATTTATGTAAATTATGAACAACAATGGGCCTAAAACTGATCCTTGTGGAACGCCACTAGTGACTAATCCCCATTCAGATTTGACCCCATTAATGGCAACTCTCTGCTTTCTATTGGTAAGCCATGCCTCTATCCATGCTAGAACTTTACCTCCTATACCATGAGCTGCCACCTTTCTTAAGAGTCTCTTGTGAGGTACTCTATCGAAGGCCTTACTGAAATCCAAGTAAACTATATCATATTCTTTATCACTGTCTACTGCCTCAAATGTTTTATTGAAAAACGTCAGTAAATTTGTCAGGCAGGAACGACCTCTCGTGAACCCATGCTGAGATTCATTAATCAAATTATGTTCTTCAAGGTGACTTCTAATAATATCAGCTATAATTGATTCTAATAATTTGCCTACTATAGACGTGAGGCTTATTGGACGGTAATTTGATGGAATTGACTTATCCCTGATTTGAATATAGGAACTACATTAGCTATCTTCCACATCTCTGGCACAACACCAGTTAGGATGGACGTATTAAACACATTCGTTAATGGCTGACTAAGTTCCATCTTGCATTCTTTAAGTACCCTGGAAAACAACTCGTCGGGTCCCGGGGACTTATTTTGCTTCAGTTTATCTATCTGTTTGATAACCATGTCCCTCGTGACAGTAATATTAGTTAATTTGAATTCTTCAGGAACTGAATAATTGTTAATTTCTGGAATCTCATTTACGTCTTCTTGTGTAAAGACTGACAAAAAATAGTCATTAAATAGAGAACACATTTCCAGTTCGTTATCCGTCAGCTGTCCATTCCCAATTTTCAGAGGTCCTACCTTTTCCCTCACCTTCGTCCTATACACTTGAAAGAACCCTTTTGGATTAGTCTTTGATTCATTAGCAACCTTAATCTCATAGTCACGTTTAGCCTTTCTAATCCCTTTTTTACTTCTCTTTTCAACTGAACATATTGGTCAATAAGGTTAACATCTCCTCTTTTGATGCGCCTATAAATTCCTCTTTTCTCCCCTAATAGATGTTTTAGCCTCCTGTTATACCATTTGGGATCGTTATTATTTGACCTAAATTCTCTCTGGGGAATAAATATACTCTGTGCACGTTGTACATTATTAAGAAAAAAATCATAAACGCAGATCCCATCGTAATCGTTAGCTAGATTACCCCAGTCGAGATTAGACAGGTGTTCTCTAAGTCCAATATAATCGGCAGAACGAAAATCAGGAACTTTTACCGTATTATCCCTATTCTCGTACTCCCATGTAAGTATTCTCGTACTCCCAGGACACTGTGAGCAATTTTATAAATTTGATTCAACTTAAGTTGTTTTACTCTATTCCGGCGAGTTCATTAAGAGTGGAGCATTGAAGGTACTCAGCGCTGGGTTACCCTTAATCTGGAGAAGTTTCTTGGAAGGTTGCAGGTCCTCGCTGCGTCCTGCTTGGGGTAAAAACATTTCCTGCTATGTTAAATACAGCATGGTCCCGCATATACAGCAGGGCCCCGGATATATATCACATATTTTCGGTGTTCCTGTTTTAATTGAGCTGTTGTTCATATTGTTTGGTGATTTTAGGAACATAAGAAGAACATAAGAAAGTAGGAACACTGCAGCAGGCCTGTTGGCCCATACTAGGCAGGTCCTTCACAATCCGTCCCACTAACAGAACACTTGCTCAATCCAATTTTCAATGCTACCCAAGAAATAAGCTTTGACAATTCCATTCACTCATTTGCGAGTCTCACTCAAATCCAACCCCTCTCACTCATGAATTTATCCAACCTAAATTTAAAACTACCCAAGGTCCTAGCTTCAATAACCCTACTAGGCAGACTGTTCCACTTATCAACTACCCTAATTCCAAACCAATACTTTCCTATATCCTTTCTAAATCTAAACTTATCTAACTTGAATCCATTATTGCGGGTTCTCTCTTGGAGAGATATCCTCAAGACCTTATTTATATCCCCTTTGTTAATACCCATTTTCCACTTGTATACCTCGATCATGTCTCCCCTCATTCTACGTCTTACAAGTGAATGTAATTTAAGGGTCTTCAATCTTTCTTCGTAAGGAAGATTTCTAATGCTATGTATTAATTTACTCATTCTACGCTGAATGTTTTCTAACGAATTTATGTCCATTCTGTAATATGGAGACCAGAACTGAGCTGCATAATCTAGGTGAGACCTTACTAATGATGTATAAAGCTGTAATATAACCTCTGGACTTCTGTTGCTAACACTTCTTGATATAAATCCCAGTAATCTGTTTGCCTTATTACGTAAGCTTAGGCATTGCTGTCTTGGTCTAAGGTTGCTGCTTACCATCACTCCCAAGTCCTTCTCGCTGCGCCGCCGTTATCGCCATTTTCGTACAACAGGGAGGGACAACTGATGCCATATTTAGAGCTGTATGAGCGGGACCCTCCTGTACTCTCTCTGACGGTGTCATATTTAGAGCTGTATGAGCGGGGCCCTCCTGTACTCCGATGGTGTCATATTTAGAGCTGTATGAGCGGGGCCCTCCTGTACTCTCTCTGACGGTGTCATATTTAGAGCTGTATGAGCGGGGCCCTCCTGTACTCTCTCTGACGGTGTCATATTTAGAGCTGTATGAGCGGGGCCCTCCTGTACTCTCTCTGATGGTCTCATATTTAGAGCTGTATGAGCGGGGCCCTCCTGTACTCCGATGGTGTCATATTTAGAGCTGTATGAGCGGGGCCCTCCTGTACATTAACGGTAATAAAGATAAGATTTCTTCGGATTTTTAACCCCGGAAGGTTAGCCACCCAGGATAACCCAAGAAAGTCAGTGCGTCATCGAGGACTGTCTGTCTTATTTACATTGGGGCCTTAATCTTGTCCCCCAGGATGCGACCCACACCAGTCGACTAACAACCCAGGTACCTATTTGCTGCTAGGTGAACATGACAACAGGTGTAAGGAAACACGTCGAAATGTTTCCACTCGCCGGGAATCGAACCCGGGCCCTCCGTGTGTGAAGCGAGAGCTCTAGCCACCAGACCACCGGGCCACCTAACGGTGTCATACAGCTCTAAATATGACACCGTCGGAGTACAGGAGGGCCCCGCTCATACAGCTTTAAATATGACACCATTAGAATATGTACTCACTCTGACGGTGTCATATTTAGAGCTGTATGAGCGGGGCCCTCCTGTACTCCGACGGTGCCATATTTAGAGCTGTATGAGCGGGGCCCTCCTGTACTCTCTCTGACAGTGCCATATTTAGAGTTGTGTGAGCGGGGCCCTCCTGTACTCTCTCTGACAGTGCCATATTTAGAGCTGTATGAGCGGGCCCTCCTGTACTCTCCTGACAGTGCCATATTTAGAGCTGTATGAGCGGGGCCCTCCTGTACTCCGACGGTGCCATATTTAGAGCTGTATGAGCGGGGCCCTCCTGTACTCTCTCTGACAGTGCCATATTTAGAGTTGTGTGAGCGGGGCCTTCCTGTACTCTCTCTGACAGTGCCATATTTAGAGCTGTATGAGCGGGGCCCTCCTGTACTCTCTCTGACAGTGCCATATTTAGACCTGTATGAGCGGGGCCCTCCTGTACTCTCACTGACGGTGTCATATTTAGAGCTGTAGGAGCGGGGCCCTCCTGTACTCTGACAGTGCCATATTTAGAGCTGTATGAGCGGGGCCCTCCTGTACTCTGACGGTGTCATATTTAGAGCTGTATGAGCGGGGCCCTCCTGTACTCTGACAGTGCCATATTTAAAGGTGTATGAGCGGGGCCCTATTGTACTCTGACAGTGCCATATTTAAAGGTGTATGAGAGGGGCCCTCCTGTACTCTGACAGTGCCATATTTAAAGGTGTATGAGAGGGGCCCTCCTGTACTCTGACAGTGCCATATTTAAAGGTGTATGAGAGGGGCCCTCCTGTACTCTGACAGTGCCATATTTAAAGGTGTATGAGAGGGGCCCTCCTGTACTCTGACAGTGCCATATTTAAAGGTGTATGAGAGGGCCCTCCTGTACTCTGACAGT
Organism: Cherax destructor; assembly: GCA_009830355.1. NCBI lineage: Eukaryota > Metazoa > Arthropoda > Malacostraca > Decapoda > Parastacidae > Cherax > Cherax destructor. The sequence continues at coordinate 301,370 of WNWK01001069.1, read as the reverse complement.
GCCATATTTAAAGGTGTATGAGAGGGGCCCTCCTGTACTCTGACAGTGCCATATTTAAAGGTGTATGAGGGGGGCCCTCCTGTACTCTGACAGTGCTATATTTAAAGGTGTATGAGAGGGCCCTCCTGTACTCTGACAGTGCCATATTTAAAGGTGTATGAGAGGGCCCTCTTGTACTCTGACAGTGCCATATTTAAAGGTGTATGAGAGGGGCCCTCTTGTACTCTGACAGTGCCATATTTAAAGGTGTATGAGAGGGGCCCTCCTGTACTCTGACAGTGCCATATTTAAAGGTGTATGAGAGGGGCCCTCCTGTACTCTGACAGTGCCATATTTAAAGCTGTATGAGAGGGGCCCTCCTGTACTCTGACAGTGCCATATTTAAAGCTGTATGAGAGGGGCCCTCCTGTACTCTGACAGTGCCATATTTAAAGCTGTATGAGCGGGGCCCTGCTGTACCCTGACAGTGCCATATTTAAAGCTGTATGAGAGGGGCCCTCCTGTACTCTGACAGTGCCATATTTAAAGCTGTATGAGAGGGGCCCTCCTGTACTCCGACGGTGCTGAAGTGACTGAACAACCCGTCATTTCTCTTGCTAGTTCCTTCGGAGGAATCATCTTCTGAGGAATCATCTTCGGAGGAGAATTCCTCTAGTGGGAGAGTGAGAGATATCTTTTTATCTCCAGTCAAAGAGAGAATGAATGGAAAAAAAAATGTGATTCAGTTTTATAATGAAATCTAAGTTGTTATCGTCGTGTCAGAAATGACAATTACTCTTTAATCTAAAACTTATATTAGTTATTATTAAGAGAAATAATATAATTGAGTTCAGTTTCAATTATAATTACATTTTTTCCAAGGCTGGTTATGGGTTTTTTCACATAAAATCTTCGTCAATTTATTTTTTTCTGCATTGTATAACCCATAAACAATGAAAATGTTAACTAGACCCAAGTAAAAATTATTATAACTATGACCATAATTTTTAAAGGGGTGGAGGGGTAAGCCAGTGGAAGGCCTCGGTCAGGTGACCAAAAGCTGACCAATATCTCATGTCAACATTTATCTTCATATAAAGAAAATAACTGAATACACATCCAGGAGGTGCCAGATCAACCAGGCTGTGGTGGATATGTGGGGCAGCGGGCTATCAGCAGCAACAGCCTGGTTGACCAGGTTCCGGGAGTAGAAAACAAAACTAGGAACTCATCACAAGTACACTAAACACTACTTTGATTATTACAAAAAAATTATTATTATTATTACAAAAAAAATGGCCAATTAGCAAGAACTCATTTAAAATCAGTCCCTCAGCCAGGCTGAGGGACTGATTATCTCAAACTACTCCTCTCCTTATACCTTCCTCCTTTGTATTGGACTGATGAAGTCACTGCATGGCGAAACGTTTCTTCAATAAAGATTCCCATATATTGCATAAGTGTCTCAATTATTATTCTACGTGTTTACAAAGAACCCTAAGTATGTTTATGTAGTGTGGGAAAGTGCATGGCCAGTAAGGGTTGTATGGGAGAGCGTCACTATATCGTCTAAATTAAGGTTAGACTATCCTTATCAGAGGGAAAAACATTATTTTTGGCCACACAGTTTAGTAGACGTTGGACAGATAATAGTAGTGATTGATACTGGTACGTTCACGTCTCTAGGTGTAAGACACAGGTGCAACAGTTAGGTACCTTTATTCTGAAATGTTTCACCTACACAGTAGGCTTCTTCAGTCGAGTGCAGAAAAGTTGATAGAAGTAGTGAAGATGTGAAGACGATGTCATCAGTCCATCACCCTTGTACTTGTCTGAAGAAGCGTACACAGTAGGCGAAACGTCTCTTAACAATCTGTCCGTATTGTATTCCATTTTAATATTCACGTCTCTTGGTATCTGTTTTAGATGAGGTGATATATTTCAAGGCAGGACAAGTTATAAACGAAAGCGGGGAAGAGACGGTAGATGATATAGGCTTTCAAACCATACCACGGGTGGGGTTCGAACCCGCGGTCAGAGAGTCTCAAAACTCCAGACCGTCGCGTAAGCCACTGGGCCAGCTAGCTTCAATAAGATTCATCCAACTAGGTATATTTCTACACCATAGGAAGGTTAGCATAGGCCACCACTGTGTCCACAAATGCAAGTTTTTACAGACGAATCTCCCACTAGCATGGCCGTGACGAACTCTAGCTCTAGTCCCCTCAAAGCCGTCAACATGACGGCTTTGATTCGCAGACAGTTAAAACGTAAAGAGTAAAGAGATCTAATTATTTCACAGTAATGTGTTCTTGCTTTCTTTAGTGAACTCTTTTTTTTTAGTATCATTATCATTATGGACAATGTCATCATATTATCATTAAACATACGTAGTTTTAACTTTAAATAGAAACACATTGTATTAGTTAAAACTCTTACTTAATTTCTCGAGCTGTGTTGTAAATGGAACTGTTTAGCATAAGATTAAAACCAGGAAGTAAACCCTCATATAAACCTACAAACAAATTTTATTTGTTTATGCAGTATAAAAATGTAGTTTACTTGTAAAATATTCTTATGCTCCCCCCCCAAAAAAAAAAAAAAAAAGGCACTAACATCCATGTGTATTTCGGGCAGATTTCTCCTAATGCTTACACACTACTTAAGTCTATTGTATTAATGTTGGTAGAATTACCCACAATATGCTAGGTAAAAGGACACAAATGCAACTAATGTGACATTTTACTGTGGCAACGTTTCGCTCTCCAGGAGCTTTGTCAAGCTGTTACTTAAGTCTAGACATAGTTACTGAGTGGTACAATTTTAAGTATGTATAATTGAAAAAAAAGATGTAGGTAAAGTTGTGCAAATTTAAGAATATATTAATATTTTAAAGTGATTCAGTAATGTGCAAGGTATACAATACTGATGAGATGAAAGTTAAGACACATGTGCAACATCTGGGTGTCTTTATTGTAGACGTTTCGCCCTCCAGTGGCTTTATTAATACTGATTCTAGGACATAACTTCAAGACAGTGGAACTCTATATAAAAGTTGAGGTAATCCGTCCCTCAGCCTTGGAGCTGGTGTGAAGATCACCGTAGTTGTGGAGATTCTGGAGCACAGACAAGCGCCAGCCTCCTTGTCTGTGCTCCAGAATCTCCACAACTACGGTGTTCTTCACATCAACTCCAAGGCTGAGGGGCTGATTACCTCATCTTTTGTATATAGTTCCACTGTCTTGAAGTTATGTCCTAGAATCAGTGTTGATAAAGCCACTGGAGGGCGAAACGTCTACAATAAAAACACCCAGATGTTACACATGTGATTCAGTAATCTTGAGTCAACTGGGATTTAAGTCGTTTCATGGTGAGTCTGGCTCGTAGCAGATTTGTCTCACTACGTCACGCTTAATAACATAAGCGTGACGTACTGTACCTCGTGGGGGTCTTAAGCGAGACTATGCAATAACTAGGAGAACAGAAACTTAGAAAAGTAAAGTAGGAGAATTTAATATTAACAAAAGGTCTATGGTATATATTCCATTCAAATGAAAAAAAAAAAAGTTACTCCAACAATAATAATGTTATACATTCATCAGTGTATTATAAAATATTTAAATTTATTCCACCTTTTGTCTGGACAAATATAAACACCTTAACTGTACCATTAAGAATTTTACTATGTAAGAGTAGCTTTAAATACTAACAAAGTTTAATTAATATGTAAATATGAGTAAACGAAACAGATCAGAAAACTGAGAAATCAAACAAGTCCCTGAGTATGTTATCTTCTAACATCAGAAAGCAAAGCTTGCAGAGAATATCAACCAGACAGCCAGACAGTAATCAGCAGAACTCAGCAGCTGAAAGCCAAGCGCAGGACAGGACAGAAATACAAATACGACCTGACTGGGGACAACAGCTTGTCCTTGTAAAGGTCATGAAAATCGGAATTACTGAATTTGAGTTCAGTTACTTGCAAGCCTCAATGTGAGGTGTTGCAAGCCTCAATGTGAGGTGTTGCAAGCCTCAATGTGAGGTGTTGCAAGCCTCAATGTGAGGTGTTGCAAGCCTCAATGTGAGGTGTTGCAAGCCTCAATGTGAGTGTTGCAAGCCTCAATGTGAGGTGTTGCAAGCCTCAATGTGAGGTGTTGCAAGCCTCAATGTGAGGTGTTGCAAGCCTCAATGTGAGGTGTTGCAAGCCTCAATGTGAGGTATTGCAAGCCTCAATGTGAGGTGTTGCAAGCCTCAATGTGAGGTGTTGCAAGCCTCAATGTGAAGTGTTGCAAGCCTCAATGTGAGGTGTTGCAAGCCTCAATGTGAGGTGTTGCAAGAGTTTGATCCTGGATATTATGTGGTCGTCTCTCACACGATATAATCAAATGATGTCGAATCTTACTGGTTTTATATAAAATTCCGGAAAGGCATTTCCACAGAAAACAAAATGTATGTCTCGAGTCTCCAACGAGAACAAACAAATATATTGACAAACAAATGTCAGGCCCTTCCTAACTGTTTTCAGGGTAAAAATATCAGCTATGATAGATATTACAGATACCTTGGTGTAGATATACCCTTTAATAAATCCATCATACCACAAGTAAATAAGAAATGCAAAGATAGACTAAATGCTCTTAGAGCTGTTGCTGGCTACAACAACAGCTATGGTGAGAATGATGTTCATGACCCATAGTAGATCCCTAATTAACCATGATGTGCCAATGTTAATATTAACTAATGCTAATTCTCTCAGGTCCTTGGAGCTGATACAAAACAAAGCCCGCGGAATTATTCTTGGCTGTGCTACTAAATCTACCAAGGTTCTGAATATTAGGAAGGAGTTTGGTGTTGATAGTATCAGTGATGGGATTATTGGTATTAGAATGTTAAGAAATAAACCTGACTCTGTCACTATGAATCTTATTAAATGTCTAAAAGTAAATACACATAAATTTAAAGGGGTTGTGAAAACATGTAATTAAGTTTTATAACCTACGCGAATTGTACCATTGTAGACTACAGGAGCATCTGACCCCTCCATGGAAGATGTGTTCATTTAATATCACATACCTGCAAGTCCCTCCCAAGCTCATTACTAGTAATCCCTTCCTTAAATCACTTGTAAAGGCAACTGCTCAGGAAGAAATTCCTCACTTAACTGCTAGAAATAATATATCACAAATTGTAAACGCTGGTTCTAGAAGTCTCTAGAGCTCTCCGTAGCTTTCTAGAGAGGTTTTAGAAGCCTCTAGAGCTCTCCGTAGCTTTCTAGAGAGGTTCTAGAAGCCTCTAGAGCTCTCCGTAGCTTTCTAGAGAGGTTCTAGAAGTCTCTAGAGCTCTCCGTATCTACTAGAGGGCTGCTCTTGTTGCCACCCACCTAGATACCAATCATGTTGAATTAGGCGTACTAATTAACAACTGGGCGTCTACAATGTAAACTGAATTATTTGCCATCCTAATGGCACTGAGGTTAACTTATAACACTGAACCTGACTCTATGATTATTGCTGATTCTATGTCATCAGTGAAGGCTCTTGACTCGTATAATAACTAACAACATGCTCATCGGAGATATAGATACTCGAAAATGAGAGGAAAGGTAATTAAAGTATATTTTTTATGGATTCCATCACACACTGAATTACCTTATAATTATTATTATTATTATTATTATTATTATTATTATTATTATTACAATCTTAACTTAGAGCTAAACTAACACGGGTTAATGATATTGTAGAATATAACTTGGGTGTGTCTGTGACTTGATAAAGCCCACTGCGTGGGCGAAACGTTGTCAATAAAGGATCACATTATACTGCTTAAGTGTTTATATTTCCATTGTGTCGGTATTTTATACTATTTATTTCCATTAAGATTAATATTACCGAAGGGATTTTTAGTCTATTGTTTACGCATTTACTATTATTTATTGTTTGGCCAAGTTTCTCTGCCAGGAACATAGACAGCTTGGGCACCTTGTGACGTGCTATACAAAATGATGAGTCGAGGTAGGACAGCATCTCTTAGGATGCACATGAGCTGAGACAACGGTTCCTAGCCCCTAAATTCAGCTATGCAAAAAAAAAAAAAAAAAAAAATTCTCCCTACGATACACAAGATTCAATCCATCCCTTCAATAATATTATCATCCTGGAAACTAAAAATGAGAAACTGGTATATTCAGTGAAGGAGCTCAGTGACGGGGGGGGGGAGGGGGGGACTAACACACAGAGCTATTGAACCGCGTAATCGAACGTGATTAGATTGTCCAACCCAGAAAATTGGTTGGGAAGTATTTTTCTCCCTCTTCTACTTTGAAAAGAGTGAAGGGAAATTCCTGGTTCAGAAACAGCCTCGGGGAGAATGTTTTTATTGCTGTACCTGGGAATATAGACGCTGTAAAGTAGCCATTATATTGGTAAAAAACAGTGATAATAGATACGGATAAGTTGCTTTTGGAAAACAGCATTTGAGTAGACACTAGGATATGTTTATTAGATAACGTTTCGGTCCTGGGGGCTTGTGTCACCACGCGTCACTCACGCATAACTCTCCGCCTATATATACCGTCTTTTTACTCTCTATGTTTTAGAAGTGATCAAGGTCACAGGACCGAAACGTTTTCTAATATGTCCTAGTGTTTGCTCAAGTGTCTTTCTGAACCAGCGATTATAGTCATAATATAGTATAAATATAGAAGCTACAGTGCAGAGTTCCTGTCGTTATTGCTAGCAGACGCTGGAGTAACAAGTCATTTGTGCAGTGTCTTCAGTCATATTTATCTTACTACTGGTGTCTTCAGTCATATTTACCTTTACTACTGGTGTCTTCAGTCATATTTATCTTACTACTGGTGTCTTCAGTCATATTTACCTTTACTACTGGTGTCTTCAGTCATATTTACCTTTACTACTGGTGTCTTCAGTCATATTTACCTTTACTACTGGTGTCTTCAGTCATATTTATCTTACTACTGGTGTCTTCAGTCATATTTATCTTACTACTGGTGTCTTCAGTCATATTTACCTTTACTACTGGTGTCTTCAGTCATATTTACCTTTACTACTGGTGTCTTCAGTCATATTTACCTTTACTACTGGTGTCTTCAGTCATATTTACCTTTACTACTGGTGTCTTCAGTCATATTTATCTTACTACTGGTGTCTTCAGTCATATTTATCTTACTACTGGTGTCTTCTGTCATATTTACCTTTACTACTGATGTCTTCAGTCATATTTACCTTTACTACTGGTGTCTTCAGTCATATTTACCTTTACTACTGGTGTCTTCAGTCATATTTATCTTACTACTGGTGTCTTCAGTCATATTTACCTTTACTACTGGTGTCTTCAGTCATATTTACCTTTACTACTGGTGTCTTCAGTCATATTTACCTTTACTACTGGTGTCTTCAGTCATATTTACCTTTACTACTGGTGTCTTCAGTCATATTTACCTTTACTACTGGTGTCTTCAGTTATATTTACCTTTACTACTGGTGTCTTCAGTCATATTTATATTACTACTGGTGTCTTCAGTCATATTTATCTTACTACTGGTGTCTTCGTCATATTTACCTTTACTACTGGTGTCTTCAGTCATATTTACCTTTACTACTGGGTGTCTTCCAGTCATATTTACCTTACTACTGGTGTCATCAATCATATTTACCTTTACTACTGGTGTCTTCAGTCATATTTACCTTTACTACTGGTGTCTTCAGTCATATTTACCTTTACTACTGGTGTCTTCAGTCATATTTACCTTTACTACTGGTGTCTTCAGTCATATTTACCTTTACTACTGGTGTCTTCAGTCATGTTTACCTTTACTACTGGTGTCTTCAGTCATATTTACCTTTACTACTGGTATCTTCAGTCATATTTACCTTACTACTGATGTCTTCTGTATCCTTCTCCTCACTCCTCTTCCCTTACCTCCTACACACACGTCTTGTGTATCCTCGAGTATGCAGCACCTCCTTGAAGCCAACACTTGATCAAGCTAGCTGGAGGTTCAGAGGTTTACTTTAAAACTAGCTCCTGAGCTGTGAGGAGAGAGTAAAAGAACTGAGCCTGGAGATCTTACAAGAGAGGAGACATGATTCCGACGTCCTCAGAGCATCTGACAGAGCAGATACGGATAGACTGAAATGCTAAACACAGGGCCGTAGACGGAAGCATTAAACATCACACATTATTTTACATTATAATGTATAATTATCAAAACATTGGTATCCGGTGCTGCTCAACAGGTATTCCCTAACAGAGACAACCCATAGTTGTTGAAAAGAAACATGTGCAACAATTAGGTATCGTTTTTCCAAAAAGTTTCGCCTACACAGTAGGCTTCTTAAGCTGCAGAAGCCTAATGTGTAGGCGAAACGTTTCGGAATAATAATGTGTCTTACTTATCAACCTCTCGGTATTGTATACCGACATATTGGATGGGTCTTCAGATATATATATAGATGACAACTCTGCCAATTTTGTTAAAGAACTTGGGAAACTTGAAATATTCGTCTTCGTGAAATAATTCATGAATGTTAAGTTATATTGCTTTCAAATCTTCGAGGAGGAGCTTATGACGACGTTTCGGTCCGACTTGGACCGAAACGTCGTTGGATGTGTGGGTTGTTCTGGATTGTGTAGGATTAAGCAAAGTTTTGTTCATCTCTGGTAGTTCCTGTAGGACAAGAGTAGCGTCCACAGATCACACACTACGGGACTGGGATTGAACCCTGGCACTGGTGAAATGCTTGGGTATGTTCTGTATACCTGCGCCCCCTGTTCACCTAGCAGTAAGCAGGTACCTGGGTGTTAGCAGACTGCTAGGTTAGGTAAGATTGGTCAGGAAACAGAACATGTGCTTCCTGACGCGGGTCTTAGTCATATGATAACCCTCAGCTGGAGCTTTTGGTCATCTGAGTGAGGCCTTCCGCTGGCTTACCCCTCCACCCTTTAAAATTCATATATACATATGTACACTTAAAGTGAAAATGTTCCCAGGACCGAAACGTTTCCAGTAAAAATGTGTTAATTTAATAAGTCTTGCTCCTCCCCCTTTTTTTAAATAACGGTATATCTTTGTATCCAGTGGGTGTAATAACTTGCGAAAGCCTCTTCGGTTTGGCATCAAATCTTCATTGCTGGTATTTAACCCCGTTAGAAATTTATTCATCACTCTGTACCATTCTATTTTGCGAGCATTGATGGTGAGGGGGCTGAGGTTATATGCTGGGGGGAATACAATCCTCGGGTCGTGAGGTAGAGAGGGATGGGCTTATAAGATATATGGATTCTTTTCTGGGATTGTTGACTTTAAGGAGGCTGGGCTTGTTGGATATGGGGATTTCTTTCTGGGATCACTGAGGTAGAGGAGGCTGGGTAAATGTGATACAGGTATACCTTTCTGGGATCATTGAGGTAGAGGAGGCTGGGTAAATGTGATACAGGTATACCTTTCTGGGATCATTGAGGTAGAGGAGGCTGGGTAAATGTGATACAGGTATACCTTTCTGGGATCATTGAGGTAGAGGAGGCTGGGTAAATGTGATACAGGTATACCTTTCTGGGATCATTGAGGTAGAGGAGGCTGGGTAAATGTGATACAGGTATACCTTTCTGGGATCATTGAGGTAGAGGAGGCTGGGAAATGTGATACAGGTATACCTTTCTGGGATCATTGAGGTAGAGGAGGCTAAGTAAATGTGATACAGGTATACCTTTCTGGGATCATTGAGGTAGAGGAGGCTGGGTAAATGTGATACAGGTATACCTTTCTGGGATCATTGAGGTAGAGGAGGCTGGGTAAATGTGATACAGGTATACCTTTCTGGGATCATTGAGGTAGAGGAGGCTGGGTAAATGTGATACAGGTATACCTTTCTGGGATCATTGAGGTAGAGGAAACTTGGCTTGTGGGAAGCATCAAGTGTTCTTTTGAATCCAGTGGCACTCTTCCCCAGGATGCCTCTCACAACAGTCGACCAACACCAGGTACCTTTTTTTTTCATACATAGATCAAATTCACAGGCTAAGAGCCGTTATCCTACCTCAGCTTATATCAAAGCCCAGCCCTATCTAAGGTGTAAGGAAACATGCCCCAGCGTTTCCACCCATACCGGGGATCGAGCCCAGGACACTTAGTGTGTGAGCTGAGTGCTCTACCAACTGAGCCACGGAGCATCTGTTTACTATTAAGTGAACAGGGGCACTGGGTTACCGGAAACAAGCTCAGCATCTCCCCCCAATCATGGATCGAACCCCAATCTTTCGGTTGTGAGCCTAAGACAACCACGACCCACCTATGCAAATTTTTCCAGATCATTCATGGTAAACTCTCAGTAAAACTGAGTCTCATTATACCTGGAGTATACCTGGAGAGGGTTTCGGGGGTCAACGCCCCCGCGGCCCGGTCTGAGCCCAGACCAATTTGAAAATATCGAAGAGTGAAATTTAATTATTATGACTTAACGTACACCAAAAAACTTCACAAAGTGTTTGACATACGCAAAACTTTACCAAGTGCGTCAAACACGCAAGGAAAGTTATCGAGTGCATTAGGTACGCAAAAAATCAAGTGAATGAGATACGCAATTTTTTTTTTTTTGCAAAGCATGAAATATACAAAAAAAATTATCAAGTGCATTATATACCCAAAATAATGTTACATAAAATGTGGACAAGTTAGATGGACGGGCGCCGGAGGTCGACCGAGGTCGACCGAGGGTGACGTCTAGCAGAGTCTGGCCTTGTTGCTCAGCCTCTCTTAATAATAATATCTTTATTTACTACAAGTACATGTACAAGGTATACAGACCATAGCTGACATCAATGACATACTACTATATAGAAAGCCGCTTGTTATGCTGAGCATTTCCCGCAAATTAGGTCAGTTTTGTCCCAGGATGCGACCCACACCAGTCGACTAACACCCAGGTACCCATTTTACTGATGGGGAACATAGACAACCGGTGTAAGGAAACACTCCAAGTGTTTCCATCCTCGCTGGGAATCGAACCTAGACCCTCACCGTGTGAAGCGAGAGCTTTAGCCACCAGGCCACGGGGCACCGTAATCTTGGATCGGTTCAATGTTGTTTGTCTTTAAGGCTTTGTCAAAGACTAACCTCTGTTTGTTTTGTCTGTCTCTGTAATTCTTCTGGTGGAGTAAAAATGTTTGTATTGGAGTGCAACAAAAAGGCATGCACAGTGTCATGTCATGTATTTTGTAGGTATATGTTTTTTCCTGTAAAGGGTGTCCAGAATCACTGGCTTTTTCACACAATATATAATCGTATCTTGGGATGTTGTAAACACCTGATGTTCCTGTGTTCCTGATGGGCAATGTGTCCTGTGATTCCTTCGATCTTCATGGTGAGGACTGCTGACGTTCCTGTCAGTTCTCCGGAGCGGAAGGGTGATGGAAATCATCTTTCCGATAGGTGAAAATCAGTTGGCCATTCGTGGAGGTGTTCGCTCTGGGAATTGGGAAAGTTTCCTGGAGCTTTGCTCCTGCAGGGATGGCTAACGTGTTTAGAAAACTTCAAGGCAGAAAAATGTTCTGTCAGTATGGTGTTCTTCATCAAGAACACACACTTTTTTTCCGTTCATTGGTCATGGTGAGAGCAGTAGTAGATTAAGTCGTCTTTATTGGGGAATTTTCCGTAAAGTTCATATTTAAGGTAGTCGTTATTTCTGATGAGGATATCGAAAACAAAATGTAAACACCTTGTTCTTCGTGCTGTTTGAATTGACTAGAAAGCTCCAGACAGCTGAGTTGATCTTAGAAAATGTGAAGGTTGCAGCTAGATATCGTCTAGACTCTCATTTCATGTAATGTGGTAAAGGATTTTTTTTGTGTGTAAATCGGTCTCTCACACGATATTCAAGGCAAAAATTTTCCAGGACATTGTTTGGGTAATCCATAGTCTTCCAGAATTCTTGTTTTCTTCGGAAAAAATAAATCAGAGCTAACATACGACTGTAAGAGGTTGATGAAATCTTGCGTAGGAAGAGAAGTTCTAGGTAGGCCTAGGTGGAGTGTCTTGGGTGCTGGGAAGTGACGGTATCTTGGGTGCTGGGAAGTGACGGTATCTTGGGTGCTGGGAAGTGACGGTATCTTGGGTGCTGGGAAGTGACGGTATCTTGGGTGCTGGGAAGTGACGGTATCTTGGGTGCTGGAAGTGACGGTATCGTGCTAAGACGTCGGTGCTGGGAAGTGACGGTATCTTGGGTGCTGGAAGTGACGTGATCTTGGTGCTGGAAGTCGACAGGTAATCTGTCAGGTCTGTGGAAGTGACGGTATCTTGGGTGCTGGAAGTCGAGTGCGTTAACTATGGGTGCTGATGAGTGCGTGTAACTGTCAGGTGTTGAAGTAACACTGCGGTGCTGGAGAACGGATCTGGTGCTGGAGAGTGACGTGTAACACTATGAGTGCTGGAGAACATGATCGAGTGTAGTAACACTGATCAGAGTGCTGGTAGAAATGACGAGTATCATGATCGAGTGCTGAAGTAACACTGATCAGAGTGTTGGTAAGTAACACTGATCAGAGTGCTGGTAAGTAACACTGATCAGAGTGCTGGTAAGTAACACTGATCAGAGTGCTGGTAAGTAACACTGATCAGAGTGCTGGTAAGTAACACTGATCAGAGTGCTGGTAAGTAACACTGATCAGAGTGCTGTTAAGTAACGCTGATCAGAGTGCTGTTAAGTAACACTGATCAGAGTGCTGTTAAGTAACACTGATCAGAGTGCTGGTAAGTAACACTGATCAGAGTGCTGTAAATAACACTGATCTGAGTGCTGGTAAGTAACGCTGATCGAGTGCTGTAAGTAACACTGATCAGAGTGCTGTTAAGTAACACTGATCAGAGTGCTGTTAAATAACAATGATCAGAGTGCTGGTAAGTAACGCTGATCTGAGTGCTGGTAAGTAACGCTGATCTGAGTGCTGTTAAGTAACGCTGATCTGAGTGCTGTTAAGTAACGCTGATCAGAGTGCTGTTAAGTAACACTGATCAGAGTGCTGTTAAGTAACGCTGATCTGAGTGCTGTAGTAACCTGATCAGAGTGCTGTTAAGTAACACTGATCAGAGTGCTGTTAAGTAACACTGATCAGAGTGCTGTTAAGTAACACTGATCAGAGTGCTGGTAAGTAACACTGATCAGAGTGCTGGTAAGTAACACTGATCAGAGTGCTGGTAAGTAACACTGATCAGAGTGCTGGTAAGTAACACTGATCAGAGTGCTGGTAAGTAACACTGATCAGAGTGCTGTTAAGTAACACTGATCAGAGTGCTGGTAAGTAACACTGATCAGAGTGCTGGTAAGTAACACTGATCAGAGTGCTGTTAAGTAACACTGATCAGAGTGCTGTTAAGTAACACTGATCAGAGTGCTGTTAAGTAACACTGATCAGAGTGCTGTTAAGTAACACTGATCAGAGTGCTGTAAGTAACCTGATCGAGTGCTGTAAGTAACACTGATCAGAGTGCTGGTAAGTAACACTGATCAGAGTGCTGGTAAGTAACACTGATCAGTGCTGTAAGTAACACTGATCAGAGTGCTGTAAGTAACACTGATCAGAGTGCTGTAAGTAACACTGATCAGAGTGCTGTAAGTAACCTGACGATGCTGTAAGTAACACTGATCGAGCTGGAAAGTAACACTGATCGAGTGCTGTAAGTAACGCTGATCGAGTGCTGGAAGTAACCTGATCAGAGTGCTAAGTAACACTTTGACCTGGGAAGTACTACTGGACCTGGAAGTAACACTGACAGTCTGGGAAAATCAGAGGCGAAGTACACTGATCTGTTAGTAACACGAAGTCGAATCTGCAGTTGTTATCACTGTCAGAGTGTTGTGTCAAGTGAATGAGGAGAGTAACTGACCTAAGTAACAGACCTTAAGTAATGACCTAAGTAACACTGATGTGTAGAACTTTTTACTGGAAATAATACCTGAACACAAAAAAGGCAGAGAGTACCAAAGCGAGCTCTTTTCCCAAGAGAGTTTTGCAAATGAGAGTTTTAAGTTCTGCCAAATGAGAGTTCATAGTAGAGAGAAAATGAGAATATAGAAAGCAAATTTTGTATTTTGTATCGTCTTCTGCTAAAAATCTTGGTTAATGTTGTTTTTTTCTCTGATAATTATGGTATGTGATTACCACTATTTCCTTGTCAAAATATATAAAAAAAAAAATGAGAAAATGAATATTTATTTTTTCATAGCTTTTTTTTCCATGCATTTTAACATGCTCAATAAAATCCCCACATTTCCTTTATATACAAAAATTTGATGACCAACTCGGGGATTAAGTCTTACCAAATCCAATACAAAGGTATTGACATCTCTTTGAGACCGGTATTTATAACTGAGTGCAAGTTGCACGATAACTACCTACATCAAGAGCACCTGAGGCTTCTGAGGCCAATTCGGCTTTGAAACGAAATAGATATTGAAGAATTAGACACATGTGCAACATCTGCGTATCTTTATTTGTAGACGTTTCGCCGATAAGGACGATAAAGCCACTGGATAACGAAACGTCTACGGCTGAAGATACCTATTTAGAGCTGTCGGTATTGTATATCACTTTTGTACAGCGAAATAGGTATTGTTAGGTATATGGAGACAGGTGCAACTAACGTGACATTTTTATTGAGGACAGCCCCAATGGCTTCTGTTTACATAAGGCTCAACTAGATGTCTAAGCACAATGGTGAGGAACTATGATCGTCAGCTGTGGGTCACACACTGGTATGGAAGAATGATGCGAAAATGGCAAGTGTCTGCTGAACAAGATGAAGACTATAATGGAGTTATGGTAGCGAAAATAATGGAAAATTTTATTGTGGCAACGTCTCGCTCTCCAGGAGCTTTGTCAAGCTCCTGGAGAGCGAAACTTTGCCACAATAAAATGTCACATTAGTTACACTTGTGTCCTTTTACCTGACATATTGTCGGTAATTCTACCAACATTATTACACTAGTAAACAAGGTTAGGTACAGGTTATTTAGGTAAATTACCTAGGTTAACCCCCAAAAAGTCAGACTAAGTGATTTATTTCCAATGGGGTCGCTGCTTCCTCTGTCTATGGGACTTCGCAACAGATGGCAGCACCATGCAGGGAGAGAATGGCCTTGTAAATAAATAAACCGCTCAGAGCAGAATGAAGCTGTAGATGCTCTTCCTTTCTCATTACATTGTTAAATGTTCCAAATTTCAGAACACTCGTGACTTGACCTGGTCTTGATCTCCTCCTCTCCTTACCTCTTCTTCTTTCATATATTTTCTTTGCCTTTTCTTCCGTCTAGATGGGTTCTGACCCTACGAGTTCTCCCTCCTGGGTTATGTCCTGTCCTCTTGGGCCATTATCTCTTCTGAAGTTCTTGTTTTTCCCTTGTCCTTAGACTACCTACACTACTACTGCTATTACTACTAGTACAACAACTACTACTGCCATTATATTACTACCTCCTCTCGTTCTGATCCTGTGGGCTAGTTGTGAATTGTTGCAGACATGGAATTGTCAGTTATTTGTGGAATGTTCAACCCATGGTATTGTGAGTTTGTTGTGAATTGTTTCAGCACTGGTATTGTGAGTTTGTTGTGAATTGTTTCAGCACTGGTATTGTGAGTTTGTTGTGAATTGTTTCAGCACTGGTATTGTGAGTTTGTTGTAATTTTTTCCTGTGACGGTATTGTGGGTTATGTTTGAACTGTTTCAGCCACGGTATTATAGGCTAGTTCTGAACTGTTTCAGCCACGGTATTATAAGCTAGTTCTGAACTGTTCTGTCTATGCAGACGTGATATGTACTCAGCTCCAGAGAGTACTGATGGTCTGTGATCATCTCTATCCTGAGGGACTGATTTCCTCAAAATCCTTCTGATGTTCTGATTATATTGGACTGAAGAAGCCACTGGCTAGGGAAACTTAGTATCTTCCCTGTCGGCTTTCTAAGCCATTTGCATCACAAACACATGGTTACAATAAGCTAGATAAACAAACTAATAACTTATAACAAGAAGACAGAAACACATATATTTAAACACAAGAAAGGTATATTGAAACACAAGAAGTTATATTGAAACACAAGAAAAGTATATTGAAACACAAGAAAAGTATATTGAAACACAAGAAAAGTATATTGAAACACAAGAAAAGTATATTGAAACACAAGAAAAGTATATTGAAACACAAGAAAAGTATATTGAAACACAATAAGTATATTGAAACACAAGAAAAGTATATTGAAACACAAGAAGTTATATTGAAACACTAGAAGTTATATTGAAACACAATAAGGTATATTGAAACACAAGAAGTTATATTGAAACACAAGAAGTTATATTGAAACACAAGAAGTTATATTGAGACACAAGAAGTTACATTGAAACACAAGAAAAGTATATTGAAACACAAGAAAAGTATATTGAAACACAAGAAAAGTATCTTGAAACACAAGAAAAGTATATTGAAACACAAGAAAAGTATATTGAAACACAAGAAAAGTATATTGAAACACAATAAGTATATTGAAACACAATAAGTATATTGAAACACAATAAGTATATTGAAACACAAGAAAAGTATATTGAAACACAATAAGTTATATTGAAACACAAGAAGTTATATTGAAACACAAGAAGTTATATTGAAACACAAGAAAAGTATATTGAAACACAAGAAAAGTATATTGAAACACAAGAAAAGTATATTGAAACACAAGAAAAGTATATTGAAACACAAGAAAAGTATATTGAAACACAAGAAAAGTATATTGAAACACAAGAAAAGTATATTGAAACACAAGAAAAGTATATTGAAACGCAAGAAAAGTATATTGAAACACAAGAAAAGTATATTGAAACACAAGAAAAGTATATTGAAACACAAGAAAAGTATATTGAAACACAAAAGTATACTGAAACACAAAAGTATATTGAAACACAAGAAAAGTATATTGAAACACAAAAGTATACTGAAACACAAGAAAAGTATACTGAAACACAAGAAAAGTATACTAAAACACAAGAAAAGTATACTGAAACACAAAAGTATATTGAAACACAAGAAAAGTATACTGAAACACAAGAAGTTATACTGAAACACAAGAAGTTATACTGAAACACAAGAAAAATATACTGAAACACAAGAAAAGTATATTGAAACACAAGAAAAGTATATTAAAGTGAAAGATCAAAATTCGCAAGAGTCAGTGATGTTTGACAAGCTTGTGCAAGACGCAGTGATGTTGCAGATGTTGCAGATCAGCAGCAGCTGTCTGCCCTAACTCCCTCAACCACTCTCTCCATTATAACTTGTGGGAAAAACTGTGGGATGAACTTTGTGGGTAACATGAGTGGGAGACTTAAAGTAGGTGGTGAAGGAGAGGTGAAGGAGAGGTGAAGGAGAGGTGCTGAAGAGGTGCTCGTGGCTTGGTTGGTAGGGTCCTCAGCACACTGAGGGGTCCGGGATCGATCCCCAACGCGGGTGAAACGTTAGGTATGTTTCCTCATACCTGCTTCCCCTGTTTACCCAGCAGTCAGTAGGTACCTGGGTGTTAGTCTCCTTACACTTGCTGTCCCTGTTCACCTAGCGGTAAGTAGGTACCTGGGTATTAGTCACTTTATACCTGCTGTCCCTGTTCACATAGCAGTAAGCAGGTACCTGGGTGTTAGTCACCTTACATCTACTGTCCTGTTCACATAGCAGTAAGCAGGTACTTGGGTATTCGTCGCCTTACACCTGCTGCAATGCTTACCTATAAGTAAGTAGGTACTTGGGTGTTACCAGACTGGTGTGGGTAGCATCCTGGGTTACAAGATTAACCAAATTTTCCAGAAATGCTGTACATAACCAGTGACTTTCTATATAGTATGTCAGCTATGGTCTGTATCTCTCATTTCATGTACTGCTAGAAATATTATTATTGTTATTATTATTAATTTTATTATTATTATTAATAGTTACAAGTGTATCATGTGCTTCTAGAAATAAATATTATTATTGTTTTTGATGTTATGGAAGAAATGAGAGGTGAGGGAGAGGTGAGGGAGAGGTGAGGGAGAGGTGAGGGAGAAGTAGGGGTGAAACATAAATGATGGAGATGTGCAGTATTTTATGAAGATTCTTAGAGTAAAGCCTCCTTTATGGGCACACTTATCTTACAGTGAAACCTCCTTAATTGGTTCACTTATCTTGCAGGTAAAAACCTCATTTAAAGGACCACTTATCTTGCATGACTAATGTCATGTAACATTCTCTTAGTGTACTGTTGTTGTCATTCTGCTACAGTGTTCTCAGCAGTGATTTCAGAGTCCATGTATTTTCAGTGTATTATCGAACTTTGTACTCAGTTGTGACTGCCGCTGCCATAATTTGAGTACGTATTCCAGCACATTTTGTCCTCAAGCGAGTATTTCACTGCAGACTCGTAGACTCAACCACCGTACCCAAGTTTACGTCTCGCTCTGCCTGCTAACTTGTGCTTGCTCCTGTAAATACATTTGCCAGGGTTTAAGTTCCTCAGTCATTCCCCAGCACTGGTGCAGTCCTGCTAAGTTCCTTAGTCATTCCCCAGCACTGGTGCAGTCCTGCTAAGTTCCTTAGTCATTTCCCAGCACTGGTGCAGTCCTGCTAAGTTCCTCAGTCATTCCCAAGCACTGGTGCAGTCCTGCTAAGTTCCTCAGTCATTCCCAAGCACTGGTGCAGTCCTGCTAAGGTCGTGCATTGTTTTGTAGCGAAATTATTGCTATATTCTAGCTCTGTGCAGCGCATATCTTAGTCTGCTCCTGTGGGTATTCTTCTGCGATGTTATTTTATCACAGGCAGTGAATATTCTTAGATTGTTTCTGTCTCTATTCTTTTCTGCTTAATTTTAAAGTGATATTACTTCTTCTGAGATAATCTGTGAGATGTGCCTTTATAAAGTGCTTGTATATATTAGCTTTGTTAAACTCAGTCTAAGTCGTAATAAATGTCTGTAAATGAGCAAACAAGAAGATGGAAGGGAAGCCCGAACCGTGGCCCTGGTAGCGGCAGGTCCGGAGCTTTGATATTAAGTTACGAAGCTTTTGATAGGAAAAAAACCCTACTGTCTTTCCCACAGTTGGGTCGTAGTTGGTTATTACAAAAACAAATGTAATAAAGCACTGTTCGGGATAACAATATAGTCTACAAAACTTCCAATATTTAATATATTATTATTAATATAAAAACATATAATTTGTATAACATATAATCTGTGTAAAAACATATATCTTTAATATACACATTTTATAACAACTTTTATAAGGTAGTAAAATAGGACAAGTAAAACAGTCATGAATTCAGTGCCGTGTCAAACGTCGCTGCCATCGTCGTGTCACACAGGACACCACCACACCTCTAGCCATGACACGCATTCTCTTCCGTGTCATCAGACACCCTTGTCTCTGTGTTACACACGAAATCTCTCAGTGTCACACGACACTCTCTGTGTCACTCGACATGCCCCCTGTGTCACGACTCAGTCTTTAAAACCTTAACACCGCGTCATCCGACACCAACACCAAATCACGACCATTCCACTGTGCGTCCACCAGATCACCAACACCTAACACACACCAAGCTCTCCGGTCCACTACCGGTACACTACCGCACTCGGACACACTACTCGGCACACTACTCGAAACATCTCCGGGTACACACTACTGTACACACTACTCGGGTACACACTACTCCGGGTAAACACTCAACTCCCGGGTAAACACAACTCGGGTAAACACAACTCGGGTAAACACAACTCCGGGTAAACACAACTCCGGGTAAACACAACCTCGGGTAAACACAACTCGGTAAACACAACTCCGGGTAAACACAACTCCGGTAAACACAACTCCGGGTAAACACAACTCCGGGTAAACACAACTCCGGGTAAACACAACTCCGGGTAAACACAACTCCGGGTAAACACAACTCCGGGTAAACACAACTCCGGGTAAACACAACTCCGGGTAAACACAACTCCAGGTAAACACAACTCCGGGTAAACACACAGTCTCAGGTACAACAATTTCATTTCAGGTACAATATTTCAGGTACAACAGTCTCAGGTACAGTCTGGTGAATAAGCCAGTAGATAGAGTCTAAGGCCATCACCAACACGAAGTCACTCTCAAGGTCTGTCTCGAACACTCCAGTGGTGTATCTGGGAGAGTTTACACTCTCCAGTTGGAGTTCTGGGAGAGTCCAGAACACTCCAGTAGGAGTTCTGGTGTACACTCTCCATGGGAGAGTCTGATGAACACTCTCCATGGGAGAGTCTGGTTAACACTGTCAGTCAAGCCGGCTCAGCAGTCCAACATTGGGTCTGATGACGTTCTCAGTGGTACTGCCGGCCGGCAGAGTAACTACCTAACCATCTTGTTAGGTAGGAGGCCATAACATTGGTGCTGCTGACGGAGACAGGAACTGAAGTTATGTTTCCGAATCTTTCCAGTTAGAAACCTGGAAACTCAGTGGTGAAGCACTGGAGCTGCCACCACCATGACCACGGTTCAGTCCTCCCGTTCCTGGAGCTGCCACCACCAGGACCACGGTTCAGTCCTCCCGTTCCTGGAGCTGCCACCACCAGGACCACGGTTCAGTCCTCCCGTTCCTGGAGCTGCCACCACCAGGACCACGGTTCAGTCCTCCCGTTCCTGGAGCTGCCACCACCATGACCACGGATCAGTCCTCCCGTTCCTGGAGCTGCCACCACCATGGCCACGGTTCAGTCCTCCCGTTCCTGGAGCTGCCACCACCAGGACCACGGTTCAGTCCTCCCGTTCCTGGAGCTGCCACCACCATGACCACGGTTCAGTCCTCCCGTTCCTGGAGCTGCCACCACCATGACCACGGTTCAGTCCTCCCGTTCCTGGAGCTGCCACCACCATGACCACGGTTCAGTCCTCCCGTTCCTGGAGCTGCCACCACCAGGACCACGGTTCAATCCTCCCGTTCCTGGAGCTGCCACCACCATGACCACGGTTCAGTCCTCCCGTTCCTGGAGCTGCCACCACCATGACCACGGTTCAGTCCTCCCGTTCCTAGAGCTGCCACCACAATGACCACGGTTCAGTCCTCCCGTTCCTGGAGCTGCAATCACCAGGACCACGGTTCAGTCCTCCCGTTCCTGGAGCTGCCATCACCAGGACCACGGTTCAGTCCTCCCGTTCCTGGAGCTGCCACCACCAGGACCACGGTTCAGTCCTCCCGTTCCTGGAGCTGCAATCACCAGGACCACGGTTCAGTCCTCCCGTTCCTGGAGCTGCCACCACAATGACCACGGTTCAGTCCTCCCGTTCCTGGAGCTGCAATCACCAGGACCACGGTTCAGTCCTCCCGTTCCTGGAGCTGCCATCACCAGGACCACGGTTCAGTCCTCCCGTTCCTGGAGCTGCCACCACCAGGACCACGGTTCAGTCTTCCCGTTCCTGGAGCTGCCACCACCAGGACCCCGGTTCAGTCCTCCCGTTCCTGGAGCTGCCACCACTATGACCACGATTCAGTCCTCCCGTTCCTGGAGCTGCCACCACCAGGACCACGGTTCAGTCCTCACGTTCCTGGAGCTGCCACTAACAGGACCACGGTTCAGTCCTCCCGTTCTTGGAGCTGCCATCACCAGGACCACGGTTCAGTCCTCCCGTTCCTGGAGCTGCCATCACCAGGACCACGGTTCAGTCCTCCCGTTCCTGGAGCTGCCATCACCAGGACCACGGTTCAGTCCTCCCGTTCCTGGAGCTGCCATCACCAGGACCACGGTTCAGTCCTCCCGTTCCTGGAGCTGCCATCACCAGGACCACGGTTCAGTCCTCCCGTTCCTGGAGCTGCCATCACCAGGACCACGGTTCAGTCTTCCCGTTCCTGGAGCTGCCACCACCAGGACCCCGGTTCAGTCCTCCCGTTCCTGGAGCTGCCACCACCATGACCACGTTTCAGTCCTCCCGTTCCTGGAGCTGCCACCACCAGGACCACGGTTCAGTCCTCACGTTCCTGGAGCTGCCACTACCAGGACCATGGTTCAGTCCTCCCGTTCTTGGAGCTGCCATCACCAGGACCACGGTTCAGTCCTCCCGTTCCTGGTGCTGCCATCACCAGGACCACGGTTCAGTCCTCCCGTTCCTGGAGCTGCCATCACCAGGACCACGGTTCAGTCCACCCGTTCCTGGAGCTGCCATCACCAGGACCACGGTTCAGTCCTCCCGTTCCTGGAGCTGCCATCACCATGACTACGGTTCAGTCCTCCCGTTCCTGGAGCTGCCACCACCAGGACCACGGTTCAGTCCTCCCGTTCCTGGAGCTGCCACTACCATGACCACGGTTCAGTCCTCCCGTTCCTGGAGCTGCCACCACCAGGACCACGGTTCAGTCCTCCCGTTCCCGGAGCTGCCACCACCAGGACCACGGTTCAGTCCTCCCGTTCCTGGAGCTGCCACCACCAGGACCACGGTTCAGTCCTCCCGTTCATCTTTCATTTTTTTTCATTTACCTTTAATATTACGCAATTTGTATTCTGACAATTCTTTTATAGTTTGCTATTGTCCATTGATCCCGTTTATGATATTATCTGCTGGCTTTGCAGTGCAGCGAGGGCGTCACGTTTCAGTAAATTGTTCATTTGTTAAGAGTCATGCCCTTACTATAAGTGCATTTGCAACATGTAATAACTCTGAGTAGCCTAAAGTTGTTGCAAATTATTGAGCCTGTATTTACCTAGGTAATAACGTCATTAATTGTCTTCTAGTGTTCCTCAGTAATTATTGATTGATTACCGTATTTTACCCTGCTAGGCGGTCATATAATTATAGTATATTATTTTTATTTTTGAGATTCGTGCAACACCGATTGTTACTAAAAAGTTTAACGTAAATAGTGTGTTCTTAACAGTTATTGATCTTCTCATGTTCTCTGCTTTCCACCGTCTGACACGACCATGGCTCCTTCACCCAAGAACACGTATTTTAACACATAGGTCGTCTCCCACCGAGGCAGCGTCACCAGAAAAAGACGAAACGAAAGCTTATCTCTTTCTTTATCTTCAGTAATTGATACAGGTAAACGGGTTGCTAGCCCCTTGCTCCCCCAATAACACCTGTCGGTATTACATACCATTTATGTTATTACACCTGTCGAACACAACAATAATATTGAATCTTGTACAGAGGACAACTCCACAGCTACTCAACTCGAAGTGTTCGCCGGTATGTGTCCCGGCCCGGGTCTTTCCCATGTGGTGACCCAGCAGGTACTAGTACCTCTGGTCTAACTCTTGGGTATGACATACTTCCACTAGGGAATCCCTCCTACCAGTGACAGTGCCTTCAACTGCTGCACCTTATCTGACTCCAGTACACAAGCTCCCTTCTTGCTGCCTGTGCTGCAGATTCACCAAGACTTAGGTACTGAACACCTACCTGTAAGATGAGGGACTGATTACCTTATCTTCAACCTCTTCAGTCTTCTGTTTTTGTCCCTGTATTTTACTGATAAAGCCTCGAGTTGGCGAAACGTCTACATAATAAAGATATACAGTTGTTGCACATTTCTAATTTCTCAACTTGTCTATATTAAATACAACTGATGTTATGATGCTTGGAGGTAATGTAGACTTAATCAGTGGTCCTCTCAGACTGATTTTCCGAGAAGTTAGTGTTTTAAAGATGTAAGAGCGTTCCAAACACTATTATCGTGTGAGTGGTTAATGAGAAACAAACAGTGAAGCCTCTTGTGTGCCTCCACTGAGTTGAAGTGGCATCGAAGGAGTTCACCGAGGCCATTAGATCCCTAGGTTGGTTGGTTCTGGCAGTAAAATACGTCCAAAGAAATAATTCCCCCGATATACAGAGGTATCATGCACATAGATGTCCCTTGTAGTCTCCCAAGTGTTATTGACTAACTTGAGTTAGGTTCTGCCCGCATGACTCCAGCAGCATAGTCTCAGTCCTATGTACGACCAAAACAGGAAGTCAGACACACAATATGGTAATTACCTCATCTTTTGTATATAGTTCTACTGTCTTCCATTTATGTCCTTGAATTTGTATTGATAAAGCCACTGGATGGCGACCGTCTACAATAAAGATACCCAGATGTTGTACATGGTCCAGCCCGCACCAGCGCCAGTGCTCGTACACGATACCGCACCAGCGCCAGTGCTGGTACACGATACCGCACCAGCGCCAGTGCTGGTACACGATACCACACCAGCGCCAGTGCTGGTACACGATACCGCACCAGCGCCAGTGCTGGTACACGATACCACACCAGCGCCAGTGCTGGTACACGATACCGCACCAGCGCCAGTGCTGGTACACGATACCGCACCAGCGCCAGTGCTGGTACACGATACCACACCAGCGCCAGTGCTGGTACACGATACCACACCAGTGCCAGTGCTGGTACACGATACCGCACCAGTGCCAGTGCTGGTACACGATACCGCACCAGCGCCAGTGCTGGTACACGATACCGCACCAGCGCCAGTGCTGGTACACGATACCGCACCAGTGCCAGTGCTGGTACACGATACCGCACCAGCGTCAGTGCTGGTACACGATACCACACCAGCTGCCAGTTCTGGTACACGATATCCACCAGCGCCAGTGCTGGTACACGATACCGCACCAGCGCCAGTGCTGGTACACGATACCGCACCAGTGCCAGTGCTGGTACACGATACCGCACCAGTGCCAGTGCTGGTACACGATACCGCACCAGTGCCAGTACGGTACACGATACCGCACCAGTGCCAGTGCTGGTACACGATACCGCACCAGCCCCAGTGCTGGTACACGATACCGCACCAGTGCCAGTACGGTACACGATACCGCACCAGTGCCAGTGCTGGTACACGATACCGCACCAGCGCCAGTGCCGGTACACGATACCGCACCAGTGCCAGTACCGGTACACGATACCGCACCAGTGCCAGTACCGGTACACGATACCACACCCGTTCAACAGACTACTCATCACGTCGCTTACGAACCTACGACAAAGTCAAGTAGGAAAGGTAAGCACAAGCCTAGAGGCAAGAACTCCCGACAGTCTTCACCTGCGCCCAGAAAGAAAAAATCCATCGTGGCATCACATGTCTGAGTGAGATAGTCTAAGCAGCGTCGCTGTGATGAAGCCCGTAAATGCTCATTTTGCACCTACTGTGTGTATCATTAGTCCTCTGAACATCATACTCAGATGTAAGAAGCCCAGAGGAGTTTATTGTAGTCTTTCTTACCAGACCTTAGGTATGCTGCTGCCTAACCCAACAACAACACACACAGGTCAGATCCCTGTAGGAGGAGTTCAAAGTACTGTTGGTGTAGCTCAGGAAAGACTCACGCATGTCTGGTTCCCCAGAGATAGTTACGCTGGACGATGTTCTGTGGGACAACTTTGAAGGGGGTTAGTTCCTACAGACAGTAGCCTCACCACCAGTTGATGTACTGTGGATAGCCATGACTTTGTTGATGTGGATGACATCCCTGGTTACCGCACTCATAACAATGCCCTGGTGGGTCGACATCCCTGGTTACCGCACTCATAACAATGCCCTGGTGGGTCGACATCCCTGGTTACCGCACTCATAACAATGCCCTGGTGGGTCGACATCCCTGGTTACCGCACTCATAACAATGCCCTGGTGGGTCGACATCCTGGTTACCGCACTCATAACAATGCCCTGGTGGGTCGACATCCCTGGTTACTGCACTCATAACAATGCCCTGGTGGGTCGACATCCCTGGTTACCGCACTCTAACAATGCCCTGGTGGGTCGACATCCCTGGTTACCGCACTCATAACAATGCCCTGGTGGGTCGACATCCCTGGTTACCGCACTCATAACAATGCCCTGGTGGGTCGACATCCCTGGTTACCGCACTCACAACAATGCCCTGGTGGGTCGACATCCCTGGTTACCGCACTCATAACAATGCCCTGGTGGGTCGACATCCCTGGTTACCGCACTCATAACAATGCCCTGGTGGGTCGACATTCCTAGTTACCGCACTCATAACAATGCCCTGGTGGGTCGACATCCCTGGTTACCGCACTCATAACAATGCCCTGGTGGGTCGACATCCCTGGTTACCGCACTCATAACAATGCCCTGGTGGGTCGACATCCCTGGTTACCGCACTCATAACAATGCCCTGGTGGGTCGACATCCCTAGTTACCGCACTCATAACAATGCCCTGGTGGGTCGACATCCCTGGTTACCGCACTCATAATAATGCCCTGGTGGGTCGACATCCCTTTTTACCGCACTCATAACAATGCCCTGGTGGGTCGACATCCCTGGTTACCGCACTCGTAACAATGCCCTGGTGGGTCGACATCCCTAGTTACCGCACTCGTAACAATGCCCTGGTGGGTCGACATCCCTGGTTACCGCACTCTAACAATGCCCTGGTGGGTCGACATCCCTGGTTACCGCACTCGTAACAATGCCCTGGTGGGTCGACATCCCTGGTTACCGCACTCGTAACAATGCCCTGGTGGGTCGACATCCCTGGTTACCGCACTCGTAACAATGCCCTGGTGGGTCGACATCCCTGGTTACCGCACTCATAACAATGCCTTGGTAGGTCGACATCCCTGGTTACCGCACTCATAACAATGCCCTGGTGGGTCGACATCCCTGGTTACCGCACTCGTAACAATGCCCTGGTGGGTCGACATCCCTGGTTACCGCACTCGTAACAATGCCCTGGTGGGTCGACATCCTTGGTTACCGCACTCATAACAATGCCCTGGTGGGTCGACATCCCTGGTTACCGCACTCGTAACAATGCCCTGGTGGGTCGACATCCCTGGTTACCGCACTCATAACAATGCCCTGGTGGGTCGACATCCCGGGTTACCGCACTCATAACAATGCCCTGGTGGGTCGACATCCCTGGTTACCGCACTCGTAACAATGCCCTGGTGGGTCGACATCCCTGGTTACCGCACTCATAACAATGCCTTGGTAGGTCGACATCCCGGGTTACCGCACTCATAACAATGCCCTGGTGGGTCGACATCCCTGGTTACCGCACTCATAACAATGCCCTGGTGGGTCGACATCCCTGGTTACCGCACTCAGAACAATGCCCTGGTGGGTCGACATCCCTGGTTACCGCACTCGTAACAATGCCCTGGTGGGTCGACATCCCTGGTTACCGCACTCATAACAATGCCCTGGTGGGTCGACATCCCTGGTTACCGCACTCATAACAATGCCCTGGTGGGTCGACATCCCTGGTTACCGCACTCGTAACAATGCCCTGGTGGGTCGACATCCCTGGTTACCGCACTCATAACAATGCCCTGGTGGGTCGACATCCCTGGTTACCGCACTCGTAACAATGCCCTGGTGGGTCGACATCCCGGGTTACCGCACTCATAACAATGCCCTGGTGGGTCGACATCCCTGGTTACCGCACTCAGAACAATGCCCTGGTGGGTCGACATCCCTGGTTACCGCACTCGTAACAATGCCCTGGTGGGTCGACATCCCTGGTTACCGCACTCATAACAATGCCCTGGTGGGTCGACATCCCTGGTTACCGCACTCATAACAATGCCCTGGTGGGTCGACATCCCTGGTTACCGCACTCGTAACAATGCCCTGGTGGGTCGACATCCCTGGTTACCGCACTCATAACAATGCCCTGGTGGGTCGACATCCCTGGTTACCGCACTCGTAACAATGCCCTGGTGGGTCGACATCCCGGGTTACCGCACTCATAACAATGCCCTGGTGGGTCGACATCCCTGGTTACCGCACTCAGAACAATGCCCTGGTAGGTCCACTAGTCAAGACATCGGTACAAAACACACCAGGTAAGCTGTTCCATGACACAAGGGCAGTTGTGAATGTCATTAGATCAAGTCTCTTCCACGACTTAAACTTACATGTGCCTGTGTTGACTCGTAGCTCGGTTGGTAGCATACTCAGCTCACACATTGAGGTCCGTGGTTCGATCTCCGGTACGGGTTGAAGCATTGATGGCGAGCTTCCTTATGATACCTGTTGTCCATGTTCATCCATCAGTAAAATAGGCACCTGAGTGCTAGCCGACTGTCGTAAGTTGCATCCTGGGGACAAAATTAACCTAAGTTGCCTGAAATACCCTGGATAACAAGGGGCTTTCTATATAGTATGTCACTGATGTCAGCTATGGTCTGTATAAGTTGTATCATGTATTTGTAGAAAATATATTATTATTATTATCATTATAAAGTAAAACTCAGCTGCGTCTTGGTATCGTCTTGATGGCGAGGGCAAAACACCGCCTTAGAGTCTCTCCAGAAGGGCAAGATGTTATCAGCCAAATTCTTTGTGGTCCTCAATATCAAATACTCCGCAGGTCTTATGATTATTTTCAAAATTATGTCAGAGATGGACATGAACACTGAGCCTTCTATGATATCGTTCCAGACCATGGAGCTGAACTCTTCCCCAGACTGAAGGACTGACCACCTTGTTCCAGACCATGGAGCTGAACTCTTCCCCAGACTGAAGGACTGACCACCTTGTTCCAGACCATGGAGCTGAACTCTTCCCCAGACTGAAGGACTGACCACCTTGTTCCAGACCATGGAGCTGAACTCTTCCCCAGACTGAAGGACTGACCACCTTGTTCCAGACCATGGAGCTGAACTCTTCCCCAGACTGAGGGACTGACCACCTTGTTCCAGACCATGGAGCTGAACTCTTCTCCAGGCTGAGGGACTGACCACCTTGTTCCAGACCATGAAGCTGAACTCTTCCCCAGACTGAGGGACTGACCACCTTGTTCCAGACCATGGAGCTGAACTCTTCCCCAGACTGAGGGACTGACCACCTTGTTCCAGACCATGGAGCTGAACTCTTCCCCAGACTGAAGGACTGACCACCTTGTTCCAGACCATGGAGCTGAACTCTTCCCCAGACTGAAGGACTGACCACCTTGTTCCAGACCATGGAGCTGAACTCTTCCCCAGACTGAAGGACTGACCACCTTGTTCCAGACCATGGAGCTGAACTCTTCCCCAGACTGAAGGACTGACCACCTTGTTCCAGACCATGAAGAAGCCTACTGTGTGGGCGAAACGTTTCAACAATAAAGATACCAGCTGTTGCACACGTTTTAATCACCAACTTACCAAAGTAAATACAGAAGTATTATTGGCGTCTTGGTTCTCCTTCACAAACTGTGGAAATACCAGAATTCATACCAACACTGCTATATTTACTGAATGAGTTCGTATACCAACACTTGTATACTGGAGTAGTTGGTATACCAACACTGTTATAGTGTAGGAATGTGCTAGGTTGCGATGGATACCAAGGCTGGTATACTGGATAAGCGATGGATACCAACGCTGGTATACTGGATAAGTTAGTATTCCAACACTGAGTTCCTGTCAAGAATTTGTCAGGTTGTGATGGCCAAGTGACCTTGCGGGCCGATGACAGCAACAGCCTACTTGACCAGCCTGTAGGCCTGGCTTCAGGTCGAGCTGTGAAGGTGGAAGAGTCCTTGAAAGCCTCCACAGGTACAGTACGGGTATATCACACCGCTTATTAGACAAAACTCGTTTTAATTCGTCACTGAAATTCTGGTTTAATTTCTCAGTCAAGTGGCGAGAGGATTTTAAAATTGATGGAGCAGTGAGTTGTACCAGAAAACACTGTTGTTGATGTGTTCAGTGTACCCTACACTGTTGTTGTTGTGTTTACACTGTTGTTGTTTACACTGTTGCTGTGCTAGTTTATACTGTTGTTGTGCAAGTTTATACTGTTGTGTTTGCACTGTTGTGTTTACATTTTTGTGTTTACACTGTTGTGTTTACACTTGTTTTTGTGTTAGTTTACACTGTTATTGTTGTGTTAGCTTACACTGTTGTTGTGTTTACACTGTTGTTGTTGTGTTAGCTTACACTGTTGTTGTGTTTACACTGTTGTTGTTGTTGTTGTTGTTTACACTGTTGTTGTTGTTGTGTTTACACGTTGTTGTTGTTGTTGTGTTTACACTGTTGTTGTTGTTGTCTTAGCTTACACTGTTGTTGTGTTTACACTGTTGTTGTTGTTGTCTTAGCTTACACTGTTGTTGTGTTTACACTGTTGTTGTTGTTGTTGTGTTAGCTTACACTGTTGTTGTGTTTACACTGTTGTTGTTGTGTTAGCTTACACTGTTGTTGTGTTTACACTGTTTGTTGTGTTGTTGTTGTTGTGTTAGCTTACACTGTTGTTGTGTTTACACTGTTGTTGTTGTTGTGTTTACACTGTTGTTGTTGTTGTTGTGTTTACACTGTTGTTGTTGTTGTTGTGTTGCTTACACTGTTGTTGTTGTTGTTGTGTTAGCTTACACTGTTGTTGTGTTTACACTGTTGTTGTTGTCTTAGCTTACACTGTTGTTGTGTTTACACTGTTGTTGTTGTCTTAGCTTACACTGTTAGTTTATACTGTTGAACATTTCAAATCTTGGAAAAATAGAAGTTTCAATTCAACAGAAAAAGAATAACAGAGACGAAAGTCAAATGTTGGTGGGCAATTTGGGATCCCCTGGCGCCACCTGACCTACTGGCGCCACCTGACCTACTGGCGCCACCTGACCTCCTGGCGCCACCTGACCTACTGGCGCCACCTGACCTACTGGCGCCACCTGACCACTGGCGCCACCCGACCCTGGGGCCACCTGACCTACTGGCGCCACCTGACCTACTGGCGCCACCTGACCTACTGGCGCCACCTGACCTACTGGCGCCACCTGACCTACTGGCGCCACCTGACCTACTGGCGCCACCTGACCTACTGGCGCCACCTGACCTACTGGCGCCACCTGACCTACTTAAGCAGAGAACTCAACCTAAGGTACCAGAAAGATGGACGGGAGGCTCCAGCCGTGGTGCCGAGGCTGACAGCCCCAGCTCTCTACCGCTTCGGCTTATAAGATAAGATAAGATAAGATTTCTTCGGATTTTTAACCCCGGAGGGTTAGCCACCCAGGATAACCCAAGAAAGTCAGTGCGTCATCGAAGACTGTCTGTCTTATTTCCATTGGGGTCCTTAATCTTGTCCCCCAGGATGCGACCCACACCAGTCGACTAACAACGCAGGTACCTATTTGCTGCTAGGTGAACATGACAACAGGTGTAAGGAAACACGTCGAAATGTTTCCACCCGCCGGGAATCGAACCCGGGCCCTCCGTGTGTGAAGCGAGAGCTCTAGCCACCAGACCACCGGGGCTTCAGTCTCGGGAACACGGTTTGAACTTCCTGTCATACGTTCTGTTTCTTCACTGATTTAATTTGAGTTCAAAAGGTAGCGGATTGATGATGCTCTGGCAGGTTCGGAATAATAATAATAATTTATTTCAGCATGATACTATGTTTGTAGAAAGGTGAATGACATTTAGGTGTGCATGCATAAAGCCCCTTGATATGAAGAGCACTACAGGCAAACTTAAGACTAACTTAAGATTAATAAGGCAATGAGGATTTGAGTAATTTTATGCATAGTCTCTTAGGATTAGTGATCTGGATGACCACGAAGCATTGCATCCTCTTTCAAAAATGAATGATCCTCTCCAAGCCAATTTCTTTCTTGTGACTTTTATCCTCTTTTGACAGGGAAAAAAGTGCTTTCCTGACATTAGTATTCAGGAAAGCTCTAAGTCATTCACTGGAAGATCACCAATGGAATCAAGCAACTCTTTCACTGAGACTGGGGAAAATAGATAACATTACAAGCAGTTCTATCCTCGTGAGGAGAATACTATCAGCTGGATCACTGGCTGGTGTTCCAGGCAAGGGGACCTGGATTTGGTCACTGAACCGTCAGTTGGGACGACACTTCTTCGTATTCGGGAGGGTTTAAAGACCTAGATTTACTCTAAAAAGTTTTATTTTCGTGATGTTCTTCAGGAAGGACTGTCAGCTAGCGTGCCATCACTCAAGAACCAGATGTTGAGATAACTGAATAATGTTCCTGATAATGTTTTGGCGACTAGGCAGAAAAGGAGAGAGGGGGCGAGTAGGTCCCTTTTGCACACCTCCACCTGAGTTTAACTCACGTTCTCATCTTCGACGTGCCACTGTAACACCATTGGATGAGTGAATAAAGGGAAGTGTTGATAAACAACACAAAGTACAGCATCCCTTCTGACGAAGTTCAAACAGTTGCGAAATGCAATTTAATCAGGGCTTTTATTTTGATCTGTTATGCTTGCAATGTATGCCTGCGTTACATGGCCAACAGCCTCACACCCTTGTTGAATTATAAAGCCAAGCTGAACTTATTTCAGCATTGCGGCTGCGTCATGACTAACAGTCCTCACCGCAGCTCTGGCAACAAGACATTAGTAATTGGTCTTTATTCCTCTATCCTTATTTCCATAGGGTACAAAGTGATACACCAAAAAAAAAAAAATAGTCTCGGGAGCACCGCTAGCTAGGTACATATTGGCAAATCTGGTGAGCCCAGACAGGAGGCTCTTTCTGGTTTTGCTGTGGTCTTAAATCTGTGAAACCACCTGCTGAGCCTGGTGGGAAGGACATAGCACCTTTATACACAACAGAATCTTGAAGAATTAAAGGTTTCTGTTCGTGTAGTACTGCCAGGTAGAGTAATGTTAGTGTTTGGAGCTCTGGGTGAGGGTCGTGTAGAGCTGTATTGTAGTGGCATCTTTATGGGCCATAATCTCCTCAATGATAAACGGCCTAATTCCCCAGAAAGATTTTCCTCCATTATTTTCTTGCAAACTTTGAACCTTGATTTTTGAGGTTTCATGTGTTCTTTTGTTTGTATTTGTCAGGTGGGCGATTTTTTTGCACTCGAGAGAAGACAGACGAGACTGTCATCTCTAGGAAATTTATTTAAAGTCCTAGTGGCAGATGTTGCAAGGGATTTGTCCCTTGACATGAAGACGGGCATTATCAGACAGTAAGAGGTTGCGCCAGTGACTGATGTGATGTTAAAAACTTATATCAAGAGGTCAGTGAATATGGCATATTGGGAGTAAGCTTCTCTGAGTCTGTGAGGAAGTTTTCTGGTAGATGTTAATATCAAAGTAGGTGAGATCTGGGAGGCTGTTCTGTCTACCTGTTTGGAAGGGCTGCTGGTTCTTCTCAGCTGGAGGCCTTCAGGAACTTGGGCACTCAGAAGAATTGTGTTTGTGTGAGCGCACAATGCCGTTCGTGGGGTTGAGGGCAATTCTTTGGTGTACCCCTGGCTTGCTGCCTCTTGGTAGTGTGTCTCCACGTCACCCCTGGCTTTCTGCCTCTTGGTAGTGTGTCTCCACGTCACTACTGGCTTGCTGCCTCTTGGTAGTGTGTCTCCACGTCACCCCTGGCTTGCTGCCTCTTGGTAGTGTGTCTCCACGTCACCCCTGGCTTGCTACCTCTTGGTAGTGTGTCTCCACGTCACTACTGGCTTTTCTGGCTGCTCTTGGTACTGGTGTGTCCCACGTCACTACTGGCTTGCTCCTCTTGGTAGTGTGTCTCCACGTCACCTGGCTTGCTCCTCTTGGTAGTGTGTCTCCACGTCACTACTGGCTTGCTGCCTCTTGGTATGTGTCTCCAGCCACTCTGGCTTGCTACCTCTTGGTATGTGTCTCCACGTCACCCTGGCTTGCTACCTCTTGGTAGTGTGTCTCCACGTCACTACTGGCTTGCTGCCTCTTGGTAGTCAATGTCTCCAGTCACTCACGGCTTGCCCCTTGGAGTGTCTCCACGTCCCTGGCTTGCTACCTCTTGGTAGTGTGTCTCCACGTCACCCCTGGCTTGCTACCTCTTGGTAGTGTGTCTCCACGTCACTACTGGCTTGCTGCCTCTTGGTACTGTGTCTCCACGTCACTACTGGCTTGCTGCCTCTTGGTAGTGTGTCTCCACGTCACTACTGGCTTGCTGCCTCTTGGTACTGTGTCTCCACGTCACTACTGGCTTGCTGCCTCTTGGTACTGTGTCTCCACGCCACTCCTGGCTTGCTACCTCTTGGTAGTAAGTCACCACGTCACTCCTGGCTTGAAAATCCCTGGACATTTCACACGCTAGGCCTGCGGACATGAGGGAAGTCACGCCCACAGGTTAGGTGAAAGTAGGGAAAATGAGGCGTGGGTGTATGGGGAGGGGAAGTGAGTCGTGGGTGTATGGGGAGGGGAAGTGAGGCGTGGGTGTATGGGGAGGGAAGTGAGGCGTGGGTGTATGGGGAGGGAAGTGAGGCGTGGGTGTATGGGGAGGGGAAGTGAGGCGTGGGTGTTTGGGGAGGGAAGTGAGGCGTGGGTGTATGGGGAGGGGAAGTGAGGCGTGGGTGTATGGGGAGGGAAGTGAGGTGTGGGTGTATGGGGAGGGAAGTGAGGCGTGGGTGTATGGGGAGGGGAAGTGAGGCGTGGGTGTATGGGGAGGGAAGTGAGGCGTGGGTGTATGGGGAGGTGAAGTGAGGTGTGGTGTATGGGGGGGAAGTGAGGCGTGGGTGTATAGGGAGGTGAAGTGAGGCGTGGGTGTATGGGTGACGGAAGTGAGGCGTGGGTGTACTGGGGAGGGAAGTGAGGCGTGGGTGTATGGGGAGGGGAAGTGAGGCGTGGTGTATGGGGAGGGAAGTGAGGCGTGGGTGTATGGGGAGGGGAAGTGAGGCGTGGGTGTACGGGGAGGGGAAGTGAGGCGTGGGTGTATGGGGAGGGAAGTGAGGCGTGGGTGTATGGGGAGGGAAGTGAGGCGTTGGTGTATGGGGAGGGAAGTGAGGCGTGGGTGTATGGGGAGGGGAAGTGAGGCGTGGGTGTATGGGGAGGTGAAGTGAGGCGTGGGTGTATGGGGAGGTGAAGTGAGGCGTGGGTGTATGGGGAGGGGAAGTGAGGCGTGGGTGTATGGGGAGGTGAAGTGAGGCGTGGGTGTATGGGGAGGTGAAGTGAGGCGTGGGTGTATGGGGAGGGAAGTGAGGCGTGGGTGTATGGGGAGGGAAGTGAGGCGTGGGTGTATGGGGAGGGGAAGTGAGGCGTGGGTGTATGGGGAGGGGAAGTGAGGCGTGGGAGGAATAAGGGAAGTAATGAACGTAGTTCCTCTGGAGGTGCCAAAGATGACTTCACTCTATCATCATACAGAATAAATTTCCGCTCAGTGAATTAAGAAAATGGATTTTTATATCTCGAAGTGAATTTTCATAATGGATTCTTCATCTTCGTCAAAAAGGCTGAAATTTATTTGCTGAATACAAGGAATAATAATAATAATAATAATAATAATAATAATAATGATATTTTATTATTAATATTATCGCCGTAGAATTCGCCTGTGACTGGACGCCAGTTAAGCTTCACCTTTGGAAAGGGATAACAGCTCCAGTTCCTGGCATGAAAAGCCCAATTACCGGCATGTGGGTCCCTTGCAGGTTTCGTTGCAGTGCCAGAAAATATGGCTCTCTCTCCTCTGAGTGCCTCCGGCACACCTTCTTAATTACCAACTTGGAAAAAGTTGCATGGAGAGATTAGACGAATAAGCCCCTTAAAGTTTACCTCAACTTGAAAAGCCGACTTTGAGATGTGGGTCTAACATATTTCCTCAAGAAAGCCGACTTTGTCATTCTCTTTCATGATATAATTATTTTTTAAATCATACGTAGGCACATACGAACGTGGGCACATACGAACGTGAGCACATACGAACGTGGGCACATACGAACGTGAGCACATACGAACGTGGGCACATACAAACGTGGGCACATACGAACGTGGGCACATACGAACGTGGGCACATGCGAACGTAGGCACATACGAACGTAGACACATACGAACGTAGGCACATACGAACGTAGGCACATACGAACGTGGGCACATGCGAACGTAGGCACATACGAACGTAGACACATACGAACGTGGGCACATACGAACGTGGGCACATACGAACGTGGGCACATACGAACGTAGACACATACGAACGTATGCACATACGAACGTAGGCACATACGAACGTAGACACATACGAACGTAGGCACATACGAACGTAGGCACATACGAACGTAGACACATACGAACGTAGGCACATACGAACGTAGGCACATACGAACGTGGACACATACGAACGTAGGCACATACGAACGTAGACACATACGAACGTAGGCACATACGAACGTAGGCACATACGAACGTGGACACATACGAACGTAGACACATACGAACGTAGACACATACGAACGTGGGCACATACGAACGTGGGCACATACGAGCGTAGAGACATTAGAGTATATAGAACGCATATGAGCACAAGGTCACGTGGAACATAACACTATATTTACTCTCACAGAACTTATATATATATATATATATATATATGTGTGTGTGTGTGTACTCACCCAGTTGTGGTTGCAGGTGTCGAGTCATAGCTCCTGGCCCCGCCTCTTCACTAGCCGCTACTGGGTCTCTCTCCCTTCGCCATGAGCCTTATATGAATGGTTCCTGCCTCCACTACATCGCTTCCCAAGCTGTTCCACTTCCTGACAACTCTGTGACTGAAGAAATACTTCCTAACATCCCTGTGATTCATCTGAGTCTTCAACTTCCAACTGTGTTCCCTTGTTGCTGTGTCCCATCTCTGGAACATTCTGTCTCTGTCCACCTTGTCAATTCCTCTCAATATTTTATAAGTCGTTATCATGTCCCCCCTTACTCTCCTGTCCTCCAGTGTCGTCAGGTCGATTTCCCTTAACCTCTCCTCGTAGGACATAACCCTTAGCTCCGGAACTAGTCTTGTTGCAAACCTTTGCACTTTCTCTAGTTTCTTTATGTGCTTGGCTAGGTGTGGGTTCCAAACTGGTGCTGCATACTCCAGTATAGGCCTGACGTATATGGTGTACAGAGTCTTGAATGATTCCTTAGTGAGGTATTGGAACGCTATTCTTAGGTTTGCCAGCCGCCCATATGCTGCAGCAGTTATCTGATTGATGTGTGCCTCAGGAGATGTGCTCGGTATTATACTCACCCCAAGATATTTTTCCTTGAGTGAGGTTTGCAGTCTTTGGCCACCTAGATTATACTCTGTCTGCGGTCTTCTTTGCCCTTCCCCGATATTCATGACTTTACATTTGGCAGGGTTAAATTCAAGGAGCCAGTTACTGGACCAGGCTTGTAGCCTGTCTAGGTCTCTTTGTAGTCCTACCTGATCCTCAACTGATTTAATTCTTCTCATTAACTTCACATCATCTGCAAACAGGGACACTTCTGAGTCTATCCCTTCCGTTATGTCATTCACATATACAAAAACAGTACAGGTCCTAGGACTGACCCTTGTGGAACCCCACTCGTCACAGGTGCCCACTCTGACACCTCGTCACGTACCATGACTCGTTGTTGCCTCCCTGTCAGATATTCTCTGATCCATTGCAGTGCCTTTCCTGTTACGTGTGCCTGTTCCTCTAGCTTTTGCATTAACCTCTTGTGAGGAACTGTGTCGAACGCCTTCTTGCAGTCCAAGAAAATGCAGTCTATCCACCCCTCTCTCTCGTGTCTTACTTCTGTTACCTTGTCATAAAACTCCAGTAGGTTTGTGACACAGGATTTTCCTTCCCTGAAACCGTGCTGGTTGTCGTTTATAAGCTTGTGTCTTTCTAGGTCCTCCACCATTCTCCTCCTGATGATCTTTTCCATGACTTTGCATACTATACACGTCAGTGACACAGGTCTGTAGTTTAATGCCTCATGTCTGTCTCCTTTCTTAAAAATTTGGACTACATTTGCCATCTTTCACATCTCAGGTAGTTGCCTAGTTTCAATGGAAGTGTTGAAGATTTTTGTTAGTGGCACACACAACATCTCTGCTCCCTCTCTAAGGACCCACGGAGAAATGTTGTCAGGTACCACCGCTTTTGAGGTATCGAGTTCACATAACAGCTTCTTCACCTCCTCCTTGGTTGTGTGTATTTCATCCAGCACTTGTTGGTATATTTCCCTATTCTGAATTCCTGGAGTCCTTCCTGTCTCCTCTGTAAATACTTCTTTAAATCTCATGTTGAGCTCCTCACATACCTCTTGGTCGTTTCTTGTGAACTCCTCACCTTCCTTCCTCAGCCTGATTACCTGGTCCTTGACTGTTGTTTTCCTCCTGATGTGGCTATACAACAGCTTTGGGTCAGACTTGACTTTTGATGCTATATCATTTTCGTATTGTCGCTGAACCTCCCTTCTTACCTGTGCATATTCGTTTCTGGCTCTTCGGCTAATCTCTTTATTTTCCTGGGTCCTTTGTCTTCTGTACTTTTTCCATTCTCTAGTGCACTTAGTTTTTGCCTCCCTACACCTTTGGGTGAACAAAGGACTCGTTCTGGTCTTCCCATTACTTCTGTTTCCCTTGGGGACAAACCTCTCCTCTGCCTCTTTGCATTTGGTTGTCACATATTCCATAATTTCTTTTACTGGTTTTCCTGCCAATTCTCTCTCCCACTGAACGTCTTGTAGGAAGTTCCTCATGCCTGTGTAGTCCTCCCTTTTGTAGTTTCGTTTCTCCCTTCCTATTCCTGCTTTGCTCTCCACTTGTAGCTCAACTATATAATCAAAACACAGAACCAAATGATCACTAGCTCCAAGGGGCCTTTCATACGTGATATCCTCGATGTCCAAACTACTCAAGGTGAATACTAGGTCCAGTCTTGCTGGATCATCCCCACCTCTCTCTCTGGTAGTGTCTCTAACATGTTGATGCATGAGATTTTCCAGTACCACATCCATCATCTTGGCTCTCCATGATTCAGGACCCCCATGGGGCTCCAGGTTTTCCCAATCAATCTAGTAACTTTGCTCTCCCCATGTGGGCTCTTCTGGCCACCTTGGCTAGTGTGTCTACCATTGCTCTGTTGCTCTCGTCGTATTCATCTCTTGGCCTTCTGCATTTCTGTGGCGGGTTGTACATTACAGCAATTACCACCTTATGGCTCTCAGACTGAATTGTTCCTACTATGTAGTCCCTTTCGCCCATTCCATTCATTCTTTCCACTTCCTCAAATCCCCACCGGTTCTTAATGAGCAGTGCAACTCCTCCTTCCCCTCTGCTTCCTCTATCTTTCCTGAGGATTTGATATCCGGGTGGAAAGATTGCATCTGTTATCATCCTGGTGAGTTTCGTTTCTGTGAGTGCTATTATGTCTGGGGATGTCTCCTTTATTCTTTCATGCCACTCCTCACATTTATTTGTTATACTATCTGCATCTGTATACCAAACCTTCAACTTCTTTTCTAAAACCGTAGTCTGGGGGGTACGTTGGGGTTGGGAAAGTGGGAGACCTGATGAGGAACTATGGGTGGTTGGTGTGAAGGTGGAGTTTGTAATGAGGTGGGTGGGAGCATTGGGTATGGCATGTGTGTGTGTGTGAGTCTGCTTTAATCTCCCTTTTGATTTATGGATTCAATTATTTTTGTCTGGTTGAGAAAAGATTACGTGAGGTCTTAATGATTCTCGTGTACTCAACAGCCTTTAAACGCAATTAAGCAACCAACCTTACTGCTCCATGCCAAGCAGACAACCTTACTGCTTCATGCCAAGCAGACAACCTTACTGCTCCATGCCAAGCAGACAACCTTACTGCTTCATGCCAAGCAGACAACCTTACTGCTCCATGCCAAGCAGACAACCAGATAAATTATACACACACAACCCGCACATATAAAAGAGAGGAGTTTACGACGACGTTTCGGTCCGACTTGGACCATTTACAAAGTCACATGGTCCAAGTCGGACCGAAACGTCGTGGTAAGCTCCTCTCTTTTATATGTGCGGGTTGTGTGTGTATTGTTCCAGTCACGGTATTGTGCCTTTTTGTTATTCAGATAAATTATAGTTAGTATTTAGTTGGCAAATAGCAGCCAGCTGGAACCTACGAGCAACCGGTCATGTGAGAGATTTACAGAAATCTCCTGAGACTGGATTTAAGAACATAAGAACACTGCAGCAGGCCTACTGGCCCATGCGAGGCAGATCCAATCTCCCACGGCTATATATATATATATATATATATATATATATATATATATATATATATATATATATATATATATATATATACACATACGTGTGTGTATGTACTCGCTCGTCTGAGTTTTGGGTTAAGTTAGTTAAGGTTTGTCAGGAAACAGGACAAGTATTTCCTGACGAGGGTCTTAGTCATATGATGACCCACATCTGGAGCTTTTGGTCATTTGACCGAGGCCTTCTGCTGGCTTACCCCTCCACCCCTTTAAAAATTTATGTTATAATTAGAAATGATAAATTTATCTCTAAACTTCCAGGGTGGTAGACCCACCAGGGTGCTTAAAATATATATATATGTAACATTTTTAAAGCATTTTTTTGCTCATATTTTTGTATATATATTTTTTTAGGAGGGAACATTACACTTAATGATGAAAGTTATAATGAATTATTTTGATAATAAACATTTTATGAGCATCTGGACAGAGGGTTACCTGATACCATGGAAATACGAAGCTGCAGTAGGTAATTCCAGCTGGAAAGGGAAAAATCTACACACACACACACACACACACACATATATATATATATATATATATATATATATATAATGACTTGGAGGGTGTATAAATTTGTAGTGGAGCGAAGGAAGGATAGCAGTCGTCCTAGGATAGGTTGGTGGGAGGGGAGTAAAGTTTTGAGTGTGTACGTGATAGGCGTACGTGATAGGAGTGAGTGGAGGCAAGTGGTACTTATGACTTGACGTGCTGTTGGAGTATAAGTAAGGTAATTTTTGTGAAGGTATTTTGGGAAAACCGGTTATACGGACTTGAGTCCTGGAGGCGGGATGTACAATGTCCTGCAGTCCGGAGGGGCAGTAGACTTAACGGCAGGAGCTATTCACCAGAAAACTACGACAGGAAGAGTCGTTTCGAAGCCAATCAATATCCATCGCAGTAGTGCCGTGTTACAGCACCAGAATGTCACCAGAATGTCACCAGAATGTCACCAGAAATAAAAACAAAAGTGAAAAAGAGAATTAGATGTTCCTGGTAGAGAGAAAGTCGACAACTCTCTAACTTTCACCAATTTTCTTCTCTGCAAATATAAGTACGTTTTAAAGTCTCCTGCAAAACTGATAATCAACACGATCTTCTCCACTAAATGATCTACAAAAAATTATTTATAATCATAAACATAATTTTAAAGGGGTTGAGGGATAAGCCAGCGGAAGGCCTCGGTCAGATGACCAAAAGCTCCAGCTCCTGACAAACCTACCCTAACTTGACCTTATCTAACCTAACCTTCAGTACTATTAACGTTGGAATAATTACTTTCAATATATCAAGTCTAAGGCCACAATTGCAACTAATGTAACATTTTAATGTTGCAACAATAAAATGTCGCATTAGATGCATTTGTGACCTTTTACAACACTTCCGAACTACACACAGTATCATCATAGTCCAGAACTACACACAGTATCATCATAGTCAGAACCACACACAGTATCATCATAGTCCAGAACTACACACAGTATTATCATAGTCCAGAACTACACACAGTATCATCATAGTCCAGAACTACACACAGTATCATCATAGTCCAGAAGTACACACAGTATTATCATAGTCCAGAACTACACACAGTATCATCATAGTTCAGAACTACACACAGTATTATCATAGTCCAGAACTACACACAGTATTATCATAGTCCAGAACTACACACAGTATTATCATAGTCCAGAACCACACACAGTATCATCATAGTCCAGAACTACACACAGTATCATCATAGTCCAGAACTACACACTGTATCATCATAGTCCAGAACTACACACAGTATCATCATAGTCCAGACCTACACAGTATCATCATAGGCTTCTTCTTTGCTTTCTCTATGTATCTGCGGCAGTGAATGTCTTCAAGAAGAAATGCTCTTTCGTAAAACAGATCTCTAAACTTCACTATCCTCGTCATTTCATCAAAGACTGGCGTGGCCACGAGCACTCGAGCACTCGTCAACAACTCACCTTCACGAGACACAACTAAGAGAAGATACATGGCCCTTCCTAACAACTCTGTTGTTAAACACATCTCCAGCATTCTCTCCAACACTAAATTCTCCACCGGCTCCACTGCAATGACATCACCTTTAAGGGATACCAGCAAGTCAAAACC
Source organism: Cherax destructor (assembly GCA_009830355.1). Lineage (NCBI taxonomy): Eukaryota > Metazoa > Arthropoda > Malacostraca > Decapoda > Parastacidae > Cherax > Cherax destructor. The sequence goes on along the minus strand of WNWK01001069.1, from coordinate 259,249 downwards.
ACTGCAAGGGTATACACAATTCCTTGCTAAGACTGTGATAAAATATACGTGGGGGATAAAGTAAGACATATGTGCAAGATTGAGGTATTTTTATTTGCAGAACGTTTCGCGTACACAGTAGGCTTCTTCAGTCGAATACAGAGGAGGCAGCGGAAGCAGTGGATATGTAGCGACTATGTAACCGGTTCATCAACCTCAAAGAAGTACTTTTGAGGTGGTCAGTCCCTCAGTCTGGAGAAGAGTTCTGTTCCATATTCTGGAACAATGTTCCAGACTATGGAACAGAACTCTTCTCTAGTCTGAGGGACTGACCACCTCCAAACTACATCTCCGAGGCTGTTGCACTGAAGTCGTCTTTGGGTCTCCACTATTTCTGCTGTCTCAGCATTCGACAGAAGAAGCCTACTGTGTAGGCGAAACGTTTCGGAGTAAACATACCTAAACTGTCGCCTTACTTATTGTCAACCCGACGGTATTTATACCCTGTACACAGCGATATTCAACGACCGCCCTTGGAAGCGCATTTCCCGCCTCCCTCACCCCCCTCCCACTTGAAAACCTGGACATCGCTGATAATTTCGCTCACAACCACTGCATTATTGAGGCCTTAATTAAGCCTACTACTACGGACAGCGGGAATGAATATATTCTAACCTACGACGAGAACTCAAATATTTAACGCAAATGGAAAAAATGTGCAGTTTTTTATTTGCGGGGAATTTTAAGTAGTCTTGGTTAACTCTGGACTGATGGATAACTGTTAACCATCTGTGTGGTGGTGACTTAACCATCTGTGTGGCGGTGACTGTTAATCATCTGTGTGGTGGTGACTGTTAATCATCTGTGTGGTGGTGACTGTTAACCATCTGTGTGGTGGTGACTGTTAACCATCTGTGTGGTGGCGGTGACTTAAACCATCTGTGTGGCGGTGACTGTTAACCATCTGTGTGGTGGTGACTGTTAACCATCTGTGTGGTGGTGACTGTTAACCATCTGTGTGGTGGTGACTGTTAACCATCTGTGTGGTGGTGACTGTTAACCATCTGTGTGGTGGTGACTGTTAACCATCTGTGTGGTGGTGACTGTTAACCATCTGTGTGGTGGTGACTGTTAACCATCTGTGTGGTGGTGACTGTTAACCATCTGTGTGGCGGTGACTGTTAACCATCTGTGTGGTGGTGACTGTTAACCATCTGTGTGGTGGTGAACCACTAGCCCATTTTTATTATTTTATTTCTCTATTTTAATTTGTTATGAAATTCTGGTACTTCCCTGAGTCACTAATTAATAATAATAATAATAATAATAATAATAATAATAATAATAAACTCTGAGTCAGGATGTTTATAAATCAGTGTTAAGGTCGGGTGAAGTATTTTATCAGCTCTTCAGTACGAGACCTTCATTGGTGCTTCATACAGAAACAGTAAGTCATCAGCAGCTGAGAATTCCCAGCATCCCTAGCATCCCCAGCATCCCTAGCATTCCCAGCATCCCTAGCATCCCCAGCATCCCTAGCATTCCCAGCACCTCCCAGCAGTACTAGAATTCTCGCTATTTCAAGTTAATTCAAATTTACTGTTGCTGCTACATTCATTGCGAAACGCTAAACCAGTACGAGTTACACTCCGCCTGGGAAATGGGAGGGTATTATTATTATTATTATTATTCATTAGTAGTAGTAGTAGTAGCAGTAGTAGCAGTAGTAGTAGTAGTAGTAGTAGAGTAGTAGTAGTAGTAGCAGAGACAGCAGTAGAGTAGTAGTAGTAGAGTAGCAGCAGTAGTAGTAGATAGTAGTAGTAGCAGCAGCAGTAGTAGTAGTAGCAGCATAAGCTGTTGCAGAGTCAGAGAAACAGCGACAGCAAGTGAGTCAGCACAGCAACACACAGCAGTGGGATCATAGTAGCAACAACAGCAGTGATCACAGCAACAACAACAGTGTGATCAGAGCAACAACAAGTGTGGATCACAGCAACAAGCAGTGTGGATCACAGCAACAACAACAGTGTGGATCAGCAGCAACAACAACGTGTGGATCACAGCAACAACAACAGTGTAGGATCACAGCAGCAATAACGACAGTGTGATCACAGCAGCAACAACAGTGTGATCACAGCAGCAGCAGCAACAAGAGTGTAGATCACAACAGCAGCAAGCAACTGTGTGAGATGCAGCACAACAACAACAGTGTGGATCACAGCAGCAGCAACAGACAACAACAGTGTGGATCAGCAGAGCAGCAAAAAACAGTTGGATGAAAAACAGGGATAAACAGCGGCAACAACAGTGTGATCACAACAGCAACAACAACAGTGTGGATCACAGCAGCAACAACAACATGTGGATCACAGAGCAACAACAACAGTGTGGATCACAGCAGCAACAACAACAGTGTGGATCACAGCAGCAACAACATCAGTGTGGATCACAGCAGCAACAACAACAGTGTGGATCACAGCAACAACAACAGTGTGGATCACAGCAGCAACAACAACAGTGTGGATCACAGCAGCAACAACAGTGTGGATCACAGCAGCAGCAACAACAGTGTGGATCACAGCAGCCCAAAAACAGTGTGGATCACAGCAGCAACAACAACAGTGTGGATCATAGCAACAACAACAGTGTGGATCACAGCAGCAACAACAGTGTGGATCACCAGCAGCAACAACAACAACAGTGTGGATCATAACAGCAGCAACAAGAGTGTGGATCACAGCAGCAACAAGAGTGTGGATCACAGCAGCAACAAGAGTGTGGATCACAGCAGCAACAAGAAGTGTGGATCACAGCAGCAACAACAACAGTGTGGATCACAGCAGCAACAACAGTGTGGATCACAGCAGCAACAACAACAGTGTGGATCACAGCAGCAACAACAACAGTGTGGATCACAGCAGCAACAACAACAGTGTGGATCACAGCAGCAGCAACAACAGTGTGGATCACAACAGCAGCAACAACAGTGTGGATCACAGCAGCAACAACAACAGTGTGGATCACAGCAGCAACAACATTGTGGATCACAGCAGCAACAACAACAGTGTGGATCACAGTAGCAACAACAACAGTGTGGATCACAGTAGCAACAACAACAGTGTGGATCACATTTAGCAACAAAAACAGTGTGGACCCACAGTAGAAACAACAACAGTGTGGATCCAAAACAACAACAACAGTGTGGATCACGGTGGCAACAACAACGGTGGATCATAGCAAAACCAACAGTGTGGATCATAAACCAAAAATTGTGGATCATAAGTAACAACAACAGTGGATCAAAAGCAACAACAACAGTGTGATCCAGTAGCAACAAAAACAGTGTGGATCACGGTAGCAACAACAACAGTGTGGATCACAGTAGCAACAACAACAATTGTGGATCACAGTAGCAACAACAACAGTGTGAATCACAGTATATAACAACAACAGTGTGGATCACAGTAAGCAACAACAACGGTGTGGATCCAGTGGCAACAACAGTGTGGATCACATCATCAACAACAACAACAATAAGTGTGGATCACAGCAGCAACTAACAACAGTGTGGATCAGTAGCAACAACACAGTGTGGATCACAGTAGCAACAACAACAGTGTGGATAAATCATCAACAACAACAACAACAATAGTGGGGATCGCAAACAACAACAACAGTGGGGATCACATTCCCCAACAACAACAGTGTGGATCACAGCAGCAACAACAACAGTGGGGATCCCAGCAGCAGCAACAACAGTGTGGACCCACATCATCCAACAACAACAACAATAAGGTGGGATCAAAATCTAAAACAACAAAAACAATAGTGTGGATCAAAACAGCAACAACAACAACAATAGTGTGGACCCACAGCAGCAGCAACAGTAGGTGGGTCACAGCAGCAACAGTAGTGTGGGTCACAGCAAACAGTAGTGTGGGTCCAGCAGCAACAGTAGTGTGGGTCGAAACAGCAGTAGTGTGGAGTCACACAGAAACAGTAGTGTGGTCACAGCAGCAACAGTAGTGTGGTCAAGCAGCAGAAAAGTAGTGTGGTCACACAGCAACAGTGGTGGATCCAGCAGCAACAGAAAGTGTGGGTCTGGCAACAGTAGTGTGGCCCGGCAGAAACATTAGTGTGGGTCACACAGCAACGTGGTGTGGGTCACCCAGCAACAGTAGTGTGGGTCACAGCAGCAACAGTAGTGTGGCCACAGCAGCAACAGTAGTGTGGGTCACCAGAAACAGTAGTGTGGGTCACAGCAGCAAAAATAGTGTGGGTCACAGCAGAAAAAACAGTAGTGTGGGCCCACAGCAGCAACAGTGGTGTGGGTCACAGCAGCAACAGTGGTGTGGGTCACAGCAGCAACAGTAGTGTGGGTCCGGCAGCAACAACAACACTGATTATTACAACAAAAGTGATTCACTGCTCTTCTCTCTCATGGTAATTTCTCGGGGGAAAAACACATTGTGCAAGACAAAGCTGTTCTCGAGTATGATGGTGGGAGGAAATGGGAGTGAATAGAAGTGGGGAAGGAGATACGGGTGCATAGATGGGGAGCGGCTGAAAAGATGGGGTGAGGTTGGAGATTTCAGGCGAGATGGGGAGGCATTTGTGGCTATGAAGATAGACACTTCACCTGAATAAAAACATAGAAGGTTGTTTTGGGAAAGGGTTTTATGTATTGTACACTTTTAAATGATGTATACCCGAAACGTAAGTCTCCCAGTGTTTATATGCTTGTAATTTATATTAATTGTTTTAGGTATTTACTTTTCTTGACTGGTGGTGTACCCCCGTATAGCAAACAGTCATTTAGCTTCCAGTCCACACTGAAGGTGAGGTCTCGGGGGAGGACAGCAAGGATGCATTCAGTGGTGAAGAACCCTAGAAATGTAAGGTTTGTAGTATCCTAAAAATACAGTATATTATCATCTTGTGAGTTGACAGCACAATCTGACAATATCTTGTGGGGTGCGTAGGGCGTCTCTGTGAGGTGTTTATGTGTGAGTCTTGCTTGTCAGTATGTGATCATGAGAACAAAAAGAGTTTCCCATATCCGACAGTGGTGGAAAAAAAGGTGACCAGGAATAAAACAGCGTATGAGAAATAGCTTGTTAGTCATTAATTCATACCAACACCCACGCCAACATTGTTAAAGGTTCTGGGAGAATACCGGAAAAATTCCCGGAAAGGGCATTATTTTCTGATATTCTCTGACCTGCCAGTCTCCTGCAGGAGACTGGCAGGTCGTCATTTAACAGATTGAGCAACAGTCCTATGAGTTCATTGCCACGTGTATCAGGGTGAATCAAGGACATAGCAAAAATTTATCATTAAAATTGCAAAAAAACTCTTTCATATGCCTTAAATATTCTATGGAGGAGCATGGACACAGGGGTCATCCCTCATTCACTAAAAACAACAGACGTAGCCCCCTCCCACAAAGGTGGCAGTAAAGCAATCACCAACCACTTGGAACAACCCAGGCAACATGGGTTTTAAGAGCAGGTCACTCCTGCCTCCCACAACTACTGGACCACTATGACATGGTCTTGGATACAATGGAGGACAAATAAAATGCAAAGATGTAGTATACACAGAATTTGCAAAGCCTTCGTGTTAATGGTGTAATAGCACACAAAAAACGTGATAAAGGAATAACAGGAAAAGTGGGTAGATGGATCTATAACTTCCTAACAAATAAAACACAAATAATAATAGTAAACAGAGTAAAGTCAGAGGGCGGCAGCTACAGTGAAAAGTGCTGTGCCACAAGGCACAATGCTCGCTCCATCCTCTTCCTCATCCTCATTTCCAGACATAGACAGAGATCAAGCCACAGCACCGTGTCATCACTTGCTGACAAAACCAATTTGCATAACAGTGTCAATACACGGACGTTAGCTTAAGTCTTTAAATGGGTCTCAGAAAACAATATGAAGTTCAGTGAGCAGATTTCCAATTACTCCGATATGGAAAACTCGAGGAAATAAAAACAATAAAGTATAAAACAAATTCCAATCATACTGGACGAAAAACTAATGTGAAGGACCTGGGAGTGATAATGTCTAAGGATCTCACTTTCAAGAGATGCAAAACCAATGATGGCTCTCTTTAAATTGTACATTCTCGCTAGGCTGGAATATTGCTGTACACACTAACGGACCCTTTCAGGAAGCAGGTGAAATTGCTGACCTGGAGAATGTGCTGAGAACTTTTCACTGCATGTAGAAATACAATAAAGCACCTCAATTACTGGGAACTGATTTGAAGTCCGCCCAGCCCTCTGCCCTTCCTGGAACGCGGGCGAGAAAAGATATGATAATATATACTTGGAAAATCCTACAGGTGCTATTCCCAAATCTGCACACGAAATCACTCCCTATGAAATCAAAGACTCACAGGAAATCTTAACATTCCTCTAATGAAAAGCAGGGGCGCCACAGTACACTGAGACTGTCATCCAGGGCCGAAGACTGTTCAACTGCCTCCCAGCATACATAAGAGGATTACCAAAGACCCCTGGCTGTCTTCAAGGAGGAGCTGGACAGGCACCTAAAAAATAGTGCCCTGACTATTGGGGCTGTGGTTCGTAAATCGGTTACGTGGGGCCAGCAGTAACAGTCTGGCTGATCCCAGGCCCTGATCCACCGCTGAGGGCCTGGTCATGGGCCGGGCCACGGGGCGTTCACCCCGAAACACCCTCCGCCATGCTCTGTGTCGGCTGGTAAATACTGAGTATTGTTATGGAAGATGAAGCACGGTGGAACTTAGTTCTGAACTGTAGAAAAAACTTTACAACGGATGAGACGGCCATTATTGTTACGTCTTCGACAGTGGCCAGAAGTACATACATCTCTCTACCGGGACAGTGGCCACAAGAATATAATATCTTAATTTCTACAAGTACATGTACAAAGGTATACAGACCATAGCTGACATCAGTGAAATACTATATAAAGCCCTTGTTATGCTGAGCATTTCGGGCAAATTAGGTCAGTTTTGTCCCAGGATGCGACCCACACCACTCGACTAACACCAAGGTACCTATTTGACTGATGGGTGAACATGGACAACAGGTGTTACTAACCATCCCCCGGGAAAAAAATAGTCTGCCTTGCATTCTTACTCTATCCAGAAATATAGTTGCCTACTCTACTCCATCTGAAGAAGTCACTAGTGGCGTAATATTTCCTCTAAAAATCTCCCATCTTGTACTAAGTGTCTTTTTTTACACTCCATCTGGTGTCTGGAACCGTCACTGTATACCCCGTACAGGCCCAATGTCTACAATTTTTAACGACCGAAAAGCCAGCAGACGCGACAGCCATCTGTCAAGGTAGGGAAAAAAAGGAAAAAAAAACCCGAATCACCAGGACTTACCAAAGAGGCTGGGAAAAATATTTGGTCTGGTGAACGTAAAAGGAGTGGTTAAAATTTTGAGATGTTACCGTAGTCTCACACGACCATTAAGTGTAAATGACGATGGAGGAAAATTTCATTTACTAATATAAGAACTTTTTATGTATATAGGAGGATGGTAAAAACTGTTAAATCCAAAAAAATAGCGAAGACGGTGGACCTCGCGGCTGCCATGCAGAGACGGGGTATTTGCCTCGCGGCTGCCATGCAGAGACGGGATATTTTCCTCGCGGCTGCCATGCAGGGACGGGGTATTTGCCTCGCGGCTGCCGCCCCCAAGGGGGGGATTTTCCCCCGGGGGGTCATGCAGAGACGGGGTATTTACGTCTGTACACCAGACTGGACGAGGGGGGAACACGTCCCGGACTCGCACGTAATGTCGTGAGATTCTAAAAACACGAATGTGAAGACTTAAAAAAAAATCTTTGATAAATACGACACATTTATCTTTATTGACGAAACGTTTCTCCTGCAGAACAGGCTTCTTCCCGTCGGATACAGGCGAGTGTAGCGACGGTAGCATTGTAGTAGTACGACGTGATGGTCTGTTATCCTCAGTGTGAGCTGGTTAGCCCCTTAAGATGACAATGTGCGAAAGCTTTATCAAAGAAAAACTTAATAAAATTTTAAAAGAGCTAAACGTTGTCACAATAAACCCTTTTTTTAATGTTTAAGACACATGTGAAACGTTGGGTGTCTTTTTGTTAAAAATTTTCCCTTCAGTGGCGCTTCAGTAAAAGGGGGGCAGCAGGTGAGGTGTGGATGTAATCAGTCCATCAAGTTTGGAGATGCAGTATTTGAGGAGTCAGCCCCTCAGTTTGGGAAAACGATATTACGACATCGTTCCAGACCATGGGCCAACCGCCCCCCTCTGGGGACGACCACCAAACACTAATCTTCATTTCACTACTACACCTGCTGCCTCTATATTTGACTGAAGAAGCCCACTGTATGGGCGAAACGTTTCATCAATAAAGACACAAACTTTTCAATGTGTCTTAGTCATCAACTTGTCGATTTTTTTTTACCATTTTAAACAAACTTCTTTTGTATATATTGACTTGACTCCAGCCTGGGACTTTCTTGCATTTTAAAAAATGGAAATCAATTAACGGTTGTCAAGTTGGGCACAATAAAAGGGAAAAGGGGTTAACACATGCAACACCTGTCTTTGTCAGTTTAACAGAGAACGATATTCGAAGACAGTAGAATATGAGGCCTCAGCCCCTAAACCCGGAAGCCGTTGGGTTGGTTCCTTGTCTCGGTGAATCTAGATTTATCAAGACAAAGTTAAAGAACACAGTCTCCAGGCTGAGGGACTCATTGTCTCATCTTTCACTGTCTTCTGTGTATAGTTCAGCAAAACTGAGGGACTGATTGCCTCACTGTCTTCAGTATATGATCTCTGTTGAACTGATAGTCACCGTCTTCAAATAAAGATACCCTGGCGTTCCAGGGGTTGTCTAATGCCTGCCTGAAAGACAGTCATGGAGCGATAATTCGTATTTGCGCAAGAAATAATAAATCGTCAAAACATAAGACTGGACATCTGGGGGTGAGAAAGCAGGAACGGGTGGAGTTTAAACCCATGGCAAACGAGTCCAAAAACTCACGGGCCCAGTGCGTTAACCACTGGGCCAGGTAGTTGTAAAAAGATTCATCCAGTTAGGTGTATTTCTATACAGCACAGAGAGGTTAGCAAGGGATGAGAACAGAGGCAAGTTAATACCTTTGATATCAACTTCCACAAAGTCACCGGAAAGGTTGCTACTCTTGCAGTGAACTGCTTCTGATAAGAAATTAAGGGGAAAAAGGGATAGCCTGCCCGGTAGGCCTAAAGAATAGGCCTATGACGAATCCTGTATATAACAGGATGTGGGCGGCCCACAGGTAACCAGTCCAACAAGACTCACGAAATCGCAATGCCACGGTTGATAACAAAAAACGGGACGGGCGGGGATTGAACTGGCGGGTAAGTAGTAACTCCAGGCCAGTGCGTAAGCCACTGGGCCAGCACTAGCCTGGAATTTCAGACTCGCTTGCCGCGAGTTCAATCCCCACCCGACGTGGTTTGGTCATGCAACAAGTGTTGCATGGTACCACTGCACAACTAGTTCAAGCACCGATGTTTGCCAAAACATCGCTTTCTTTCATTTAAAAGTTTTGGCACAAATACGCGCAATTTTTGCGTCCTCTCTGCTTTGATGAATAGCAATAGTTTAGTGGAATGATTTGCCTTTATAGCAAACCAGTATAAAGATTTATTTTTCTGTCCCTACTGGTGAATCCTTTTGACGAGTCCCCATCAGTCAGTCAGTCCCCACCAGCCACTAGTCCCCACTAGTCAGTCAGTCCCCACCAGTCAGCCAGTCCCCATTAGTCAGTCCCGTCCCCACCAGCCACTCAGGCCCCACTAGTCAGTCAGTCCCCACTAGTCGTCAGTCCCCACCAGCCAATCAGTCCCCATTAGTCAGTCAGTCCCCACCAGCAAGTCAGTCCCCACCAGCCAGTCAGTCCCCACCAGTCAGTCAGTCCCCACTAGTTAGTCAGTCCCCACCAGCCAATCAGTCCCCACTAGTCAGTCCCTACCAGCCAGTCAGTCCCCACTAGTCAGTCAGTCCCCACCAGTCAGTCAGTCCCCACTAGTCAGTCAGTCCCTACCAGCCAATCAGTTCCCACTAGTCAGTCAGTCCCCACCAGCCAGTCAGTCCCCACCAGCCAGTCAGTCCCCACCAGTCAGTCAGTCCCCACCAGCCAGTCAGTCCCCACCAGTCCAGTCAGTCCCCACCAGCCAGTCAGTCCCCACCAGCCAGTCAGTCAGTCCCCACCAGCCAGTCAGTCCCCACCAGCCAGTCAGTCCCCACCAGCCAGTCAGTCAGTCCCCACCAGCCAGTCAGTCCCCACTAGTCAGCTCTCATGGTAAATCCACTCTAGCTGGTCGGGTAATCGGATTTAAAATCTCTCTACTACACGAGGGTCATTAAGACTCCACGTAACTGCTGACCACCAGCCTGGGATTAAAATAAACTTTGTTTTCATAGAGAGTCAGAGACATACAAGCAGTCAAGAACACTGGAAGCCTTTAAAGGGAATTTAAAGGACACTCAGTGTATTCACACTGAGAAATATACACCAGTAATAACAAAAGTGGTATACACCTCTCAGTGTATGTGTCCCTGTATGGTGGGAAAATTTAGTTTACGCTAATAAATATTTTTTTTCGTTTTTTTTCTGTACACAGAATGTAAATTATTGATGAAAGAGACGTCAGGTGTGAAAAATTCTGGATAGTAATTAGTCTCCTCGTTTTTCCTATAATTAGAATATATATTAATGTTATATTACTCGTTTGAGATAAACACGAAATGTGAGTCTGTCTGTCTGTCTGCCTGTTCTCTCTCTCTCTCTCTCTCTCCCCTCTCTCCCCCCCCCCCCCCCCCAAAGAAAGAGAAAATTATAAATGCTATGCAACAATTTAAAAGACAAATTACACACAACTTCAAAGGTAACCCAAAGTTATTCTCAAGTCAGGAAAAAGAGTTCAAAGCAACGACAGGACGTTTAACTAACGATTACGGCAAAATAAACAGTGACGTTGATTCAAAGTTAAGCTCTATCTCCGAGTCTGTATTTACCCGAACGCAACGCCATGATTCTCAACCCTCAAAATTTCTGATTCCGAAAGACTAAACGTTAATAAATTACCCTTTGATTTTTTAAAAACACTGGAGAATTAATATTAGTAAACCAGTAAACCAGATATCAGGAGTTATAAACAACAAAGAACAATAATAAATAAGGCAGTGGGAGGGGGAAATTTACCACGACGTTTGGTCCTGCTTGGACCATATACAAAGTCACGTAGATAATAAATCGCAACTTATAATAATAATAAAAATATTGGTAATATATAACAGTTCTTAGGCGAAGGTAAGGGGCCAAAGACTAGAATTTAGCAATTTTTTCCTCTTTATTTATAAAGGGAGAAAAGTCTTGCGCACTTTACTACTGTATAGCCCCATCAGCTTAACACCAAATGTTTGTAGATAAATTGTGTCTCATATTAGTAGAAATAATTATGCGATAAAATACCATGAATGACTAAATCGAATTTTTTATTTTATACACAAAAACTGGGACGAGAGACTTCCAATATATGTAGCTAGTTCTAGATTTCCAAAAGCATTTGACCGGTGCTCCATTGGAGTGGAGTTCTTCAGAGGCGATTCTTGGTCCAAACCTCTTTATTATCTCCATCAATAAGTAAGTAAGTAAGTTTATTCAGGTATACACAAATACAGTTACATAGATTATCATACATAGCACCATATGTGTAGAAAACCCAGGATAACCCAAAAGTCAGACAGTGACTTATTTCCATTGGGGCCCATTTAATCCCTTTATATACACTGTAGTAGATATATTATTATATTAATTAAAAGGAATAAGGAAAAAAAGTTATTTACATGTATATGTATGTTAGCAAAAAAAAAAAAATCATTCTCCTTTTCTGTCGCTACATTCATTATCCTTTTGGCTCTCTTTTTGAACTGGCTCGATTTTCAGCATCATCCATTATCTCCATCAATGATCTTCAGCATCATCCATTATCTCCATCAAGACTTCGCATCATATTATCTCCATCAATGATCTTCAGCATCATCTGCGGAAGATGAAAATTTGGGAAAATATGATTGGAGGGGTCTTTTTTGGGAAAGTGATCTGGATACCCTGTGGTGAAGTGAAATTAGTTTTGATGTTGACAGGTGATTGAAAGCATTTTGATTTAGCAGTCTCAAACCTGGATTTTTTTTTTAAAATGTTGGGAGAAAACTAACTGAAGCAAGAAAAGAAAATGACGGAGAAATTAAAATTAATTTCCCCAAAGGGGCCCAAAACAATCCCTTTCCCAGAAATCAAAGGAGAGAATTGGTGCCCCGTGGCCTCGTGGGTAAAGCTCTCCTTAAAATGGCGGGGGTGGGGTTCGATTCCCAGCGCAGAAACTTTGTTTTTTACACTGGTTGTCCATGTTCCCCATCAGAAAAATAGGTACCGGGGAGTTGGGGACTGGTGTGGGCCCATCCTGGGACACTGACCAATTTGTGGGAAATGCCTGTAAAAAGGGGGTTTTTAAAGTAGTATGTCACTGATGTCAGTATGGTTTGTTACCTTGTACATGTATTTAGTAAAAAAAAATAATTATTATTAATGCTGCTTCATAGCCAGAAATTTCGAGCAAAAAGACACAATATTGACTTTAAAGTCTTTTGGGGGACCCATAATATCCCGTCCAGCTTTGGTCTTCAAAAAAAAAAAGAGAAAAGACTGAAGACAGAGAGGGGACAACGTCCTTGAGCCATCAAAGAATCCTACCCCTCTTATGACTGGACTAGAGGATATATCAAAAAGTTGCATTTGTTAAGGCCTCAAGGAGTGCTTGAGTTGCAAACAGAATTATATCAGAATAGAACAAACTACACGGTCAAGTTTTAAAGAGGTGAAGGATACACTTATTTAAGAGCAAGATGACCAAACACTTTGCAAGTAAAAGATTTAACTAGATATTACGCTAGAGTTAAACTGTTAGCAAATATTGCCTGGAGGTTCAGTAATTGGATCGAGACAAGCAGTTGACAATGGGCCACCCAAGTCCAGTCAAGTCGAAAGTCAAAGATTTTCCCACATGATAAAATGTTAGCACAGAGATGGGAGACATTTGATTGTGCATGCAGAAAGCCCGTTGTTATTCAGACATTTCAGGCAAGTCAATAATAGTAGTAGTTGTAGACGTTGTGGAGGTAGATGTGGCAGTTACAACGGTGGCTGCAGTATCCTGGTATCTGTTCTGAAGTTCTCCGGGACACCAGTAATTCACAAGTGGAAGCAAAATCACTTGTACAGACAGCTATGTGGGTAGACAGTGGCGTTACCCGAGCAGTTGAAGTAGCAACAGTAGTAAGTAGATAAGATAAAATTTTCTTCAGATTTTTAACCCCGGAGGGTGAAAGCCACAGGATAACCCAAGAAAGTGATGCGTCATCGAGTGACTGTCTGTCTTGCTTCCATTAGGGTCCTCAATCTTGTCCCCGGATGGAGACCCACACCAGTCGGCTAACACCCAGGTACCTATTTACTGCTAGGTGAACAGATAGCAGGTGTAAGGAAATACGTCGAAATATATCCACCGCCGAATCGAGCCCGGGACACTCCGTGTGTGAAGCGAGGCTTTAGCCACCAGGTTGTTGTAGTCCAGGGTCTTCTATCCACATCCATTTCTCCTGTCGATTCCATTTCATTTGTGTTATTCATATAGGTATATTTTCCTTTGTTTTATTCGGGCGGTGAGTGAGTGGATGGAGTGGAGAATGGGAAAGACCCTTCTGCTTCATATAAAGCCTCAAAGATCTAGATAATACAAAGAAAGTTCTTAATCTAGATAGAAGTAGATAGCCCTCCTCCAGCAGATTGCCTCTGTGTTGACTTAATACATGCTATCTCTCTCATGTACTCCCTTGTATTCTCTCTCTCTCTTTCCACACACACACACACACACACACACACACACACACACACACACACACCACAGGAGCCTCACGCTTTAAGTCAATAGTACATAGACGTCGCTTGGCTCAGGGTTGAGGCACAGTTGGGAACTTTGTTCTGACGAGTGTGTGTGTGTGTGTGCTAATGTGTGTGTGTGTGTGTGTGTGTGCTGTCTGGCTGCCTCTCCACCCGGTAATATATTCACAAATTGTTGGTCTCTCTGATTTCCTCAGTGAGTCACATAACAATATTACTCTGGCATTCTGGCTCTCACTCCATTCACTCCACCTTCTCTCCAGTCTCTTCCTTCCTTCCTTCCATACCACAGACTCGACATCATCTCTGAATTCATATATATATATATATATATATATATATATATATATATATATATAGGAAGGTACCACCTCTGGAGCTGTCTTCTCCTACCACCCCTATATTATATTCTATGTAGACTTTATTTAAAGACAAAATGCATTGACAAAAATACAATAGGGAGAAGAATAACATATATAACTCAGAGCTACATCTCGATCGTACTTCGTCCAGTTCCCCGGCGGTGGGCTGCGTACCCGAATGCTGCAGGCATTTCCCCTCTGGATCGCAACACTGAGTCTCTGAAAGGAAGCTGGCCGCCCTGTGATCCTGGTTTCTATGATGAGTTTTCACCCAGCTCTTTGAGAACTTTAGAGCACCTTGTGCTCCATGCTCCAAGGGTCTCTGGCCCTATTGGGATGAAGTTATAGCAAAGGAAGGCCTTCATGTTCATGATCTCTAGGTCTCCTGTTGGCGCCCTTGCAGCTTTGTCAGTTATGCTGCAGTGGTGATCACTCCCAATGTGCAGCTCTTAGGCGTCCTCAAATGATCTACACATCCTTGTGGCTTAGAGTGGACCATCCCAAGTCAAGCACATTTTGTGGACTTCTGTATTTAAACTCTCAGTTTATAGGTAACAGTTTGTGTGAAGGCTCTCTCTATGATATGCATTGCCTCATATCAACATTGCTCTCTTCAGTATTGTATTTTGGATATGAAGTCCAGTGTCAGCGTCATCCTGCAAACTCACTATGTTCGAGTAGTAATATTGGGGAAAAGGGCTGGGTCGAGTCGAGTGCCCAGAGAGATTGGGAACAGCTGAAGGAAATCTGAGTGGTGCCTTCGCTAGGAGACGAGGTTTGTCCTTTCCTGAAGCGCTGGTGAGCATTGTGTTGGCGATTTTTCCATGATCGGTTTGTCCCAGTGGGACTGTTTGCGCTCTTTGGGAGGAGCGCTGGTCTACTGGAGGAGTCCTGAGGTGTCCCACCGCGGCTGCTTCAGTGAACCTGGGGTCTTGAGCTCCACCGCACCTCTCAAGCGTTCTGGGACAATCTTGACTAATTCACTGGAATGCAGGTAAAGCTACCTGTGTTGCTTTTGCACACTCCTGCCTCCAGTCGTACTGGGAGGGTTGCCTGATCCCATTGCTGATCTTCCAGTGACAGATTCAGTGCCTTCTTAAAGATTGAGCTCAGGAGTGAGTCATATTTGTTGAGTGTTGTGTTGTCAAAAGAGGTTGCGCACCTCAGGAAGTGAGTCTTGGCATAGTAAGACACCTTGTGAGGAGATACTGGGCATCATGGGCATCGAAGTCTCTTATTCTCTCCTCTATTCTCTTCCAGGTCATTCAGTTTGTCCTTGAGGACTGTGTCGATGGCCTGATGACTTATGGAGTAGTAGTTGAGATTTCAGGGAGGATTGTTGGCACAGCATTGATTATTTCCTGGTTCGTTGTGATGATTTCACACTTGGAGGGATTGAGGATGAGTCCCAAGGCTTCTCCCTGTGTCTTCACCAGTTGTTGGTCCTCTAGCAGGACTCTTCCAATACCTGCCAGAGTGCTATCATCCAGGTACCAGATGTTGGGCTCTCTGCGCAGGATGGAAGTTAGTTCTCTTGCTGCCAGCAGAAGAGAAGTAGAGCGAGTGGATCACCCTGCTGAACACCCTCTGATGAGGGGAATTTCATGTTCGCCAACAAAATTGAGGGTTTGCTGTAGCCAGCTGAAATGAAGAGGAAAAGACTGGGGAACCGATCCCGAACGGCTGGCAAGACCACATCTCTCTTCACCATATTAAAGGCATTTCACAAGTCAAGTTTGATTACGGCCTTGTCTTCTGGTAGGTCCTGATGTAGGCCCCTTGCCGCGCCAGGCTGCGGCTTCACTGCCTTGAGAGACCCCAAAGGCAGTTGGTGTGGCTGGGTAAACTGGCAACTTATAGGCGAATGTTTCTTACTGCTGCTTTGGCAACGAGACGGCGAAAGGGAGTGTTACCAACAGCAGTGGGTCTGATTCCCCATCCTTCTTCTTCAAAGTGTATAGTGAGGCTCCAAAAAGAAACTGGTATTCTGATCCGCCCAGCCAGGCAGTTGTTGACGAAGGTTGTTAACTCCGGAGAGAAAGGGTGATGCAGATGTACCGAGTATTGGATTTACCTTCTGATTCTAGCAAAATTGTTCAGTGATAAAGGGCTTCCTTCAGGGTTGTTGATGGCTATGGTGTCCCTTGTTGGATGCTTGTCTCTTAGTGCTTGAGCTGTGGTCTCATCTTTGGGAGCTACAGTGTCGTCACTTGTAATTATTCTGATTACTCCCACTGTGTTGCCTTCCTCGATTTTTGCTAACTCCTATTGCGCAAATTTTCTCGTTATCAGTGGAATTTTTCTGCAGGTCTACCTCTGCTTGATTCCTGCGATGGTGGGGCAGAGGGACACAATTATCTGTTCTTGGTGGTGCGCACCGCCTTGATGACTGATGTGGTTAGCAGTTTGCCTCGTCTTTCAGGAACTGCAAGACAAACATTTATAGCTCAAGAGCAGGTTGCGCCATGCTTTAATGATGCCTCCGGGCTTCATAAATTGGTGGAACCTGCAGTCGCACCTGCTTGAGGTCGAGGTGAAGACGAGTACAGGGAGAGAAGTATCCCACTAGCAAACAGCATCATTCATGCATTATGGTGTAAGTTCAAACATCGTTTTTTTTATTATGTGTACTAGAGTTTTGGATTGCTTTTTAGGAGCAGAATTAAACTTCTCATTTAGGCCCATTTTTACCTCTCTATACATCCCACAGATATGTATCGTTATTTGCAACAATATATGCATACAGAGAGAGCAAGTGACGTTTACATTGTGAATAAGTCATAACAAACACACACACACACACACAGAAGAGACAAAGACAGACTGATTCTGTGAATTTCCCTGCTGCGTAGGAATGTGAGACAGGGTACTGCTAGCAGTGGATTTGAATGCCATCGGAAGATCTTCGCAAGTGAGGAGGTTGACTCACGAAATCGTAATGACACGATTGCAAACAAACCATACCACGGGGTGGGAGTTCGAACCCGCGGTCAGAGGATCTCAAGAACTCCAGACCATCGCGTAAGCCACGCAGCTTACGCGACGGTCTGGAAGGCGAACTCTCTGACCTGGCTACCCATGGCATGTGAATTTGAAGATACCATTAGGTGTCATCTGCCTGTGGGGGCTGTGGGTTGCTCTCTGCTGGGGGCATATATGATCCTGCACACCCATTGTGTGCTGGAATAAAAGTCATTCCTGATGAGTGCCCGATACTCTCCACACACCTGACATGTGCCTTTTCTGTCATTGTTAGGTGCACTGTTTCCTGGCTTTGTGGCTGGCTGGCTGGCTTTGGCTGGCTGGCTGGCTTTGGCTGGCTGGTTGCATCATCTGCCATACCTCAGTCTGTATGGTAGCCCGGGCTGAAGGGGAAAATATCACATGGCACATACCACAGGTGGTTCATGGTAGTGTGGGGAGGGATTGAGGGTCTCCCTTCCTTTGGTGGGCAGAAAAGGGAGGAAGGTGTGGAGGATGTGTGATGTGAGGCAGACCTGTCGAGTTGTGCACTCAGTGCACTCCCCACGACACATCACTGTACAACACTATACACTATGCACAGCCCCACTATAAACGACACTCCGCTATACTACACATACTAAGCACATACTATGCACTATACACATGGTAAACAAAAACTCCATTATCAGAAACAAACTGCATGGTGTATGTGCACTTACCTGTTTCAGGAAGGGGGTGGGGGAAACACAGTTTTACCCCCTCCTCCTCCCTCCCTCCCCTCCTCCTCCTACTCCATGTGCCCACCTCCCCCTCCCACAGACCCCTCCTATCCTAGGTGACATGGAGTGCTGGAAGTAGAATATTCAAATGGCTTCAGGAAGAAATCAAACATTCTTCATTGAAGCCTTTTTATCCACTTGCCGAGGCTATGGGTCCCTAATTTGCACCAGAGGTGGACCCACCCAGGTGAATCACTGTCTTAATGGCTTCCGTACAGTAGATGGGCTTCAAACCTAACAAGTAAACTCAATGTTGTCACTGGAAGACACTTCACCAGTGTGGTTCCTTGATGCCAGTGAGGAGGGCTGATCCCAGTAACTAGATCTCTCCCTCACTGGCTTTGATTCGAGTCTGAGTGTCTCCCACTCGCACTCTGAGTGTCTCCCACTCATGCTCTGAGTGCCTCCCTCTTACTCTGAGTGCCTCCCTCTTGCCTCTGAGTGCCTCCTCACCACACTCTGGTTGCCTCCACTGCACTCCCTGGTGCTGCTCCTGCTCTGAAGTGCCTCCCACTCACCTCTGAGTGCCTCCCACTCACCTCTGGGTGCCCACACACTCTGAGTGCACCCACTCACTCTGAGTGCCTCCCCTCCTCACTCAAGTGTCTCCTCAACTAATCACCTGAACTGTTTGTAGTGACTTGTTGGAGCACGGTATTGTTGGTTATGAATTGTTCCAGTAATGGTATTATGCGTTTTAGTGAATTGTTCTAATTTATATTGTGAATCCAGTTGTGAATTGTTTCTGCCAAAGTATTGTGGGTGAGTTATGTAAATAGTTCAGCGATGTTATTGTGGGTTAGTTGTGAACTGTTTAAGCAACTATCCATTTTGTGTGTGTATATTATTTCAGCCCAAATATTTTGGGTAGGTTGAAAATTGTTCAGTCATGAAATCATGAGTATTGTTGATTATTTTGTCATCGTACTGTGAGTTGGGTGAGTTATTTCACCAACTGATTTATAGGTTTAATAGATCGTACCAAATACGTTACTGATAATTGTAAAAATAAACACATAAGCAGTATAATGTGATCCTTTATTGACAACGTTTCGCCCACGCAGTGGCTTTATCGAGTCACAGACAGATCTACCTGGAAAATGAGCAACATGGAGATATATATAGGGTACAGTCAGGTGGAGAATGCTGGGTCAGGTGGAGAAAGCTGCATGTGAGTCTTAAAAGTAGTGTGATAGTTAAAAACATAGTGTGACTTAAAGGACCTGCAGTGTACCATTCTTGAGTTCTAGGTGGGATAGCGTTGAAGAAGTTTCTTGGCAATAGGTTCAGCTATGTTGTAGAAGCCGTTGTTCTGGTTGAAGTTGTTGGATATACAGATGAGTGATGATTCTAGGATTCTTCGGTATTGCGTGTTGTCTTCTCTGGCGATGAGTCTTGCGTTTCTGTAGTTGATTAAATGGTTGTGTAAATTTCGGTGTTGAACACAGGCATTTCTTGAGTCGTCAGATCTGCCTGCGTACTGGTGTTCTGAAATGCGTGTTTGTAGGTCTCTGGATGTTTCGCCAACGTATAATTTGCTGCAGCCATTACAAGGTATTGTGTATACCCCTGCCGTGGATTGAAGCTTTTCCTGTCTGTTACTGGTAATGTCCTTAATGGTGGTGGATGTGGAGGTGGATACTCGGAATGAGGTCTTAGAAAAAAATGTTGGAAACTTGTTTGGAAATGGAGTTGGTGGGAAGGACTATGTATCTCTTCTCAGCAGTGTCTTCTCTGGGTGTGTTGAAGATGTTTAATGCCCGTCGTCTGCAGTCTCTAATGAAGTGACGAGGATAGTGAAGTTTGGAAAAAACTTGTTCAATGAGGGAGCATTCTTCTTCAAGGAACTCACTGCTGCAGATTCTGAGTGCGCGCAGGAAAAAGCTCATAATTACACCACGTTTAATTTTGGTGTCGTGGTGAGAGTAGAAGTGGAGAAGATCGTGTTGATTGGTAGGTTTTCGATAGACTTTAAAACGAAGTTCATGGTCAGCTTTGCAGAGAAGAACATCAAGGAAAGGAAGAGTATTGTCGACTTCTTCTTCTAGTGTAAACTGGATTGATGGCTCAACCTGGTTGAGTTCGTGTTGGAGAGCTTGAACGTTGAAGCGTCTGGGAGTTATGATGAGAATGTCGTCAACATAACGAAGCCAGGTGACAGAAGAGGGAATAATAGTGGAAAATCGCTCGGCTTCCAAATGTTCCATATATAGGTTCGCAAGGACGGCACTAAGTGGCGATCCATGGGTAGCCCAAAAGTTTGCTGAAAGAGTTGGTTTTCGAAAGAGAAACATGTAAAGCCCACACATAGTTCAACAAGGTCGATGAAATCGCTGGCTGGAAGAGGAAGATCAAGCGAGTCGTCAATTTTCCTGCGCAAGAGATCGATAGCTTGTGTAGTAGGTACTTTGGTGAATAGGGATGTTACATCAAGGCTGGAGAGTTTCTTGTTTCTGATGTTGATGTTGCGAATGCGATTGAGAAGGTCACCAGAGTGTTTGAGATGTGCTGGACTGATGGTGCCCAAAAGTTTGGAGAGGTGTTTAGCGAGAATTCCTGAGATTTGGTGGGGAGCACTGCCTATTCCCGTTGTCAATAAAGGATCACATTATACTGCTTATGTGTTTATTTTTCCACAAGTACATGATACAACTTATACAGACCAAAGCTGACATCAGTGACATAATATAGAGAAGATCATGGTTATGCAGAGCATTTCTGGCAACTTAGGTTAAGTTTGTCCCCAGGATGCGACCCACACCAGTCGGCTAACACCCAGGTACCTATTTACTGCTAGGTGAACAGGAACAGGGATCGAACCACGGACTACAATGTGTGAGGTGAGTGCCTACCAACCGAGCAACGGACAAACTCCCGAGTACCGTCATAGAAGCTAAGACGTTGTGTTCAGACTTTTCATAAGTCAGAAATAAGACGATAGATTTTTATTTACTACCAAAATCAGAAGCATTGAGTGAAAGTTTACAAAGAACAGAGGCTGCCACGGTGAGGTCAGGTCAGGTTGTGTTTCCTGACGCGGCTCTTAGTCATGTGACGACCCGCCGCTGGAGCTTTTGGTCATCTGACCGAGGCCTTAAGCTGGCTTACCGGTCCACCTTTTTTAAAAATTAGGGTTATAAGTTTTTTTTTTTTTTTTTTTTTTTTCCCCGAGTGAGAAGCTGGTTCCTCAAGACACAGTTCTGACCAACATTCTCTCAGCTTTATGTCCGACACAGTTCTGAACAACATTCTCTCAGCTTTATGTCCGACACAGTTCTGACCAACATTCTCTCAGCTTTATGTCCGACACAGTTCTGACCAACATTCTCTCAGCTTTATGTCCGACACAGTTCTGAACAACATTTTCTCAGCTTTATGTCGACACAGTTCTGACCAACATTCTCTCAGCTTTATGTCCGACACAGTTCTGACCAACATTCTCTCAGCTTTATGTCCGACACAGTTCTGACCAACATTCTCTCAGCTTTATGTCCGACACAGTTCTGACCAACATTCTCTCAGCTTTATGTCCGACACAGTTCTGACCAACATTCTCTCAGCTTTATGTCCGACACAGTTCTGACCAACATTCTCTCAGCTTTATGTCCGACACAGTTCTGACCAACATTCTCTCAGCTTTATGTCCGACACAGTTCTGACCAACATTCTCTCAGCTTTATGTCCGACACAGTTCTGACCAACATTCTCTCAGCTTTATGTCCGACACAGTTCTGACCAACATTCTCTCAGCTTTATGTCCGACACAGTTCTGACCAACATTCTCTCAGCTTTATGTCCGACACAGTTCTGACCAACATTCTCTCAGCTTTATGTCCGACACAGTTCTGACCAACATTCTCTCAGCTTTATGTCCGACACAGTTCTGACCAACATTCTCTCAGCTTTATGTCCGACACAGTTCTGACCAACATTCTCTCAGCTTTATGTCCGACACAGTTCTGACCAACATTCTCTCAGCTTTATGTCCGACACAGTTCTGACCAACATTCTCTCAGCTTTATGTCCGACACAGTTCTGACCAACATTCTCTCAGCTTTATGTCCGACACAGTTCTGACCAACATTCTCTCAGCTTTATGTCCGACACAGACTGTGAAGTAAGTCATAGCACTGTATCATTCTTTGCAGATGATAATAGAATGTGCACGAGAGTGACATCTATTGGGACAGTAAATTTTCGATCTGATATGAAGCAAGTCTTGCAGTGAGCCACAGAACACAACAGAACACAATATGATGTTCAGTTATAAGAACATAAGAAAGAAGGAACACTGCAGCAGGCCTACTGACCTATACGAGGCAGGTCCATGTCACTCCCGGCTTAGACCTGACTACCTGGAGTTAACCTCTCCAGGTAAACAGATCAATTCCACTTAAGGAAGGAGCACGGCATCTGACCTAGTAGCACAAGCTAGTCAGGTCCAACTCACACCCACCCACACATGTATTTATCTAACTTATTTTTAAAACTACACAACGTCGGAGTTTGTTCCACTCATCCACAACTCATCCACAACTCTACTCATATGACAAATTTCAGTTAGTTTGCTTCTGAAAAATATAATAATTGAACACTAGAGCGAAGCATCAAACGTGAACCAACCAGATGACTGTGAGAGACTTAGTAGAGACAGTGAGAAATATCTCTCTCTCTCCATCCTTCCCTCCTCTCTCCATCTATCATTCCCTTCTCCCTCCATCCTTCTATCCTCCCTTCAACCTTCCCTCCCTCCTCCCCTCTATCCTTCCCTTTTCTCTCCATCCTTCCCTCCTCTATCCCTCCCTTATCCCTAACCATCCCTCCTTTCTCCATCCGTCCTCCATTATGTATTCCTCCTACCTTCCTCTATCCTTCCCTCCATCCTTCCTTTTCCCTTATTCCTTCCCTCCTCTTCGAGTCTTCCTCCTCTTTCCTGATTCTTCCCCCACTCCTCCTTCTTCCTCCCCTCCCTCGCCTTCTCTCCTCCACCTTTCTTCCCGCCCGTCACGCATTTATCACGGCATTATTCTTCATTTATCATAGCATTATTCTTCATTTATCATCCTTTATCCCCGTTGCTCGTGTCAGACTTCACTTGAATGGTCCGCACCGATTTGTATGTCTTTAGATCGTTGCTGCTGATTTCTGCTGTGGTGTAGTGGGTGTGGGTGGGTTAGTGGTTGTTTGTGGGTGGGTCGTTGTTTGTGGGGTGAGTCGTTGTTTGTGGGTGGTTTGTTTGTGGGTGGGTGGTCATTTTGGGGTGGGTGGTTGTTTGTGGGTGGGTGGTCGTTTGTGGGTGGGTGGTTGTTTTGTGGGTGGGTGGTTGTTTGTGGGTGGGTGGTCGTTTGTGGGTGGGTGGTTGTTTGTGGGTGGGTGGTTGTTTTGGGTGGGTGGTCGTTGTGGGTGGGTGGTCGTTTGTGGGTGGGTGGTTGTTTGTGGTGGGTGGTTGTTTGTGGGTGGGTGGTCGTTTGTGGGTGGGTGGTTGTTTGTGGGTGGGTGGTTGTTTGTGGGTGGGTGGTTCGTGGGTGGGTAGTTGTTTGTGGGTGGGTGGTCGTTTGTGGGTGGGTGGTTGTTTGTGGGTGGGTGGTTGTTTGTGGGTGGGTGGTCGTTTGTGGGTGGGTGGTCGTTTGTGGGTGGGTGGTTGTTTGTGGGTGGGTGGTTGTTTGTGGGTGGGTGGTTCGTGGGTGGGTGGTCGTTTGTGGGGTGCGTGGTGTACGAATGAATGTAGGGTGTGTGTGTGTGTACTCACCAATTTGTCCTCACCCAGTTGTGTTTGTTGGTGTCGAGACTCGGCAGGCTGAGTGACCCATGCGGGTCACAGCGCTAGACGTGGCGGAGCCTGGTATTACATTTGCTGAGAGCGAGACAGATATGCTTCCTATTTGTACCAACTTAGTTGTCTCACTTCCTTCTTGAAGACTACCAGAGGTTTGTTGGTAATTCCCCTTATGCATGGAGGGTGGGTGTATAAGAGTCGGGGACCTCTGACACTCATCGAGTTCTCTCTGTGTTTTCGTCGCGCCCCTGCATTTTATTGCAGGTATTTTGCACCGTCTGCCAAGTCTCTCGTTATATGGAATGATTGCAGTGTTGAGGTTTAGGACTAGTCTCTTTAGGATTTTCCAGGCATAAATTATGATGTACCTTTCTCGCCTGCCTTCCAAAGAATACATATGCAGAGACTTTCAAGCGTTCCCAGTGGTTCAGAGGCTTGATTGAGTGTATACGAGTAGTGAAGCTCCATATATTTTGCAGGTCAGTAGCGTCACCTGGTGTGAAGGTGGTGGTCAGTATACAGCAGTGTTCTAGCCTGGAGAGAACAAGTGAAGTAAAGAGTATCATCACTGGCTCAGCGTCTCTTGTCTTGAAACTTCTGGTTGTCCTGGACGTAGCAATAACAACGCTGTTGTGATCCTTCAATGTGAAATGTTTAGACATTATTACTCCCAAGTCTCGCACTCGGGACTTTCGCTCTGTTGAATGATGAGTTTATCCTGTACTCCATTTCAGTCTTTATTTCCTCCATCCTTCCATAGATGAACAACCGAAACTTGTCCTCGTTGAACATCATATTGTTGTCTGAGGCGCACTGTAACACTTGATATAAGAATGAGAAACAGAAGTGGGGCGAGTACCGTGCCTTGAGTACTGCGTTGAAGAACAGAACTGTTCACTGTGGCAGCCTCCGACTCCGTTACAACAACACTCTGGCTTCTATTTGTTAAGAAGTTAAATATCCATCTGCCCACTTTTCCAGTTATTCCTTGTACGCGCATTTTGTGCAGTCACGCCATGACTGTGCACTACAGTGTCATGTAGCTTGTCTTCCAGAGCGTCCAGGACCGCATGGTAATGTTCTAGCTGCCATGGGCTGTGCAATCTTGCTTCTTAGAACTCGTCTCCTTTCTGAAGTGGGACAGAACCAGTGGTTTCCAGTCACTGTGTCCAGACTCCTCAGAATATCGAAGGCCTGAGAGAGTGCTTTCTTGTATGTTTATTATTGTACAGTTAAACGAGTCTGGGCCAATAACTGGTTGAGATTACATTGTAGGTGGGTAGATTGCATCGTAGGTGGGTAGATTACATCGTAGGTGGGTAGATTACATTGTAGGTGGGAAGATTACATTGTAGGTGGGTAGATTATATTGTAGGTGGGTAAATTACATTGTAGGTAGGTAGATTATATTGTAGGTGGGTAAATTACATTGTAGGTGGGAAGATTACATTGTAGGTGGGTAGATTATATTGTAGGTGGATAAATTACATTGTAGGTGGGTAGATCACATTGTAGGAGGTAGTTTACATTGTAGGTAGGCAGATCACATTGTAGGTGGGTATCTCACATTGTAAGATAACTTGTCTTTAGTAACAAACACCTAAGACAACATGCACACTAAAATGACTTGTATATATATATTTAAAATGTATACATGTAGACATGCATGAATATATATATATATATATATATATATATATATATATATATATATATATATATATATATGGGGATGTGCACAGGTAGACATACGTGGCTGTATACATGGAAAAAGTGGAAAAGTTTAAAGAGAGTGAAGGTAAGAAGTTTGTTACGTAGAGTGAGAGTATTGATGCCTGGTCATTACCATCATGCTAACTTAGTAATCACTTCTCTTAAGTTTGTGCCTCGTTAAGTTTGGTAATTAGTAAAAAGAAATGCGTGAGTGGAATGACTTATGACTGAAAATGTGACGTGGAATATGGCTTGTGTATGGTGTTTTAAGGTGTGTGTGTGTGTGTGTGTGTGTGTGTGTGTGTGTGTGTGGAGAGAGAGAGAGAGAGAGAGAGAGAGAGAGAGAGAGAGAGAGAGAGAGAGAGAGAGAGAGAGAGAGAGAGAGAGAGAGAGAGAGAGAGAGAATGAAAGAGATCTCTTCTTATAGGTGGATATCATGTTCATTCTTATAGCGGTATATCATGTTTATATGGAGGGATAGCATGTTTATATAGAAGGATATATTTATATAGAAGGATATGTTTATATAGAAGGATATCATTTTGTATAGAAGGATATGTTTATATAGAAGGATATCATGTTCATATAGAAGGATATCATGTCATATAGAAGGATATGTTCATTCTTATGCTCATATATGTGGTGCATAAACTGGTGTGCAGGCGACGGGCACCAACAGCCTGGTTAATCCTTGATCCGCCATGAGGCCTGACCTGGGAACGGGCAGCGGGGGCGCTGACCCCCGAAAGCAACTGTAGTTGACTTACAGTTTGACCTGTTCTCGCAATGTTTTCACTGTAAATTACAAGTTATAACTTGTAAGTTGTCAGTGTATGAGGTTGTCAGTGTAGTGTATGAGGTTGTTAGTGTCAACCCTTAATTAATACGGCCCTTAACCCTAAATACAGCCTTTATTTCAGCCCTCAACTCGTTTCTTAATCCAGCCCTTAACTCAAATCTGGCATCACTGCCAGTTTTCACGACTTCTCTTTCCCCTCTTTTGTTCCCCTCCTTCCCTTCATCCTTACCTTTCTCAGTTCTTCCCAGCTTTTCCTCGGTCTCCCCTTTCCTTCGTCTCGCATCTCTCTGTTCTTACCATTGTGTGAGTCTGTTTATCAGTCTCCTGTCTTGGGTAGGTGGGCAGGCAGGTAACAGTAAGAAAGAGGGAGGCAGGCAACATTAAGAAAGAAGGAGGCAGGTAACAGTAAGAAAGAGGGAGGGAGGTAACAGTAAGAAAGAGGGAGGGAGGTAACAGTAAGAAAGAGGGAGGGAGGTAACAGTAAGAGGGAGGGAGGTAACAGTAAGAGGGAGGGAGGTAACAGTAAGAAAGAGGGAGGGAGGTAACAGTAAGAAAGAGGGAGGCAGGCAACAGTAAGAAAGAGGGAGGCAGACAACAGTAATAAAGAGGGAGGCAGGCAACAGTTAGAAAGAGGGAGGCAGGCGGGTAGACAGGTAAGGTGAGACAGAAGATAGGATGGGGAGGAAAGAGGAGGTGGAAGGCGAGGGGAGAGAAGGAAAAGAAGCTCTGTCAAAATTCCTCCCCTCTGGCCTTGTATGGGACGAGCCGGGAACCATTTGTTTCAGCGTTAAAAGCATCGACCTTTTTATCATATTGAAAAGTTTGGAGCAGAAAAAGGCGCTATTCATTTCCACGCTGCGCTATCGACGGCTCACATTTTTCTTTGTCAGTTGTGACGGGCACAAATAACTCTCCATTATTTACACTGCGAGAGCTGTATATGACTAGAAAGTAGAGACTGGCCGGGGAGGAGCAGCAGCAGCAGCAGCAGCAGAGGAGGAGGAGCAGCAGCAGCAGGAACGAGGGAGGAAGTGGTGGTGAATGGGGGAAAAGGAGCTGGAGAAGGAAGGAAGTTTAGGAGAGAGTAGGTAGAGGAGGGACGAGGTAGATTAGATTTCAGATTTTGCCACCGAAGTGTCTAGTTTATTGTGCACCCCATATCCATCCTGTGGAGGGTAGCGCAAGAGCATATGGATACACGAAAGGCCTAGCAACTAGGCTCCAAAGGGGTAAACAGAAGTACATCTTAATGTATATCTTCAATTGACTTGTCTGTTGCTAGAAATTTAGGATATATACTTAATATATCTAGTAACTTATTTTCATTAATAAGGCATCTTGACATATCACATAGTTTATTATACTGGTTATCTCTATATTTCTCAGTAAGTGGACAACGTAACACAGTGTTCAAGACTACATACTTTGCATTTAGTTTGATCATCATCTGCGTGTCTGCCAGAAGTACTTGTAACCAAGCCTAAGCCTGGCTACAAGTACTTCTGGCAGTGTTCACTTTCAATTTTCTCAGTAAACATGCTTATCAACGTTCGTGTTATCATTGTAAATTATAGATTGACTCAGGCTTCTAACTGCATTCCTATAATGTTCACTCATTATTTACTTCTCTCCTAATATTATTCCTAATGCTTGATACCAAAGTTATAGTCTGTACTTTTCTTCATGGTACTTTATTTGGCTAATTCTTCAAATTTATCATGAAGGAGTAATTCAATGTGTGATGGAATGAATAAGAATTGTACACAAATTCCCTTTTCTCTGATATTTTTTCCTCATTTATACCTAGTTTTTCCAGTAAACATGTTAGTCATTATGTGAGTCAAGAGCCTTCAGTGATGGCACAGAATCAGCAGTGATCAAGGAGTCAAGCTCAGTGTCGTAAGTCAACTTTAGTGCCATTAGGATGGCAAAGAATTCGCTTTGCAGTGTCGACGCCAGTTTGTTGCTATGGTTGTTAACTAGGGAGGTGGCAACAAGAACAGATGCAGCCCTGCCAGTAGACTCCTGTTTACATTCATCACTGTATATAACTTGTGATAAATTATTACTAACATTTAAGTGAGAAATTTCTTCTTGAACAGTTGTCTTTGCAAGTGATTTAAGGAAGGAATGGAAATAAGTTAAAGGACCCCAATGGAAATAAGTCACTGTCTGACTTTTTTGGTTCTCTACACATATGCTGCTATGTATGGTAATCTATGTAACTGTATTTGTGTATACCTAAATAAACTTACTTAAGGTATTACTAGTGACGAGCTTTATGGGAAGGGCTTGCAGGTAGTATGTGATATTAAATAAACACGTTTTCTATGGAGGGGTGAAATGCTTTTGTCTACGCAGGTACAGTTGATGCAGTATTTAGAGTAATTCTGTTTATTTACTTCTAGACAGTAAGATTTGCAGTAACACTGGTTCATTTCTTAACATTTTAATACCAAATACAGTTTTAATCTCAATACAAGGAATACCAAGCTTCTTCCTCATATTAAGAACCTTGGTAGTTTTACGACAGCCAAGAATGATTCTCCATGGGCCGGAGATCATTTTTTTTTTAGCTAATATTAACATGGATGCAGCATAGTCAATTAAGTATCTAATATAAACTGTGTACATCATTCTCACAGCATCATAGCTGGGGGTTGCAGCAAGCAACAGCTCTGAGCATTTATCCTATCTTTGACTTCTTATTTAGTTGTGGTATGGTGGATTTAGTGAAGGGTACGTCTATAGCAAAGTATCTGTAAAATTTAACCTAGCTGATGTTTTCACCCTGCAGACAGATGGGAAGGCATGTCGCCTGCTTGTCTCTCCTGCTCTTAATGGAGACGTTGACTCTGAATAATAATCTAGCAGAGAACACAGGCGATTTGAATAGTGTCACCATTATTACAATTTTACCTTATTTTAAAAGTTTCCATCTTTCTGGCTTTCGTGCTATTTGCCTTAGTGTGTTTTTTGAGAGAAAGGTCAGCTGACATTATTACACCCAGGTCCTTTACACGTTCCTTTCGTTCTATTTGGAGATCTTTTGAGTTATTCTTTCCGTATCTAAGAAGTTGGAACTTGTCACCATTAAACGTCATGTTGTTCCCCACTGCTCACTGGAATTCTGTTTATATTTAACTTTCCCTTGTCTTCTGTCGAGGTGACTTTTCATGCTTATTTTGGAATCATCCGCAAATGATGATACGGAGCCGTGGCGAGCGTTCTTATCAACGTCTGGTATGAGGATAAGAAACAGTAGAGGCGCCAGGACCATTTCTTGGGTCACTAAGCTTTTAACTTTGCTAATGCGGGATTTTGTTTCATTTACTGCTACTCTTTGTGTTTAATATATTTGAAAGTTGAAAATCCATTTGTCTATGTTCCCTGTTATGCCTGTTATCACCCTCATTTTATGTGCAATCGCCCCTGATCGCATTTGTCAAATGCCTTTGCAAAATCCGTGTATACCACATCAGCATTTTGGTTTTCTTCCGATACCTCCGTAATTCTGTCACAGTGGTTCAGTAGTCTGATAAGCTTGATCGAGCTGTGAATCCATGCTGGTTTGAGTTTTGCAAATTTTGCTGTTCCATAAAATATGTACGGCTTCACTCAAGGCAGGAGAGATATCAGAGCTGGAACAACTACGCAGATCATTTACTATCCTCATTTAGTCACTAGAGTGAACGCTCCCGCGACTCTGTCAGGTCTGTGGGTGGTTCATGGCCTGATCACTAGGCTGATCAATCACAAAGATGCATCATAATCTATACCTGGACAATCCTAGAGAGACTGGTCCCAAATCTTCACACACAAATCACTCCTTATGATAGCAAAAGACTTCAACAAACGGTTCAGCGTAACTCCAATGAAAAGCAGGATTGCCGTGAGTAAACTGAAAGAAAACACATGTAGTCAGCTGTAACAGTTTGGTTGATCAAGCCCTGATCCACCGTGAGGCCTAGTCGAGGACCGGGCCGCGGGGGCGTTGACCCCCAAAACAACCTCCAGGTAGTGGGTAGATAAGAAGGCAAACCACCTGAAACACCCTCTGGAGCAGAGGGGGAGAGATGCGTGCTAATATGTACGTGGGAGGTACTTGAGAGCCTAGTCCCATCACTACACACCTTCAGATTCCCCTCCCCCCCCCTGTCCCTCCCAGCAATACCACTAGCGGGGTAAGGCTAGGGAACGACCC
This sequence comes from Cherax destructor, assembly GCA_009830355.1. Taxonomy (NCBI): domain Eukaryota; kingdom Metazoa; phylum Arthropoda; class Malacostraca; order Decapoda; family Parastacidae; genus Cherax; species Cherax destructor. The sequence continues at coordinate 228,669 of WNWK01001069.1, read as the reverse complement.
CTATTCCCCATACACTAATGACTTTACACAAACACCTCTCTACAACCCCCCCCCACACCTACTCTACACACTGATGTCACAACAAACTAATGATTCGTTTCATCATTTCCTCTTGCTTGTATAAGACGCCCTTTTGTGAGCTCCCAACCCTTCGTGTCTCGGGAGGCCAGAGAGAGAGAGAGAGAGAGAGAGAGAGAGAGAGAGAGAGAGAGAGAGAGAGAGGGAGGGAGGGAGGAGAGAGAGAGAGAGAGTTTTAACATTGTTAGGTAATATATATCTAACCCAGCACGTGAACACTTCCAGCAGGTACCGGAGGTTTTACACGCTTTTTCCTGAATGTGAACGACAACAGTGTGCTAACACACAGGTACCTACCTATATTTACTGTTTGGTGGGCAGGACGACACAGGTGGAACAAAACTGGCTTATATGTAGAGAGATAAAGAGAGGCAGGGAGGGAAGTATAGGGCAGGAGGGAGGGCAGGATGGAATGGGTGGGAAAGAGAGAGAGAGGGAGGGAACAGAGGTAGGAAGAGAAGGACAGAGGAAGAAAAGCAAGGAGGGAGGGGAGGGAGGACAGGTAGGAACCTTAGAAGGGTTGTGACTTAAACACTCATTTGAAAATGTAGTTAAAGATGTATTGACCAAATTTCCCCACGAGTTAGCATGCGCCTCTTAAGGTCAGTCTCCTTGTGTGACCCTGACCTTCCTCGCTAGGCCAGTCCAAGCCCCACACTTAAGGGTCATTGTTGCTGCGAGTTCTGCTGGGTTAATGAGAGTTCTTTTCTGTCTTCTGACTGACCCGTGAGATGACAGTGGAAAACTACAATGTGATGAAGACAACGACAACTTAGCTTGTATTAAAGTGTTTATGGTATACAATACTGACAAGTTAACGAAGACATATGTGCAACACCTAGGTATCTTTATTCTGATGTTGCACATGAGTCTCATTCATCAGTCTGGGTTTCGTGAAGTGTAGTTCTCGTGCATAATCACCAATTAGTTGGGTAGTCGTGTGTGTGTGGTTGCGTAGTTTAAGGTTTGAAACTGACTCTGGCTGTGTTACACCAGCTTAGTGTTGTTGAGTGGCCTTCGCACTGTTGTGATCTTAGCTCGCTTATTTCCGGGTTGAGCAACGGCTGCTTGGCTCCAAACAGCTGGTTGACTGTTCCATGACTGCCAGATATGATGATGGTTAATAATCTAATTTTTGGATAATTGGGTCGTTAGTATTAAGAGCGTAAGTGGTGATAGGTGGGTGTGTGTTAGTGGGTTATCAGATATCCACTCTCTGTGTCATACACTTTGCTCACTTAAAAACATCCACTGGTCCTTATCAGTGATTTATACAAGTGTTTGGCGTAACTTAACCTCTAAACACAACACTTATTTAATCATTATTTATATCAACCATCATCTGTTTGGATTACAGACACATACACACACACACACACACACACACAAGAACAAGAACAAAAGCAAGGAAACATTAAGAATGTTGTGTACACAATATACTTGAAGCTAGTCCTAGAGTGCACCAAGAGTGCACGTATTCAGCACATCATCAAGGAGACGTCAGACTGGTTCCTGAGCTAAGGAACACACGTAAAAGATTTACATCTCATAAAACTGGAAGAATGAAGACACAGATGAAACAGTTATGATGAATGAAGTATTCAGGTGCATGACAACTGAATACAGGGAGAGACTAACAAGGCGAGATTAAAACTAGGACACTTAACATTTCCCACACAAATCTGTTACAGAGATGTTAGAAGTACTCCAATATTTAATCAGTGCAAGATGACTTCTTACACATTATTAGAGGAAGGCATGTTTGAGTGCTAGAGACTAGGTACCCACTAGCTGAAGAGCTGTGAGGCGGACACAAGAAGGCATGGTTGAGTGCTAGAGACTAGGTACCCACTAGCTGAAGAGCTGTGAGGCGGACACAAGAAGGCATGGTTGAGTGCTAGAGACTAGGGACACACTAGCTGAAGAGCTGTGAGGCGGACACAAGAAGGCATGGTTGAGTGCTAGAGACTAGGGACACACTAGCTGAAGAGCTGTGAGGCGGACACAAGAAGGCATGGTTGAGTGCTAGAGACTAGGACACACTAGCTGAAGAGCTGTGAGGCGGACACAAGAAGGCATGGTTGAGTGCTAGAGACTAGGGACACACTAGCTGAAGAGCTGTGAGGCGGTGACAAGAAGGCAAGGTTGAGTGCTAGAGACTAGGGACACACTAGCTGAAGAGCTGTGAGGCGGACACAAGAAGGCATGGTTGAGTGCTAGAGACTAGGGACCCACTAGCTGAAAAGCTGTGAGGCGGACACAAGAAGGCATGGTCGAGTGCTAGAGACTAGGGACACACTAGCTGAAGAGCTGTGAGGCGGTGACAAGAAGGCAAGGTTGAGTGCTAGAGACTAGGGACACACTAGCTGAAGAGCTGTGAGGCGGACACAAGAAGGCATGGTTGAGTGCTAGAGACTAGGGACACACTAGCTGAAGAGCTGTGAGGCGGACACAAGAAGGCATGGTTGAGTGCTAGAGACTAGGGACACACTAGCTGAAGAGCTGTGAGGCGGTGACAAGAAGGCAAGGTTGAGTGCTAGAGACTAGGGACACACTAGCTGAAGAGCTGTGAGGCGGACACAAGAAGGCATGGTTGAGTGCTAGAGACTAGGGACCCACTAGCTGAAGAGCTGTGAGGCGGACACAAGAAGGCATGGTTGAGTGCTAGAGACTAGGGACCCACTACCTGAAGAGCTGTGAGGCGGACACAAGTTGAGCATCAACCTCCACAACCATATCTAGGTGAGGTTAACTCCATTAAGATTAATATTTTGAAAGGATGTATGCAAACACTGGTTTGGCAGGAGAGTTGAGTGGAACCTGTCATCTAACAACTTGTCAACTGACACAGTGGGTGAGTGTGAGGTGTTACACAGTGGGTGAGTGTGAGGTGTTACACAGTGGGTGAGTGTGAGTGTTACACAGTGGGTGAGTGTGAGGTTACACAGTGTGATTGAGTACACAGTGGGTGAGTGTGAGGTGTTACACAGTGGGTGAGTGTGAGGTGTTACACAGTGGTGAGTGTGAGGTGTTAAAAGTGGTGAGTGTAGGTGTTACACAGTGGGTGAGTGTGAGGTGTTACACAGTGGGTGAGTGTGAGGTGTTACACAGTGGGTGAGTGTGAGGTGTTACACAGTGGGTGAGTGTGAGGTGTTACACATGGGTGAGTGTGAGGTGTTACACAGTGGGTGAGTGTGAGGTGTTACACAGTGGGTGAGTGTGAGGTGTTACACAGTGGGTGAGTGTGAGGTGTTACACAGTGGGTGAGTGTGAGGTGTTACACAGTGGGTGAGTGTGAGGTGTTACACAGTGGGTGAGTGTGAGGTGTTACACAGTGGGTGAGTGTGAGGTGTTACACAGTGGGTGAGTGTGAGGTGTTACAGTGGGTGAGTGTGAGGTGTTACACAGTGGGTGAGTGTGAGGTGTTACAGTGGGTGAGTGTGAGGTGTTACACAGTGGGTGAGTGTGAGGTGTTACACAGTGGGTGAGTGTGAGGTGTTACACAGTGGGTGAGTGTGAGGTGTTACACAGTGGGTGAGTGTGAGGTGTTACACAGTGGGTGAGTGTGAGGTGTTACACAGTGGGTGAGTGTGAGTGTTACACAGTGGGTGAGTGTGAGGTGTTACACAGTGGGTGAGTGTGAGGTGTTACACAGTGGGTGAGTGTGAGGTGTTACACAGTGGGTGAGTGTGAGGTGTTACACAGTGGGTGAGTGTGAGGTGTTACACAGTGGGTGAGTGTGAGGTGTTACACAGTGGGTGAGTGTGAGGTGTTACACAGTGGGTGAGTGTGAGGTGTTACAGTGGGTGAGTGTGAGGTGTTACATTTCAACAGAATAAGTCATGCATAGTAACTCCTTCACGTTGTGAGTCATGACCACACTGCAGTGGCCCATGTGCAACACTAGTATTGCACAGGAGCGGCTCATGCCCCCAGGTGTGCACAGGCTTTTGTGAGCACGGGCTGGTGTGAGCACGGGTTAGTGTGAACACCGGGTCGGGACAGTGAATTACATTTGCTACCTTTGTATGCACATCTGAAGACTATTGTTTACCTATCTCGATCCCTCATCTTAATTCATGGCTTGTCAACAATAAATTTAGTGAGGGGCCTCTTCACTGCCCTGGTAATTATTCCTACGCAGATTTAACCTGGTTTATGACAGGTCTCTGTTCACTGCCCTTTAACAATGCTCTCAGCCAGTTAAGATGTCAGCTTCAACACCATAAATGCCCTTCACTATCAGTCACGCGAAACACTATCAGACTCTCAGCTAGGATCCAGTTGTGTACAACTTCACTCTGGCAGGATTTCTCGTCTTTTATGTCTCGTGAACACGTAAGATTACTGATCCACGAAATCGTAATGACACGATTGCAAACAAGCCATAACACGGGTGGGGTTAGAACCCGCGGTCAGAGAGTCATAAAGCTCCAGACCGACGCGCTAGTCACTGGGCCAGCTGGTCCAGTGGCTAACGCCGTCGGTCTGGAGCTTTATGATCTGATCGCGGGTTCTAACCCCACCCGTGGTATGGTAAGATTACTGATAAATCTTACAAACTTCTACTACACACATATATATATATATATATATATATATATATATATAAAATGTAGACTTGATGTGACTGAGTAATTAACTTGCGTTTAGAAGTGGACGCTATAATTACATTTTCAATTATATCTTTAATTACCAAACAATTGATTTGAATTTATACTACATTTACAACTTTGTATTATGCGAGGTGTATAATTCTGTATTATACAAGGTGTACTAGTATATTATTGTATTTTGCAAGGTGTGTAATTCTGTACTACACCTCCAGGATAGTGCAGGCACTGTACTTCCCACCTCCAGGACTGCAACATCCTCACCCATCTTTCAGAGTGCAGGCACTATACTTCCTACCTCCAGGACTGAAACATCCTCACCCATCTTTCAGAGTGCAGGCATTGTACTTCCCACCTCCAGGACTGCAACATCCTCACCCATCTTTCAGAGTGCAGGCACTGTACTTCCCACCTCCAGGACTGCAACATCCTCACCCATCTTTCAGAGTGCAGGCACTATACTTCCTACCTCCAGGACGTTAACATCCTCACCCATCTTTCAGAGTGCAGGCACTGTACTTCCCACCTCCAGGACGTTAACATCCTCACCCATCTTTCAGAGTGCAGGCATTGTACTTCCCACCTCCAGGACTGCAACAGCCTCACCCATCTTTCAGAGTGCAGGCACTGTACTTCCCACCTCCAGGACGTTAACACCCACTGGGGTCCTCTTGTTCTACCCTGGAGTCCTCTCTTACCCTCTCCCCTGGGTTCCTCTTATACCCTCTCCCCTGGGTTCCTCTTATACCCTCTCCCTCTGGGGCTTCTCCATGTTATCTCCCTCTAGTTCCCTCATATATATATATCTCACATCTCCCCAGATAATTGTTTATTTTTTCTTCTCTCCCTTCTTCCATTTTCTTATCCACTTTCTTGGCTACCTCTTGCTTTTTCTTCCTATCCTCCTTGTTTTGTTCATTCTTCCAATAATTGCACCTGCCACTGTTCAGCTGTCATTAAGAACACTCCACCCCAAAAACTATTACAATATATACACAGATTTGTTGCCATTTAAAAATCCTTACATTCGTTATTGCCCGGATGTCTGTAGATGTCAACTGACACTAGATAGCTGATACTAGACGTCAGCAGACACTGGATAGCTGATACTAGACGTCAGCAGACACTGGATAGCTGATACTAAACGACAGCTGACACTAAATAGCCGATACTAGACGACAGCTGATACTAGATAACTGATACTGAACGTCAGGTAACACTAGATAGCTGATACTAGACGACAACTGACATTGGATAGCTGATTCTAGACGAACGATGCTCAGGTAATAACCTGTACACCTGACTGGCTCTCTGTATGGTGGTGTAAGTGGAGGTATTGTAGCCAGACAGGACGCGGGGGGAGAGGGAAGGAGGGCTTAGCTAGTTGAGGAGCAGGAAGATCCACTGAGAAAGGAGGAAGATCCACTGAGGAAGGAGGAAGATCCACTGAGAAAATAGCACATAGCCATCATATATATATATATATATATATATTGAGACTTATGAAGCTTAGTGTATGGGGGGAGAGACGTACGTAATGGGGAATGGGGAAGAAATGTGACTGAAAGAGGCCCACAGTAATATAGTCATCAGTGGAGGTAATAGACGTAATTCTTCAATGAGTCTTGTACTGTCAACTCAGACGATGTTTGTTCAAGTGAGAGAATGAGAAAGTGAGAGAGTGAGAAAGTGAGAGAGTGAGAAAGTGAGAGAGAGAGAGGTGGATATATTTTTATTTAGCAAACTTGGATGCACCAGCAGTGTGCTGCTACACTATTCTGTATGATAGTTACACAGTGGGAACACCAGCAGTGTGCTAATACACTATTCTGTATGATAGTTACACAGTGGGAACACCAGCAGTGTGCTAATACACTATTCTGTATGATAGTTACACAGTGAGGTAAAGACGTAATTCCAGAGCTTGTACTGTCAACTCAGACGATGTTTGTTCATGAGAGAATAGAAAGTGAGAGAGAGAGAGGTGGATATATTTTTATTTAGCAAACTTGGAACACCAGCAGTGTGCTAATACACTATTCTGTATGATAGTTACACAGTGGGAACACCAGCAGTGTGCTAATACACTATTCTGTATGATAGTTACACAGTGGGAACACCAGCAGTGTGCTAATACACTATTCTGTATGATAGTTACACAGTGGGAACAAAGGCTAGCTATGTGTCCCTAGTCAACTTCGCATCACACAAGATGGGGTTCATACAAGGTCTTGAAATGTGTCAGCCTGAGCTGGGAGACTTCAGTAATGTCAGCCTGAGCTGGCAGACTTCAGTAGTGTCAGCCTGAGCTGGGAGACTTCAGTAATGTCAGCCTGAGCTGGCAGACTTCAGTAGTGTCAGCCTGAGCTGGGAGACTTCAGTAATGTCAGCCTGAGCTGGCAGACTTCAGTAGTGTCAGCCTGAGCTGGGAGACTTCAGTAATGTCAGCCTGAGCTGGGAGACTTCAGTAGTGTCAGCCTGAGCTGGGAGACTTCAGTAGTGTAAGCCTGAGTTGGGAGACTTCAGTAATGTCAGCCTGAGCTGGGAGATTTCAATAGTGTCAGCCTGAGCTGGGAGACTTCAGTAGTGTCAGCCTGAGCTGGAAGACTTCAGTAGTGTCAGCCTGAGCTGGGAGACTTCAGTAGTGTCAGCCTGAGCTGGGAGACTTCAGTAGTGTCAGCCTGAGCTGAGAGACTTCAGTAGTGTCAGCCTGAGCTGAGAGACTTCAGTAGTGTCAGCCTGAGCTGAGAGACTTCAGTAGTGTCAGCCTGAGCTGAGACTTCAGTAGTGTCAGCCTGAGCTGGGAGACTTCAGTAGTGTCAGCCTGAGCTGGTTGAGGAACGTATTGTTGTGTATTAAAGTGGTTGAGGAACGTATTACTGTGTATTAAAGTGGTTGAGGAACGTATTGTTGTGTATTAAAGTGGTTGAGGAACGTATTGTTGTGTGTTAAAGGCCTGTAAATGTTTTACATGATGGTAGGATTGCTTGTGTATTTTTTCTGTCTCATAAACATGCAAGATTTCAGGTATGTCTTGTTACTTCTACTTACACTTAGGTCACACTACACATTCATGTACAAGCATCAGTAGTGTCAGCCTGAGTTGGGAGACTTCAGTAATGTCAGCCTGTGCTGGCAGACTTCAGTAGTGTCAGCCTGAGTTGGGAGACTTCAGTAATGTCAGCCTGAGCTGGGAGACTTCAGTAATGTCAGCCTGAGCTGGGAGACTTCAGTAGTGTCAGCCTGAGCTGAGAGACTTCAGTAGTGTCAGCCTGAGCTGAGAGACTTCAGTAGTGTCAGCCTGAGCTGAGAGACTTCAGTAGTGTCAGCCTGAGCTGAGAGACTTCAGTAGTGTCAGCCTGAGCTGAGAGACTTCAGTAGTGTCAGCCTGAGCTGGGAGACTTCAGTAGTGTCAGCCTGAGCTGGGAGACTTCAGTAGTGTCAGCCTGAGCTGGGAAACTTCAGTAGTGTCAGCCTGAGCTGGGAGACTTCAGTAGTGTCAGCCTGAGCTGGGAGACTTCAGTAGTGTCAGCCTGAGCTGGGAGACTTCAGTAGTGTCAGCCTGAGCTGGGAGACTTCAGTAGTGTCAGCCTGAGCTGGGAGACTTCAGTAGTGTCAGCCTGAGCTGAGAGACTTCAGTAGTGTCAGTCTGAGCTGGCAGACTTCAGTAGTGTCAGCCTGAGCTGGGAGACTTCAGTAGTGTCAGCCTGAGCTGGGAGACTTCAGTAGTGTCAGCCTGAGCTGGGAGACTTCAGTAGTGTCAGCCTGAGCTGGGAGACTTCAGTAGTGTCAGCCTGAGCTGGCAGACTTCAGTAGTGTCAGCCTGAGCTGGGAGACTTCAGTAGTGTCAGTCTGAGCTGGGAGACTTCAGTAGTGTCAGCCTGAGCTGAGAGACTTCAGTAGTGTCAGCCTGAGCTGGGAGACTTCAGTAGTGTCAGCAGAGCTGGAGTTACTATCACTTTGGAATTATCATCTCCCAGGATTCTGAGTACAGTACACAGGAAGATAACGGAGGGAGCTGGAGGAGAGGAGAGCTAGTGAAGGGAGGGGGTTGGAAGGAGGAAAGGAAGGGGACGTATGGAAGGGACGGAGGAAGGGAAGGTATGGAAGGGAGGAAGGGGAGGTATGGAAGGAAGGTAACGAAGAGACAGTGAAGGAGGAAGGACTTACAGAAGCTTCTTGACTCTTTTTTTTAAAAACTCACTTCCTGGTGTGTGACTGGTGGTCTGTGTCTACCTCACGCCCACCACCGCACGCCCACCACCGCACGCCCACACTCCCACCACACGCCCACCACCGCACGCCCATGCCCGTTTTCACTCGCTCACACTCCCCACTCGCACGCCCAGGCCCGTGTATCCTCGCTCTCACTTCTACACGCCCACGCCCGTGTCTCTGCACGCCCACGCCCGTGTCTCTGCACGCCCACGCCCGTGTCTCTGCACGCCCACGCCCATGTCTGCATGCCCACGCCCGTGTCTGCACGCCCACGTCCGTGTCTGCACGCCCACGCCCGTGTCTCTGCACGCCCACGCCCATGTCTCTGCACGCCCACGCCCGTGTCTCCACGCCCACTGTCGAACTCAACTTTCATTCATTTAACGACATTTATTTCAACCTTCATCTCTCTTCCTCCTGTATTATAATCCTCCCTCTCCTCCCTCTTTCCCTTCTTTCCCCTCTTTTCCGCCCTTCTCCCCTCCCTTCCTCACATTCTCCCAGGCTACTCTCTCTCTCTCTCATATTTTTTACTACTTCTTCATTTCGTCTGCACTTCTCTTTTATAATTTTCTCTCCATTCTCCAATTCTTCCTTTACTCCTTTTCTACTCTTTCACTATATTTCCTCCCTTTTCTACTCCCATTTTCTTATTACCTTCCTTTAATCCCTACTTTTCCCTTTATTTCTTTCACTATTTCTCCTTTAGTCTTCCCCTTCCCCTGGTTACTTTATTTTCCTTGATTCCTTCCTTCCATTTAGTCCTTTTCCTTACTCCTTTCCTTTACTCTTTTTCCTCTCTTTCATTGTTATTCGTATTCCACCCCTTTCATTTGTTCTTCCCATTCCTTTCCCTTATTCCACCAATAGTGGTGATGGTGGTGGTGGTGGTAGGGGTTGTAGTGGTGGTGGTTGTAGTGGTAGTGATTGTAGTGGTTGTAGTGGTAGTGGTTGTAGTGGTGGTGGTGATGGTAGTGGTTGTAGTGGTGATGGTAGTGGTTGTAGTGGTGATGGTAGTGGTTGTAGGGGTGATGGTGGTAGTGGTTGTAGTGGTGATGGTGGTAGTGGTTGTAGTGGTGATGGTGGTAGTGGTTGTAGTGGTGATGGTGGTAGTGGTTGTAGTGATGATGGTGGTAATAGTTGTGGTAGTGGGCGTGGTAGTGGTGGTGGTGGTGGCAGCAGTGGTGGTGGTAGCAGCAGTGGTGGTGGTGGTGGCAGCAGTGGTGGTGGTAGTGGCAGCAGTGGTGGTGGTGGTGGTGGCGGCAGCAGCAGTGGTGGTGGTGGTGGCAGCAGTGGTGGAGGTGGTGGTGGCAGCAGTGGTGGAGGTGGTATTGGCAGCAGTGGTGGAGGTGGTGGTGGCAGCAGTGGTGGTGGCAGCAACAGTGGTGGTGGCAGCAGCAGTGGTGGTGGCAGCAGTGGTGGTGGTGGTGGCAGCAGCAGCAGTGGTGGTGGCACCAGTGGTGGTGGTGGCCAGTGGTGGTGGCACCAGTGGTGGTGGTGGTGGTGGCACCAGTGGTGGTGGTGGTGGTGGCACCAGTGGTGGTGGCAGCAACAGTGGTGGTGGCAGCAGCAGTGGTGGTGGCAGCAGTGGTGGTGGTGGTGGCAACAGTAGCAGTGGTGGTGGCACCAGTGGTGGTGGTGGTGGCAGCAACAGTGGTGGTGGCAGCAGTGGTGGTGGCACCAGTGGTGGTGGTGGTGGTGGCACCAGTGGTGGTGGTGGTGGCAGCAGTGGTGGTGGTGACAGCAGCAGCAGTGGTGGTGGCACCAGTGGTGGTGGTGGTGGCAGCAGCAGCAGTGGTGGTGGTACCAGTGGTGGTGGTGGTGGCAGCAGTGGTGGTGGTGGCACTAGTGGTGGTGGTGGAAGCAGTGGTGGTGGTGGTGGCAACAGTAGCAGTGGTGGTGGCACCAGTGGTGGTGGTGGTGGCAGCAGCAGCAGTGGTGGTGGCACCAGTGGTGGTGGTGGTGGCAGCAGTGGTGGTGGTGGCACCGGTGGTGGTGGCAGCAGTGGTGGTGGTGGCACCAGTGGTGGTGGCAGCAGCAGTGGTGGTGGTGGTGGCAGCAGCAGCAGTGGTGGTGGCACCAGTGGTGGTGGTGGTGGCACCAGTGGTGGTGGTGCACCTCCCTCACCAAGGCTTCTCTTATTACATTTCTGGCTAGCCTAATAGGAATTCATTATAGAATATTGGATGTGGGCTGCTGGATATCTTATAGAAAATGGAATATAATGTTACGTGTGCTTCTGTAGAATATTAACCTAATATTGGATTTCCCTTTACCCTATCTCTTAACAAATCAAGGAGGAGGAATATTGAATGGTTTGAGATACCTCCCTTTGGGGAACCCCTTGTGTGTGTGTGTGTGTGTGTGTGTGTGTGAGGGGGGAGGGGTTGTTAACATCTATCAAAGGCTTCTATCTAATAGATACTTGGCCTGGTCCTTCCTCCTAGCTTGTCTTGTTTATCAAACTGTCCTCCTAGCTTGTCCATTGGATGGATGGATACGGGGTACACAATAAACTAGCCACTATCCACAGGATGGATACGGGGTACACAATAAACTAGCCACTATCCACAGGATGGATACGGGGTACACAATAAACTAGCCACTATCCACAGGATGGATACGGGGTACACAATAAACTAGCCACTATCCACAGGATGGGTACGGGGTACACAATAAACTAGCCACTATCCACAGGATGGGTACGGGGTACACAGTAAACTAGCCACTATCCACAGGATGGATACGGGGTACACAATAAACTAGCCACTATCCATAGGATGGATACGGGGTACACAATAAACTAGCCACTATCCATAGGATGGATACGGGGTACACAATAAACTAGCCACTAGCCACAGGATGGATACGGGGTACACAATAAACTAGCCACTATCCATAGGATGGATACGGGGTACACAATAAACTAGCCACTATCCACAGGATGGATACGGGGTACACAATAAACTAGCCACTATCCATAGGATGGATACGGGGTACACAATAAACTAGCCACTATCCACAGGATGGATACGGGGTACACAATAAACTAGCCACTATCCACAGGATTGGTACGGGGTACACAATAAACTAGCCACTATCCATAGGATGGATACGGGGTACACAATAAACTAGCCACTATCCACAGGATGGATACGGGGTACACAATAAACTAGCCACTATCCATAGGATGGATACGGGGTACACAATAAACTATCCACTATCCACAGGATGGATACGGGGTACACAATAAACTAGCCACTATCCATAGGATGGATACGGGGTACACAATAAACTAGCCACTATCCATAGGATGGATACGGGGTACACAATAAACTAGCCACTATCCATAGGATGGATACGGGGTACACAATAAACTAGCCACTATCCATAGGATGGATACGGGGTACACAATAAACTAGCCACTATCCACAGGATGGATACGGGGTACACAATAAACTAGCCACTTCCTCGGCAAAATTTAAAAACTGTTATCCCTCTCCTTTATTCCTCTATCCAACTATTCCTCTATTCGTCCATACTCTTTTTCCCACCCTCTCTCTCTCTCCATCCCTTCCTCTTATCTCTTTCCACACCCATTGCTTTCCATTTCTCTTTCCTCCCATCCCCCTCCCACCCTTCCTCTCCATCCCTCTTTTCTCTCTCTCTCTCTCTCTCTCTCTCTCTCTCTCTCTCTCTCTCTCTCACACCTTTCACCCCTTTCTTTTATGTCTTCTTCTACCCTTTCATCTGGCATTATCAGCTTCGTTTCTTCTCTTCCACTTATTATTTTATTATTATTATTTCCTCCTTAAACTTCGGTTTGCCCTGACTTGTGTTTTATCATCTCTTTCTTTCCCCTCATTCTCTCCTCCCCCTCTCCCTTGCCTTCCCCTCACTCCCTGTCTCTCCTCATCCCCACTCTCCCTTAACCCCCTCTCCCTCAATCCCCTCGCCGCCCCTCCGTCGCCCTTCCCTCACCCCACCTTTCTCCCTCACCCTCGCTCTCCCCTCACCCCCACTCTCCCCCCACCCCCACTCTCCCTCACCCCACTCTCCCCTCACCCCCCACTCTCCCCTCACCCCCACTCTCCCCTCACCCCGAAAACTGTAACTGCCGAACAGTCGACGGCAATTACTTCATACTTAGAGAAATTCGAGGCCTTCGTTGCTGCTGTTGTTACTGTTCTTGCTACCGCTGTTGTTGCTGCTGCTGTTACTGTTCTTGCTACCGCTGTTGTTGCTGCTGCTGTTACTGTTCTTGCTACCGCTGTTGTTGCTACTGCTGCTGTTGTTGGTCCTGCTGTTGTCACTGCTGCTGCTATCACTGTTGTTGTTGCTGCTGCTGCAACAGCCGCACCTGCTGCTGTATCCGACAGTACCGCCGCTGCTGTAAACAGATGACTGCTGCATCTTGCGGGACAGAGGCTGCGAGAGAAGCTGCACGGCATCGCACTCTCTCCAGCTGTTACACGTGCAGGAGAGTATGGTCAGAGTACGTGTAGAGTACGTGCAGGAGAGTATGGTCAGAGTACGTGTAGAGTACGTGCAGGAGAGTATGGTCAGAGTACGTGTAGAGTACGTGCAGGAGAGTATGGTCGGAGTACGTGTAGAGTACGTGCAGGAGAGTATGGTCGGAGTACGTGTAGAGTACGTGCAGGAGAGTATGGTCAGAGTACGTGTAGGAGAGTATGGTCAGAGTACGTGTAGGAGAGTATGGTCAGAGTACGTGCAGGAGAGTATAGGCAGAGTACGTGTAGAGTACGTGCAGGAGAGTATGGGCAGAATACGTGTAGAGTACGTGCAGGAGAGTATGGTCAGAGTACGTGCAGGAGAGTATGGTCAGAGTACGTGCAGGAGAGTATGGTCAGAGTACGTGCAGGAGAGTATGGGCAGAGTACGTGTAGAGTACGTGCAGGAGAGTATGGGCAGAGTACGTGTAGAGTACGTGCAGGAGAGTATGGGCAGAGTACGTGCAGGAGAGTATGGACAGAGTACGTGTTGAGTACGTGCAGCAGAGTACGAACTCTTTATACAACATATGTCAGGCCTGTGTGTTAGAATTTGCACCACCAGTATTGAATCCACACTTAAAAAAACATGTTAAGAAACAGGATGAAAGACAGAAGTAACGAGGTTTGTTCCAGAGCTAAGGGTACAAGTTACGGGGAGAGGCTAATGGAGGTGAATCTAACAACATTGGAGGACGGAAGAACCAGTGAATACGTGATAACATACAAAATACCCAGAGGAATTTATTAGGTAGACAGGGACAGGGTTTTTGAGAGGGCGAGGAGCAGGTATTTGGGGACACTGCTGGATGTAACCCGAAGGATGTTTCCGGGGGTCAACGCCCCGCGGCCCAGTCTCGGACCAGGCCTCCTGGTGGATCAAGGTCTGATAAACCAGGCTGTTACTGTTGGCCGCATGCAGTCCATCATTCGAACGTGTCAAGTTCTTTCTTGAATGTAACAATGTTTGTTACTAATTTCCCTCACTCACGAAGGGAGGACTTTGAAAAGTCGGAGACCTCTAACACTTGCCAGGTTCTTACTTAGTGTACTCGTTGCGCCCTTGACGATTACTGGGAATACTTTGCACCACCTGCCAAGTCTCTTGTCCTATGGAGTGATTTCGGTGTATATTATGGTGCACCTTTCTCACCTACGTTCCAAGGAATACAGTTGAGAGATTTCAAGCGTTCCCAGTTGGTCAGGTGCCTGATTGAATATATACGTTAGTAAGGCCTCACCTAGATTACGCAGCTCAGTTCTGGTCTCCATATTAATTCGTTAGAAAACATTCAGCGTAGAATGACTAAATTAATACATAGCATTAGAAATATTCCGTATGAAGAAAGCTTGAAGACCCTAAAATTACATTCACTTGTAAGACGAAGGTATACAAGTGGAAAATGGGTATTAACAAAGGGGATATAAATAAGGTCTTGAGGATATCTCGCCAAGAGAGAACCCGCAATAATGGATTCAAGTTAGATAAGTTTAGATTTAGAAAGGATATAGGAAAGTATTGGTTTGGAAATAGGGTCGTTGATGAGTGGAACAGTCTGCCTAGTAGGGTTATTGAAGCTAGGACCTTGGTTAGTTTCAAATTTAGGTTGGATAAATTCATGAGTGAGAGGGGTTGGATTTGAGTGGGAATTGCACATGGGTAAATAGAATTATCAAAGCTTATTTCTTGGGTAGCATTGAATATTTGCAAATATTCTGTTAGTGGGATGGAATGTGAAGGACCTGCCTAGTATGGGCCAACAGGCCTGCTGCAGTGTTCCTCCTTTCTTATGTTCTTATTACATCACTTTCCAGACTGTTCCACTTCCTGACAACTCTATAACTGAAGAAATACTTCCTAACATCCCTGTGATTCATCTAAGTCTTCAATTTCCAACTGTGACCCCTTGTTGCTGTGTTCCATCTCTGGAACATCCTGTCTCTGTCCACCTTGTCAATTCCTCTCAGTATTTTATATGTCGTTATCATAACCTCCCTATCTCTCCTGTCCTCCAGTGTCGTCAGGTCGATTTCCCTTAACCTCTCCTAGTAGGACATACCCCTTAGCTCCGGGGCTAGTCTTGTTGCAAACCTTTGCACTTTCTCTAATTAACTTACTTGGCTAGGTGTGGGTTCCAAACTGATGCTGCGTACTTCAATATAGGCCTGACATACATGGTATACAGGGTCCTGAATGATTCCTTATTGAGATGTCGGAATGCAGTTCTTAGGTTTGCTAGGCGCCCATATGCTGCAGCAGTTATTTGGTTAATGTGCGTCTCAGATGTGCCTGGTGTTATAC
Organism: Cherax destructor; assembly: GCA_009830355.1. Taxonomy (NCBI): domain Eukaryota; kingdom Metazoa; phylum Arthropoda; class Malacostraca; order Decapoda; family Parastacidae; genus Cherax; species Cherax destructor. The sequence continues at coordinate 212,947 of WNWK01001069.1, read as the reverse complement.
TCACCCCAAGATCCTTTTCCTTGAATGAGGTTTGTAGTCTCTAGCCCCCTAGACTGTACTCAGTCTGTGGTCTTCTTTGCCCTTCCCCAATCTTCATGACTTTGCACTTGGTGGGATTGAACTCCAGGAGCCAGTTGCTGGACCAGGCCTGCAGCCTGTCTAGATCCCTTTGTAGTTCTTCCTGGTCCTCGTCCGATTGAATTCTTCTCATCAACTTCACACCGTCTGCAAACAGGGATACTTCTGAGTCTATTCCTTCCGTCATGCCGTTCACATATACCAGAAATAGCACCGGTCCTAGGACTGACTCCTGTGGAACCCCGCTCGTCACAGGCGCCCACTGTCTTCCTGACAGGTATTCCCTGATCCATTGCAGTGCCTTCCCTGTTATACCTGCCTGGTCCTCCAGCTTATGCACTAATCTCTTGTGTGGAACTGTGTCAAACGCCTTCTTACACTCCAAGAAAACGCAATCTACCCACCTCTCTCTTGTCTTACTGCTGTCACCTTGTCATAGAACTCTAGTAGGTTTGTGACACAGGATTTCCCATCCCTGAAACCGTGCTGATTGTTGTTTCTAGGTGCTCCACCACTCTTCTCCTGATGATGATCTCCATGACTTTGCATACTATACATGTCAGTGACACTGGTCTGTAGTTTAATGCTTTGTGTCTGTCTCCTTTGCTAAAAATTGGGACTACATTTGCTGTGTGTGTGTGTGTATGTGTATGTGTGTGTGTGTGTGTGTGTGGGTGGGTGTGTGGGGGGGGTTGCAATTCCTCACACATTCATACTGTTTCTCAAATTATCGTGTCTCCCCTATCCTTCCCTGCATCCCATCACCCCCTCGCCCCTTCCTTCCTGGCCCCCCTACCCCTTTCCTTCCTTACCCCACCCCTCTTCTCTCTTCGCCTACACCCCTCTCCCCTCCCTCCCCATCTCAAATATTCTGCATCTCCCCCCTCTCTCTTCCATCCCACCACTCTCACTCTCTCAACACTCTCACTCTCTACTGTCCCCCTCCTCTTCCCTCCCTCCTCTCCTCTCCCCTCCCTCCCTCCCTCCCTCCCTCCTCCCTTACATCGTCTTACTTCTTGTATTGATTCAGTTGATTTATTTCAAGGTTTCTGGCAACTGGGGCGCTGGTTATTTTGTTCTGTCATATGTAATTGTTTTGCTAATATAAATCAATGTTATTGTGTTGCCGGGTGTGTTATTGTGTTGCCGGGTGTGTTATTGTGTTGCCGGGTGTATTATTGTGTTGCCGGGTATGTCACTGTATTGTCGGGTGTGTTATTGTGTTGCCGGGTGTATTATTGTGTTGCCGGGTGTGTTATTGTGTTGCCGGGTGTGTTATTGTGTTGCCGGGTATGTCACTGTATGGTCGGGTGTATTATTGTGTTGCCGGGTGTGTTATTGTGTTGCCAGGTGTGTTATTGTGTTGCCGGGTGTGTTATTGTGTTTCCGGGTATGTCACTGTATTGTCGGGTGTGTTATTGTGTTGCCGGGTGTGTTATTGTGTTGTCGGGTGTGTTATTTTGTTGTTGGGTGTGTTATTGTGTTGCCGGGTGTTTTATTGTGTTGCCGGGTATGTCACTGTATTGTCGGGTGTGTTATTGTGTTGCCGGGTGTGTTATTGTGTTGCCGGGTGTGTTATTGTGTTCCAGAATATGTTATTGTGTTGCTGGGTGTGTTATGGTGTTGCCGGATGTGTCATTGTTTTGCTGAGTGTTGTGTTGCCGGGTGTGTTGTCTTGCCGGGTGTGTTATTGTGTTGCCAGCCGTGTTGTGTTGCCAGCTGAGTTATTGTGTTGCCAGCTGTGTTATTGTGTTGCCAGCTGTGTTATTGTGTTACCAGCTGTGTTATTGTGTTGCCGGGTGTGTTATTGTGTTGCCGGGTGTGTTATTGTGTTGCCGGGTGTGTTATAGTGTTGTCGGGTATGTTATTGTATTGCCAGTTGTGTTGTATTGTCAGCTGTGTTATTGTTTGTGTTGTCAGGTATGTTATTGTGTTGCTGGGTGTATTATTGTGTTGCCAGGTGTGTGATTGTGTTGCCAGATGTGTTATTGTGTTGCCAGGTGTGTTGTCAAGTGTGTTATTGTGTTGTCAAGTGTGTTATTGTGTTGTCAAGTGTGTCATTGCGTTGCCAGCTGTGTTGTGTTGCCAGCTGTGTTGTGTTGTCAGGTGTGTTGTGTTGTCATGTGTGACATTGTGTTGCCAGCTGTGTCATTGTGTTGTCATGTGTGTCATTGCGTTGCTAGCTGTGTTGTGTTGTCATGTGTGTCATTGTGTTGCCAGCTGTGTTATTGTGTTGCCAGCTGTGTTATTGTTAGTGTTGCCAGGAGTGTAGTGGGTGTTTATCAGGGCTTCCGTGAAACCTCTTTTTAAAGAAAAGGGGAGAGGGTAAGAAGAAAGGGGGAGAGGGAGAGAAGAAAAAAGTGCAGAAAGGGTAAAAGTTTTTTTTTGAATGACGTTGTGGGTGTTACTGTTTGTTGAAGGCACTTGTCGATAGACACTTGGCCTGTGGTGTTTTTTTTTTGTGCACTCATCGAGGTGCAGGGTCGATACTTAGCTCCTGGCCCCGCCTTCTAGACTAGTGTGCTCGTTGGTAAGACACATGTGCAGTAGTTAGGTTTCTTTATTGCTAAGTGTTTCGTGTACAAGCAGGCTTCTTCAGTCGAGTACACAGATACCAAGTGTTACACGTGTCGTGTCAATTGTATACCATTTTCATATTCACTGATTCTTGGGAAACTTTGGGAAAAGATTGTACAAGTAGGATATACCTTTGAAGAGATATACCTTTGGAGAGTTTCGAGAGTTTATCTACTCTCTGGGAATGGTTGGTTTAGAGAAGGATCTGCCTGGTATGGGCCAGTAGGCATGCTGCAGTGTTCCTTTATTCTTATGTTCTTAAGTCAGTCCACTTTTCAACCATCCTCAGACTAGTGTCACGTCTTTAACATGTCCTGGTATCCACCTGTGTTCCCGTCATCCTGGTGCTTTTAATTAATTCAGCCTTGCTTCTAGCTTCCCCGTGAATTCCTTTTAAAACCTTGTACGTCGTAATCATGTCTCTCCTCTCCGTCTTGGTCCTCAGCTTCGGTTCCTTCAACTTCGACCAGAAGTGGGGGGGGGGGAGAGGGGGATATAGAAATGTACTGTTTGGTTGGCGTTGATGGGGAGGGGGATATAGAAGTGTACTGTTTGGTTGGCGTTGATGGGGAGGGGGTGAATTTTGCCTCCTGAACCCTTCCTCTTTAAGACTCGTGTGGGTTAGTGTGAATGTTTAAGGTAATGTTTAGTGACTCCTCCTCCTTCTTCTTGTTTAGTGTGTTGTTTCAGGAGCCCCCCCCCTGACAGTGAAGGTGGGGGGGTTATGGAATGGGTGGACATGGGGCTGGAGGGGAGGGGGGTAAGGGGAATGAAAACTGATGGGAAGGAAAGTAAGTTAGTGGGTCACGACTCCAGCTTCTCACCAACTTATATATTTCTCTCTAAGCCTTTACTGACACTTTTCTCCCTCCCTCCCCACCATCCTCCTCCTTCCCTTCCCCACCATCCTCCTCCTCCTTCCCTTCCCCACCATCCTCCTCCTTTCCTTCCCCACCATCCTCCTCCTTCCCTTCCCCACCATCATCCTCCTCCTTCCCTTCCCCACCATCCTCCTCCTTCCCTTCCCCACCATCCTCCTCCTTCCCTCCCCACCATCATCCTCCTCCCTCTACCACCATCCCTCCCTTCCCCACCATCCTTCTCCTCCCTCGACCACCATCCCTCCCTTCCCCACCATCCTTCTCCCTCGACCACCATCCCTCCCTTCCCCACCATCCTCCTCCTCCCTCGACCACCATCTCTCCCTCTACCCTCCCCCACCACTCACACTAACTATTCCCTCCCCTGTGCCTCTCTCCCCTCCCCGTGCCTCTCTTTCCCTCCCCCTGCCTCTCGAGCCCCTCTCCCATCCCCCATGCCTCTCTCCGTCCCTGTCTCTCATTCCCCGGGCCTCTCTCTCCCTCCTAGTCCCTGTCTCCCTCTTCCCCATGCATCTCTCCCTCTTCCCCATGCATCTTTCCCTCTTCCCCATGCATCTCTCCCTCTTCCCCATGCATATCTCCTTCTTCCCCATGCATCTCTCCCTCTCATTCCCCTCTCCCCATCCACCTCCTTAGTTCCTCCCTCCTGCCACCGTGCCTGTTCCCTCCCTCACCCCTCTTCTCTCTCATCCCACCCCTTCCACGGACATTCCCTGGTCTCTCCCCTCCCTCACCCCTTCCCAACCTCCCTACTAGTTACCTTCCCTCCTTCACCCCTCCATACCCCGTCTCCCCTCCATACCCCGTCTCCCCTCCCTCCTTCTCTCTCGCCTCTTCCTCGTCTCTCTCCTCCTCCTCCCCTTATCTCCCGTCTCTCTCTTCTCTCTCCCCTCCTCCAGTATTCACTCCCACCTCTGGCTGACTAACTTTTGTTCCCACTGTGTAACTATCATATAGAGCAGTGTAGCAGCACACTGCTTTCTCTCTCTCTCTCCACGCGCTTGTGTATGCAGTGTGGTGGGACAGTAGGAGACAGGCATACTCCCAGGATTTGTTTACAAAGGTGCAATAGGAGACACAGGTACAATCACAGGGTTTGTTTACAAAGGTGCAGTAGGAGACAGGCACACTCACATGGTTTGCTTACAAAGTTGCAGTAGGAGACACAGGTGCTCTCATAGGGTTTGTTTACAAAGGTATTCGGTGACTTTGGAAGCTTGGTTGAGAGTTGCTTTATTTCCCCTCGTGTCCCCCTTTACTTTATTAGTCTATATATTAGTTTGTCCGGAGCTTCCCCTCTCACCCTCATCCCCTTTACCCCCTTCCTCCCATCCCTCAATTTTCCTCTCCCTCTTTCCCTCTGTTTCCCCCTCCCCCCTCATTTTTCACTCTTCTTATTCCTCTTACCTTCACTTTCTCTTAATGTTGCCTCTCTCCTTCCTATTCTTCGTGTCCACTCATCCATCCCTTCTCTTTAACCCCTTCTCTGTCTCTCTCTCTCTCGTCTTACCCTTCCTCTGCCCTTCTCCATTCCCCTAGTTGCCATTTCTCCCCTCACCCTCCTGGTGCCAATTTTGTTGAAGGGGTGGCGAGGGGGAAGGGGAAGGGAGAAGGGGCAGAGAGGGGTGTAGGTGCAGGCCTGTTTGATGGTTAATGGTAATGGCTTGTGAGCACAGGAAGGTGGCGAAGGAGGAGGAGGAGGTGCTGGAGGAGGTGGAGAAGAAGGAAGAGGAAGAGGTGGAGAAGAAGGAAGAGGAAGAGGTGGAGAAGAAGGAAGAGGAAGAGGTGCAGAAGAAGGAAGATGAAGAGGTGCAGAAGAAGGAAGAGGAAGAGGTGCAGAAGAAGGAAGAGGTGGAGAAGAAGGAAGAGGAAGAGGTGCAGAAGAAGGAAGAGGAAGAGGTGGAGAAGGAAGAGAAAGAGGTGGAGAAGAAGGAAGAGAAAGAGGTGGAGAAGAAGGAAGATAAAGAGGTGGAGAAGAAGGAAGAGAAAGAGGTGGAGAAGAAGGAAGAGAAAGAGGTGGAGAAGAAGGAAGAGAAAGAGGTGGAGAAGAAGGAAGAGAAAGAGGTGGAGAAGAAGGAAGAGAAAGAGGTGGAGAAGAAGGAAGAGAAAGAGGTGAAAGAGGAGGAAGAGAAAGAGGTGGAGGAAGGGAAGAGGAAGAAGAGGCGAAGGAGGAGGAGTAGGAGAAGTTGCTACACAATTCTGATGACTATAATTAAGAACGACGATAAACCAATAAATTTGTAATGTTGAGTAGGTCGATGTACTTATAAGTGTACTGATGTATATGAGGTGATGATATAGGAGAGTACAGAGGTGAGATGAATGGTACGATGATAAGGATGAGTATTCATGGGAGAGAAAAGGGAGTAAGGTGTACTGAGTACTTCATGGATGTACTGATGTTTGTGACGATGAATGGGTACTGATGTATATAGGTACGATGATCAGGGAGTGGGAATTGCTACCAGCAATCTACTTTTGACTATAATTACAGAAGTACGATAAGATCCATAATATGTTAGTAATGGACAGTGACTAATGTAACCTTGTATAGTGCTGATGACTCTGGGGTAATGTGTCTCACAATAATGTCACATTGTCATTGTGTACTATTACTTAACATAGTAGTACTAGCTTCAGAGATGACTGATTTTCAGCGGTTAAGAGTCTCTCAATGAGTTGAGTCCACTCCTGGGCTGAGAATGGGTACGAGTACCTCCTGGCTGTGAATGGTGTCGATGTCTCTGGGTCTGTGACTATGGGTCGAGTACTCCTGGGCTGTAGAATGGGTCGAGTCCCACTCTGGGCTGAGAATGGTAGATCTACTTCTGGGCTGTAGAATGGGCAGTCTCTCCTGGACATAAACAGAGTACCACTCTGGTGTAGAATGGGTCAGTCCCATTGGAGCTCTAGAATGGTGAGTCCCCACTCCTGGGCTGTAGAATGGGTCGAGTCCCCACTCCTGGGCTGTAGAATGGGTCGAGTCCCCACTCCTGGGCTGTAGAATGGGTCGAGTCCCCACTCCTGGGCTGTAGAATGGGTCGAGTCCCCACTCCTGGGCTGTAGAATGGGTCGAGTCCCCACTCCTGGGCTGTAGAATGGGTCGAGTCCCCACTCCTGGGCTGTAGAATGGGTCGAGTCCCCACTCCTGGGCTGTAGAATGGGTCGAGTCCCCACTCCTGGGCTGTAGAATGGGTCGAGTCCCCACTCCTGGGCTGTAGAATGGGTCGAGTCCCCACTCCTGGGCTGTAGAATGGGTCGAGTCCCCACTCCTGGGCTGTAGAATGGGTCGAGTCCCCACTCCTGGGCTGTAGAATGGGTCGAGTCCCCACTCCTGGGCTGTAGAATGGGTCGAGTCCCCACTCCTGGGCTGTAGAATGGGTCGAGTCCCCACTCCTGGGCTGTAGAATGGGTCGAGTCCCCACTCCTGGGCTGTAGAATGGGTCGAGTCCCCACTCCTGGGCTGTAGAATGGGTCGAGTCCCCACTCCTGGGCTGTAGAATGGGTCGAGTCCCACTCCTGGGCTGTAGAATGGGTCGAGTCCCCACTCCTGGGCTGTAGAATGGGTCGAGTCCCCACTCCTGGGCTGTAGAATGGGTCGAGTCCCCACTCCTGGGCTGTAGAATGGGTCGAGTCCCCACTCCTGGGCTGTAGAATGGGTCGAGTCCCCACTCCTGGGCTGTAGAATGGGTCGAGTCCCCACTCCTGGGCTGTAGAATGGGTCGAGTCCCCACTCCTGGGCTGTAGAATGGGTCGAGTCCCCACTCCTGGGCTGTAGAATGGGTCGAGTCCCCACTCCTGGGCTGTAGAATGGGTCGAGTCCCCACTCCTGGGCTGTAGAATGGGTCGAGTCCCCACTCCTGGGCTGTAGAATGGGTCGAGTCCCCACTCCTGGGCTGTAGAATGGGTCGAGTCCCCACTCCTGGGCTGTAGAATGGGTCGAGTCCCCACTCCTGGGCTGTAGAATGGGTCGAGTCCCCACTCCTGGGCTGTAGAATGGGTCGAGTCCCCACTCCTGGGCTGTAGAATGGGTCGAGTCCCCACTCCTGGGCTGTAGAATGGGTCGAGTCCCCACTCCTGGGCTGTAGAATGGGTCGAGTCCCCACTCCTGGGCTGTAGAATGGGTCGAGTCCCCACTCCTGGGCTGTAGAATGGGTCGAGTCCCCACTCCTGGGCTGTAGAATGGGTCGAGTCCCACTCTGGGCTGTAGAATGGGTCGAGTCCCCACTCCTGGGCTGTAGAATGGGTCGAGTCCCCACTCCTGGGCTGTAGAATGGGTCGAGTCCCACTCCTGGGCTGTAGAATGGGTCGAGTCCCCACTCCTGGGCTGTAGAATGTGTCGAGTCCCCACTCCTGGGCTGTAGAATGAGTCGAGTCCCCACTCCTGGGCTGTAGAATGGGTCGAGTCTCCACTCCTGGGCTGTAGAATGTGTCGAGTCCCCACTCCTGGGCTGTGAATGAGTCGAGTCTCCACTCCTGGGCTGTAGAATGAGTCGAGTCCCCACTCCTGGGCTGTGAATGAGTCGAGTCTCCACTCCTGGGCTGTGGAGTGAGTCGAGTCCCCACTCCTGGGCTGTGGAGTGAGTCGAGTCCCCACTCCTGGGCTGCAGAATGAGTCGAGTCCCCACTCCTGACGAGTAAATAGTTAAGGTTAAGAACCTAACTTATATATATTTTCCAGTATAACAGTTTAGTGGAGTGTCTTAAGCTACTCGCCTAAGTGTTGTGGATGGTATATACTTGAATAGGTCAGCCCTAATCACCCTGTGTCTACCTATGGACAGCAGGGCATATTATGTGGATACAGGTGAGAGTAGGACTTACCATGCTGTAACGGGAGCTTGTGGCGTTGACTACGCCACGTAGGCCGAGGATGTTGTCTTAATGTTGAGTGTAGAGGTGTCACGCGGTGAATGTTGCACTAGTGTTCGTCACAGCACGTCGGAAATGTTCGTTGCAGTCGCAATACCGGTTACACTATTGCCATTCAATACCATCACTTGTTCATAGTTTCGTGGAATTATCCACAGTAGTGAGAAAGCTAAATAACACTGTATACTTCAGCACTTCCAATGTTCAATCAAGACAGTCACACTGAGACGCTATAAACACTACGTCATTAGTTCTACCGGGAATTTCCTGACTCGTATAACGAAACTAGTCTAACTTTCCTGGTTTCCTGAGATTATCAGAATGAACAAGAGTCAAGAATGCACTGGTCACTACTATCTCTTTGTCCTTTAGCGATATGGAGACAATACCCTCTATGGCGACAATACCATCTATGGCGACAATACCCTCTATGGCGGCAATACCCTCTTACTTGAACAATGTGACACCGCCGCCCTCCTTAGCACCCTCGTTCCTCGTCATACAAAGGAAAATGCTGACTTCAGCTTTATATACACTCTATGCTAGTCTGTGCAGCAGTGTTTAACACAAGATGGCAGGTTTCTTGTTATTTAACTGTAGGTTAGAAGTCATAATGTCCCTGACTTGTAGGACACGTGCAGCACAGGTTTCCACGTAATTTTCCTGCTATGGGGAAAGAGTACTTACTCTTGTTTTAACCTCGTCGTGCAGTTGCACAGAAATTCTAGCAAGGAGAGGTGCATGGTGATGCCTGGTACATATATCTGGCTCTAACAAAGCTCTTGTTGCATACAGTCCACTAGCCCTTGGTGAGGGGACTAAGTCCCTCAGGGGGCTGAGGGGGCTGAGAGATAACCCCCCTTTTAAACTGGAGATTTTTCTCCACAGTTCTGATGTACTTCATGGTGTGTACTGATGTACTTCATGGAGTGTACTGATGTACTTCATGGTGTGTACTGATGTACTTCATGGTGTGTACTGATGTACTTCATGGAGTGTACTGATGTACTTCATGGAGTGTACTGATGTACTTCATGGTGTGTACTGATGTACTTCATGGAGTGTACTGATGTACTTCATGGAGTGTACTGATGTACTTCATGGTGTGTACTGATGTACTTCATGGTGTGTACTGATGTACTTCATGGTGTGTACTGATGTACTTCATGGTGTGTACTGATGTACTTCATGGAGTGTACTGATGTACTTCATGGAGTGTACTGATGTACTTCATGGAGTGTACTGATGTTCTTCATGGAGTGTACTTATGTACTTCATGGTGTGTACTGATGTACTTCATGGAGTGTACTGATGTACTTCATGGAGTGTACTGATGTACTTCATGGAGTGTACTGATGTACTTCATGGAGTGTACTGATGTACTTCATGGAGTGTACTGATGTACTTCATGGAGTGTACTGATGTACTTCATGGAGTGTACTGATGTACTTCATGTACTGATGTACTTCATGGAGTGTACTGATGTACTTCATGGAGTGTACTGATGTACTTCATGGAGTGTACTGATGTACTTCATGGAGTGTACTGATGTACTTCATGGAGTGTACTGATGTACTTCATGGAGTGTACTGATGTTCTTCATGGAGTGTACTGATGTTCTTCATGGAGTGTACTGATGTACTTCATGGAGTGTTCTCTGGTACTGGACCGCGGGGGCGCTGACCCCCGGAACCGTCAGCAGGTAACCCCCAAACCTTGTGAGTGTATCGTAGTATGTCAAATTCTCGGGGGAAGCTTTAAACCCGTGGGGTTTTTGTGTTTAAAATTAAGTCCTTTCTAAAATTTTCTCTTGTACGTTTAAAGATATAGATTTTTTTCATTTATGTTAATGTAAAAATTAATAATTTTGTACCAAAAGAACCTTAGAAAACTTACCTAACCTTATTATAACAAGCGCAATTTAATTTAGCCAAATCCAACTAAATATATTTTAGATAAGTTTACAATAATTTAATAATAAACAAACACAATGAAATATATTTTTTTCGTTAGGTTCAGAATGATTTTTGCAAAATTATTGCATACACAAATTTTCGCTTGCCTTATTCGGCAAGAAGAGCGTTGCTATTTAAGCCAAAATTGCAAGTTTTACCTATTCGGCACGATATATATGTATTGAACCGTGTCATGTCTACGCTTGAAACTGTGTCGTTATTTCTTCTTAGAGGAGAAGAACAGTGTTGGCTTTGTATGTTTATTGTTATTTATATGAGAACTTCCCCTTCCTTCCCCCACCATGATGTTACCCCCACCATGATGTGTGATACCCACCATTATGTGTGATCCCCACCATCATGTGTGACACCCACTATCATGTGTGATCCCCATCATGTGTGACCTCCACCATCATGTGTGATCCCCACCATCATGTGTGACCCCCACCATGATATGTGATCCCCACCATCATGTGTGATCCCCACCATCATGTGTGATCCCCACCATCATGTGTGATCCCCACCATGTGTGACCTCCACCATGATGTGTGATCCCCACCATCATGTGTGACACCCACCATCATGTGTGACACCCACCATCATGTGTGATCCCCACCATCATGTGTGATCCCCACCATGTGTGACCATGTGTGATCCACCATCATGTGTGACCATCATGTGTGACCCACCATCATGTGTGACCATCATGTGTGACCCACCATCATGTGTGATCCCTACCATCATGTGTGATCCCCACCATCATGTGTGACCCACCATCATGTGTGATCCCCACCATCATGTGTGACCCACCATCATGTGTGACCCCCACTATCATGTTTCTCCCGTCCCCACTAAGTAACTATTTACTGCTAGATGAACAGAGGCAGCAGATGTATGATGACTTGTCCTGTGTGTGTTTTCATCTATTGGATGCTGCAGGGGTTGTCTCAGCCTCTACTAGTTCGCTGTCTTGATCTTACCACTTTTTTGACCACTCTGAAGCTAAAGAAGTATTTCCTAACATCTATGTGACTCTTCTATGTTTTTAACTTCCAGCTGTGCCCTCTCCCTGTCCACACTTTCAATTCCTCTCAGTATTTTGTACGTCGTAATCATGTCACCTCTGGTCCTCTGTCTATCTTCTACTCGTAACTTACTCTCCTCAGTCCTGGGACTAGTCTCGCTGGGAACCTTTGCATCTTTTCCAGCTAATTTAGATGCCTTACCAACAAACTAGTCGCTTCGGCAGCGAAGTCAATCTAAATCTTGATCAGATTGGGGTTCCATGCTGGCGCTGCGTACTCCGAGATGGGTCTGCACAAATGCCGTGTATAATGTCGTGAACGCCTCCTTGTTGAGGCTCCTGAAGGCTGCCCTTATATTTACCAATCTCACGTTTCCTGCAGTAGTTTTTCATGTGAAATGCTCGGAACTATGCTCATCCCGAGGTTCTACTCTTTCAGGAGGTTTTGCAACCTTTTTCTCCCTAGCTTGTGCACTGTTTCCGGTCTTCTTTGTTCTTTTGTAATTTTCATAACTTAGCATTTGTTGGGGTTAAATTCTAATAACCAATTGTCAGACCGAGTCGACCCTCTCTCTGCTCACCTATGTGTGGTTGAAGGGGTCGAGTCTCAGCTCCTCGGTGTGTGTGGAGGGGGAGGGGGAGCATATGTTTGCCTGTGTAAATGTTCAGGTGTTTGTGTAAACAGGTATTACAATGTTCTCCAGAACTGATAACTCCAGTTTGCCAAGTGAACACACACACACACACACACACACACACACACACACACACACACACACACTAACACACACACACATAACAAACACACACACATACACACACACACACACACACACACACACACACTAACACACACACACACACACACTAACACACACACACACACTAACACACACACACACACACACACTAACACACACACACACACACACTAACACACACACACACACACACACACTAACAAACACACCCACATAAACATACACACACACATAAACACACACACACACACACACACACACACACACAGGCACCACCTCAGCTCAGGCATAGTTTTGGGAAATTTGTGAAGAAATGGAAATTCTTCAGTGATTGAATATCCCCTTCCCCTGCCCCTACCCTCCTCTTCATCCAACCCCTTCCCCATTTAACCCCCCCCCCCCAGAACAATACTCAAGAGGTCAGGGCTGAAATGAAATGGAAATTCAGTGATGTTAGTGAAACGGTTCGGTAATATTAACGATAATGACATTAAACAACGTCAGATTTATACTGTTCATCAATCACTGCTAAGTCGCTGTGTTCGCTCTCCCTCCTCTCCACTGCTTTTAGCTCAGCTTTTCACAATGTAGCGACCGCTAGGAGAGTTGCGGCTGAGTTGGTGCCCCTCTGCTGCCCCACACCTTTGTAAAACACCCATGTTGTTTTTAATCCCCTCTATCAGGAGGTGGCGTATCGCTAGCCTGGTTGAGAGACCTGTGGAGTGGGTGTAGATGGCGCTGAAGGTGTATTGGGACCTGTGTGTGGTAGGTCTTAGGGACGCCCCGGCCAGGCTATCGTTTAGGGAAACGGAGCGAAGAACAGTGAATAAACTGGCAGGTCTGGGACCTCACTTCATATTTCATATCAAAAGTATACAAGTGTTCAGTGACGCTGCTATATCGCTCAGCCAGACACACAGAGATGCATAAAAATGCTTCCATATCCATTTTTGTAAACACGGATGAGTGTGTGTATGGTTGGTTCTGTAAGCTCTGAGTTAAACCCCCCAGAACCACACCCTCCTCCCACCGTCCCTGATGCCGGGGTTATGGATGAGTGTGTATGGTTGGTTCTGTAAGCGCTAAGTTGAACCCCCAGAACCACACCCTCCTCCCATCGTCCCTGATGCCGGGATTATGGATGAGTTTGTGTATGGTTGGTTCTGTAAGCGCTGAGTTGAACCCCCAGAACCACACCCTCCTCCCACCGTCCCTGATGCCGGGGTATGGTTGGTTCTGTAAGCGCTGAGTTGAACCCCCAGAACCACACCCTCCTCCCACCGTCCCTGATGCCGGGGTATGGTTGGTTCTGTAAGCGCTGAGTTGAACCCCCAGAACCACACCCTCCTCCCACCGTCCCTGATGCCGGGGTATGGTTGGTTCTGTAAGCGCTGAGTTGAACCCCCAGAACCACACCCTCCTCCCACCGTCCCTGATGCCGGGGTATGGTTGGTTCTGTAAGCGCTGAGTTGAACCCCCAGAACCACACCTCCTCCACCGTCCCTGATGCCGGGGTATGGTTGGTTCTGTAAGCGCTGAGTTGAACCCCAGAACCACACCCTCCTCCCACCGTCCCTGATGCCGGGGTATGGTTGGTTCTGTAAGCGCTGAGTTGAACTCCCAGAACCACACCCTCCTCCCACCGTCCCTGATGCCGGGGTATGGTTGGTTCTGTAAGCGCTGAGTTGAACCCCCAGAACCACACCCTCCTCCCACCGTCCCTGATGCCGGGGTATGGTTGGTTCTGTAAGCGCTGAGTTGAACTCCCAGAACCACACCCTCCTCCCACCGTCCCTGATGCCGGGGTATGGTTGGTTCTGTAAGCGCTGAGTTGAACCCCCAGAACCACACCCTCCTCCCACCGTCCCTGATGCCGGGGTATGGTTGGTTCTGTAAGCGCTGAGTTGAACCCCCAGTGCTGGGGTTGTGGTGTGCTAGGTTCTGAGAGCGTTGACGGGAACTTTGAAACCCTCTTCCCCTCTAAACACTGAAGGGTAAACTTAACATGATGGGGTGGTTTGTGAGTTGGGATAGTGGTGTCTTAGATGGGAGGGAGTGCCACTGTCCCAACAGGGTGCCACTCCCTACCTGTCTTCCAAGGGTGACACTCCATTTTATACTGGCGGTAAGGGATGCACTTCGTAATTACTTCTGGCGATGTAATTACACTTCAAGACCACTTATGGTAATAATAATAATAATAATAATAATAATAATAATCTTTATTTCTACATGTATATAATATTAGACACCTAGCTGACATATACAGAACATTTCTGGCAACTTAGGTTAATCTTGGTCCCCAGTATGCCACCCACAAGTCTACTAACACCCGGGTACCTGCCTACTGCTAGGTGAACATGGGCAGCAGGTGTAGGGAGCCATGCCCTATGTTTCACCCGTGCCGGGAATCGATCTCGGACCCTCATGGTGTGAACTGAGGATATTTTTAATGTGTATATGGATAGTGGAGTGTGAAAAGTTGACCTAGAATAGTTGTGATTGTGATTGTGAAGTATGAGAGTGAGTTGATGACAGTAACACTCCACACAACACACTCCACACAACACACTCCACACAACACACAACACACAACATACTCCACACAACACACTCCACACAACACACAACACACTCCACACAACACACTCCACACAACACACAACACACTCCACACAACACACAACACACTCCACACAACACACAACACACTCCACACAACACACAACACACTCCACACAACACACTCCACACAACACACAACACACTCCACACAACACACTCCACACAACACACTCCACACAACACACTCCACACAACACACAACAACATACTCCACACAACACACTCCACACAACACACTCCACACAACACACTCCACACAACACACTCCACACAACACACAACACACTCCACACAACACACTCCATACACTTCACACACAACACACTCCATACACTTCACACACAACACACTCCATACACTTCACACACAACACACTCCATACACTTCACACACAACACACTCCACACACACCGGTAACTCCCCTTATGGAAAGTGGGAGGCTGTTGAACAAACAAAAGCCCCTGCTTTTTATTGGGGTATTTTGCATCGCCTTACGAGCCTCTTGCTTTCGTAGGGAGTGATTTGTGTGCAGACTTGGGATCAGTCCCTCTGAGATTTTCCATGTGTAAATTATAATGTGTCTTTCTCGCCTGCGTTCCAGGGAGTACAAATCGAGCACACTTGTTATTTTTTCAGTTTCATAGAGGAGTAACTAAAATTTGTCCTCACTGAACATCACATTTTCTGTCCACTCCAAGACTTGTTTATATCAAGTTGGAGACGTGTAGCCTCCTCAGTGGATGCGGTGAGATGGTTTATGTGTCTGTCATATATGAGGGAGAAAAGGATGGGGGTTAGTACTGTGCCTTGTGGAACAGAGTTGTTCACTGTGGCAGCCTCGACTTAACTCTGTTTACGAGTATTATTTGCTTTCTCTTCGTTAGAAAGTTAAAAATCCCTCTTCCTACTTTTCCCCCACTGCCGTACTACCCCCAACCCCCAACACCAGCAACACCACCCCCAACTCCTACTATTTTACTCCTACCCTTTCCCCACTTCTCCTTTTTTCTACTTTTTAATTTCCTACATCCTGTTTCTCTTTCCGTCCTCTCCGCATATTTATCTTCCCACTTTCTCGTTTCTTCCCACTTCCTCATATTTGCCCACTCCTCTTTTTTCGTCATTATCTCGTGTCTGCTCATTGTCCCTTATACGTTTGTGTTGAAGAAAGTAAATGAATGGTTCAGAGAACCGATAAGTTGATAAATTAGACACAAATGCAACAAAGTGTTGCATTTGTGTCTAATTTATCGTGTTGAAGAATGAGATACTTATGCAACATTTGGGTATCTTTATTGAGGAAACGTTTCGCCCGCCAGTGGCTTCTTCAGTCTAATGCAGAGAAGAACTGTGGAAGATGAGGAGGAGTTTGAGGTAATCAGTCCCTCAGCCTGGAGTCGATGTGTTCAGTGCATCGGTCTTGAAGAGGAGACCTGAACACTTCAGCCTGAGGGACTGATTACCTCATACTACTCCTCTTCTTCCACCGTTCTGTTTTGTATCGGACTGAAGAAGTCACTATCTGGAGAAACGTTTCCCCAGTGAAGATTCCCAAATGTTGAACAAGTGTCTCATTGTTCAAGTTGTGGGTTTTGTGAATCATTTACATCATACTTGTGTATAGTTACCAGTGTACCACGTGAAGGAAGGCCTCTGTAAATACCCACTTGTAATTATTTGTAACAAGAGCAGCAGTTAGTGGTGGCTCATCTTGGTAAATATTTTCTATTTTTTTTAATTTCCAATGTTTTTAGCAAATGTGGATCCTGTTGCGTGATGGGAAGATGATAGATGGACTGGCTGCTGCCAGTCTCCCTCAGTCTCAAGTCAATGAAGTTTAATTGAAGTTCTTTTCGTATTGTTGTTAAAGTATTAGTTGACCACCCAAGACTGCAGTCTGTTCCCTCTTTGAAGGCATAAATGGCTTTGGCGACCCATCAGTTGTGTCATGCATCTGAAGACCAGTGTCAGATGGCATCCTCAGGTGTACTCCACTGTCTACAGTCCTATCATACCTGTGTCTGGCTTCTAACACAAGCATGACACAGTTGATGCTCATGGAGTTAAGATTATTTATGGATGATAGAGATTCAATTACATATAAAGTGTCAACTTTAGATACATGAAGACATGAGAGTCAAGGAGTGTAATAAACACTCCACTATGAAGGGTGTACATCAAGTTGTTGACTCTGCTCCAAGCTCTGTATGGAAGCCATCATTGTATATGTTTATTTGTGTAAGAGTCATGTGAGACTAACATGTTCTCTTAGTAAGATATTTCTCCTTGTATTTTAAGTTAGGTTAGGTAAGGGTTGTCAGGAAACAGGACAAGTGTTTCCTAACGCGGGGTTTAGTCATATGATGACCCGCAGCTGGAGCTTTTTGATCATCTGACCGAGGCCTTCCGCTGGCTTACCGGTACACCCCTTTAAAAATTATGGTTATGATTTTTTTTTCATTGTTTGAGGAAACTTGTTAAATGAGAGCACTGCAGGAGGCCTACCAGCCCTTCCCATCACCTGTTAATATACACACTGGCAAACCTGTTCATATACACATTGGCAGATCTGTTTATATACACATTGGCAGATCTGTTTATATACCAACAAACCTGTTTATATACAAACACACTGGCAGACCTGTTTATGTGCATAAAATGTCAACAATTATCTTTATCATCACTTGTAAACTCTGAGTTATTCTTCTCCACTTCTTAGTTTTCTCAATATTCTCAATCTCAGTTATCTGTTTGTGTTTGAAATTCGCTACAGAGTTCAGCTTCGTCTTTAGTACCTCAAATATTTCCTCATACACTTAAGAGAGTGTATGTACTCTTAGATTTGTGGTTGCCGAGGTTGTCTCAGCTCCTGGCCCTTGTTGATACATTCCTTGTGTGTGTGTGTGTGTGTGTGTGTGTGTGCGCGCGCGTGCTTGTGCGTGTAGGACTTAAGTATTTACAGTAGGTTGAGTGGGGTTCAAGAATTGTTAGGTTGAATGCTAGGTGGTGGTGCTGAGGGAGGGCTGGCAGTCTGGCTGGCAGATTGGCTAACAGGCTGGTTGACAGGCTGGCTGGCTGACAGGCTGGTTGACAGGCTGGCTGGCTGGCAGGCTGGCTGGCTGGCTGGCTGGCAGGCTGATTGGCTGGCTGGCTGGCTGGCTGGCTGACAGGCTGGCTGGCTGGCTGGCTGGCTGGCTGGCAGGCTGGCTGGCTGGCTGGCTGGCTGGCTGGCTGGCTGGCTGGCTGGCTGACAGGCTGGCTGGCTGGCTGGCTGGCTGGCTGGCTGGCTGGCTGGCTGGCTGGCTGGCAGGCGCCCTGTACTTGACGTCTTATTTATTTTGATCTTTTTATATGGTAATAGGAAAGATTTTTAGCTCGTAGGAGAGGGGAGAGGGAGAGGAAGAAGAGGGGGAAGCGGGGAAAATGAGGAAATGAAAATGGAAGAATGAGGGAGGGGGATGGGAAGAGGGAAAGAAGGGAAGGTAGAGGAGGAGAGGGTGAAAGAGAAAAGGCGAAGGAAATTTAAGAGGGAAAGATAGAGTTAGAATATATGGATGTTTCATAGATGGAAGGGAAGACGAGTAACGGAGAAGAAACGGAAGAGGAGTATGAAATAACAACCTGAATAATAACTCTTGGATGTTTTCGGGGGTCGGCGCCCCCCCGGGCCGGTCCCACACCAGGCCCCCTGGTGGATGAAGGCTTGATCCACCAGGCTGTTATTGCCGGCCGCACGCAGTTCAACGTGCAGACCACAACCCGGCTCATCAAAAACTAACTTACACGGAACTTATCAGGTTCCTCCTCATGTATGATTGAGAGGCTGTTGAAGAGTCGTGGGCCCCTTACATGCACAATCCTCATCTTCGGCTCCTTTCTAAATTCTGAAACAAATACACAAGCGGCACAAAAAAAGTGTCAGACTACGCTGATGGCTGCCTTCACCCTGACAGAGGGAGAGTGGCAAGTGCTACTATCGTAAACCAGTCTGACAGAGGGAGAGCGGCAAGTGCTACTATCGTAAACCAGTCTGACAGAGGGAGAGCGGCAAGTGCTACTATCGTAAACCAGCCTGACAGAGGGAGAGCGGCAAGTGCTACTATCGTAAACCAGCCTGACAGAGGGAGAGCGGCAAGTGCTACTATCGTAAACCAGCCTGACAGAGGGAGAGCGGCAAGTGCTACTATCGTAAACCAGCCTGACAGAGGGAGAGCGGCAAGTGCTACTATCGTAAACCAGCCTGACAGAGGGAGAGCGGCAAGTGCTACTATCGTAAACCAGCCTGACAGAGGAGAGTGGCAAGTGCTACTATCGTAAACCAGCCTGACAGAGGGAGAGCGGCAAGTGCTACTATCGTAAACCAGCCTGACAGAGGGAGAGCGGCAAGTGCTACTATCGTAAACCAGCCTGACAGAGGGAGAGTGGCAAGTGCTACTATCGTAAACCAGCCTGACAGAGGAGAGTGGCAAGTGCTACTATCGTAAACCAGCCTGACAGAGGGAGAGCGGCAAGTGCTACTATCGTAAACCAGCCTGACAGAGGGAGAGCGGCAAGTGCTACTATCGTAAACCAGCCTGACAGAGGGAGAGCGGCAAGTGCTACTATCGTAAACCAGCCTGACAGAGGGAGAGCGGCAAGTGCTACTATCGTAAACCAGCCTGACAGAGGGAGAGCGGCAAGTGCTACTATCGTAAACCAGCCTGACAGAGGGAGAGCGGCAAGTGCTACTATCGTAAACCAGCCTGACAGAGGGAGAGTGGCAAGTGCTACTATCGTAAACCAGCCTGACAGAGGGAGAGTGGCAAGTGCTACTATCGTAAACCAGCCTGACAGAGGGAGAGTGGCAAGTGCTACTATCGTAAACCAGCCTGACAGAGGGAGAGCGGCAAGTGCTACTATCGTAAACCAGTCTGATGGTACTGTAATACAAAGGTGTGTTGGCATTAATAATTGAGCTTCCACGTTACAAACTGAGCTGTTTGTCATACTTGTTGCTCTCCAGCTGGTGAAAACTACCAGCACACACACACTTATTGTAACTGACTCTTTCCCCATTACTCTTAACCTGAGACGTAAATATAGCATACTTGTATGTGAAGCTGGGCACACATATTATTAAGAAAGGGATTACTGTCAAGCTTTTCTTGACTCCCTCTCACATAGGCCTCCAGCAACAGGGCCAAGTTGTTGAACTAGCTAAACAAATATTAGATAAAGAGAATGTTGAGTATAATTTTGTTTTTTCAAGCAAATTTTAAAATTATTGTCAGAAAAGAAATAAAGTTGAAGGAAGAAAGTAGAACAGTACAGATATGAACTAGCAGATGCATTATCATTCGTGATGTATCACATTAAAGAGAGCAGTAGCTTACAAAATGTTGTTACTGCTAGACTAAGGCATTACAAGTGTATAGAACATGTAGTACGTGGAGAGCCAGACAGAGCCAGACACTGGAGTTACAATTGCCCACAATATGTTAGGCAGAAGGACACAAGTGCAACTAATGTCACATTTTATTGTGGCTGAGCGAAACGTTGCCATAATAACATGTCACATTAGTTGCACATCCGCTGGATCACTATGTCAGTGTCCAAACATCCAGTCTATCAGACACACCTCCATGCAAACCTTACAGGATATAGCAAAACATTTAATTCTTAATGATAACTTGAGACTATACTTACATTTTGTACCAACTAGATGACTGACCAATGTTTTAGTGGTAATGAGATGATTAAATGTTTTTCAGACCGTACCTCCATATTGTATTATGTTCATTAGCTATATTAAAAATATAGTATATGAAATGTCTATATTATTTTTGTGATGTAACTTTCTCACTGAGGTCTGGTAATGACCCATTGTGACCTCTATAATGCTGTCCTTTTGTGCTACGGCTCACAGGATGAGCAAACTAGCCGCTCAGGCCACACAACTAATTCTGGTTATCTCTTAGTGTGCTCATAGCTTTTTTTGCACCGTCTGCCGAGCCTCTTGCTTTCTGTGTGCAGATGTGGGATCAGTTCGTTCTCCAGGTGTAAATTATGATGTATCATTGTCGCCTTCGTTCCAGGGAGTACAAGTCTAGGGACTCCAAACATTCCTAGTATTAAGAATAGGGAAAGTAGAGGTAAATCGAGGTAGGAAGAAGATGGTAAAAAGTGCCACTAGCTGGACCATATATATACGTAGCATTTCTAGTTTGTGTTACTGGGTGGTCTCGTTAAATGGGTGGTATTTCGAAGCTTGACAGAACAAGGGAGTGACAGAAGGGGAAGCAAGAGTGGCAGCAGGAGGGGTGGGAGCTGGAGAGGTGGCAGCAGGAGGGGTGGGAGCTGGAGAGGTGGCAGCAGGAGGGGTGGGAGCTGGAGAGGTGGCAGCAGGAGGGGATGGGAGCTGGAGAGGTGGCAGCAGGAGGGGATGGCAGCAGTAAGGGTAACACCAGTAAGGGTAACAGCATTAAGGGTAACATCAGTAAGGGTGGTAGCAGTAAGGGTAATAGCAGTAAGGGTAACATCAGTAAGGCTGACAGCAGTAAGACTGACAGCAGTAAGACTGACAGCAGTAAGGCTGACAGCAGTAAGGCTGACAGCCACCACACACAACAGCAGAGAGTCACGGAGCACCACGCTGATTACCGTCTCTCTTAAATTATTGGTGCCCCAATTTATGACCATCTATTAAATCAAAATTATCCATAAATTATTGCTTTGAAAAAAAAAACCCGCTGATTTGTGTTGTGTGATCTGCCTCAAAGGTCGAACTAACACCACCATAAAGAATTCTTGTTTAAAATTAATTTCTGAAAAAAAAATATGTTTTATTAAGATAGGAAGTGGTAATTTAACATGGTTGTGTGGATAGATATTTTGGATGGTTATGTGGGCGTGCAGATGTTGCAACCCATTGCACAACTGGTCAATACTGATTGCATTAAGCAGTTGTTATTAGTTGAACAAGTTGAGTGAATGCCAGAGGTCGCAAGATACTGTGTGTGTGTGTGTGTGTGTGTGTGTGTGTGTGTGTGTGGATCTTAACTGTGAACTGTTGCATTGTTTGTGTATTTGTTTGAGCAATATTGATTGTTGTTGTTGTGGCGGTGGGAGTATGGTGTTTCCGGGGGTGCAGGGGGTGGGTTAAAATATGATTAGGTGAGCGAGGGGTAACGAGGCGTGCACACAGCGTGGATTCTTGTGCACGCTTCACCTCATCAACCACCACGTAGTGTATACACTTATCGTACATATGGCTCTGCACACCCTCTTTTCTCTCTCTTTTTTCTCCCCCTCTCTTCCCTACCTCGTCTCTCTCATCCCTACCTCTACCCCACCCTCCGTATCCGTCTCCTCCCCCCCTCTCGATCCTTTCCCTCACCCCCAGCCTCTGACACCAGCCAGACTTCCTCTCGGTACGAAATGTCCCCCCACACATTATGTTTGCCCCACCCCACCCCCACCCACTTCTGTTTATATATATATATATATATATATATATATATATATATATATATATATATATATATATATATATGTCGTGCCGAATAGGTAAAACTTGCGATTTTGGCTTAAATAGCAAAGCTCTTCTTGCCGAATAAGGCAAGCGAAAATTTGTGTATGCAATAATTTGGCAAAAATCATCTGAACCTAACGAAAAAAATACATTTCATTGTGTTTGTTTATTATTAAATTATTGTAAACTTATCTAAAATATATTTAACTGGATTAGGCTAAATTAAATTGCGCTTTTTATAATAAGGTTAAGTAAGTTTTCTAAGGTGCTTTTGGTACAAAATTATTAATTTTTAACGTATAAGAGAAAATTTTAAAAAGGACTTAATTTTAATAGTCCTTGACTATTGTTTTCCTGCTGACGTGGCTATACAACAGCTTCGGGTCAGACTTGACTTTCGATGCTGTCTTTTTCGTATTGTCGCTGGGCCTCCCTCCTTATCTTTGCATATTCGTTTCGTGTGTGTGTGTGTGTGTGTGTGTGTGTGTGTGTGTGTGACTGGTTATATCAAAAGCAAGTATTCTATTAAAACATATCTATATTAACTAAATTACAACTCGATTGACACATTTAAGGCATACTTAGTAAACAGGTAACGTAACATATATGGTGTCATAATTCACATATAAAAACTGAAATTAATGTGTAAACAGCAGCAAGGACGTTGTAGAGTTAAGTCGAGTCGTCATTCTCAGTGTGAGCAATGATATCCAGATGATGAGTCTTTGTGAAGTGCTCAGAGGGGTGAGGACGGTTAAGTCACTGTATTCTCTCACATTGCACACTAATACAGTCAGTATGGAAAGATTTACCTATGTCAGAGATGAGGCGGAAAACAACTTTGTGTAGTATTAGCCACGTATGAAGCAGTATAGTTGGAACACTGGAAGAAACACACGACACTGGACCTAGGATCACACAGCACAGATCCAGGTTCATATATTTGTGCAACGTTTCTGTAGCTTAATTCTGGAAATGTTTGGCCAGCCAGTGGCTTCCTCAGTCCGGCGCCAGCCAGTAGCTTCCTCAGTTCGGCGCCAGCCAGTGGCTTCCTGAGTCCGGCGCTAGGCAGTGGCTTCCTCAGTCCGGCGCCAGCCAGTGGCTTCCTCAGTCCGGCGCTAGGCAGTGGCTTCCTCAGTCCGGCGCCAGCCAGTGGCTTCCTCAGTCCGGCGCCAGCCAGTGGCTTCCTCAGTCCGGCGCCAGCCAGTGGCTTCAGTCCGGCGCCAGCCAGTGCTTCAGTCCGGCGCCAGCCAGTGGCTTCCTCAGTCCGGCGCCAGCCAGTGGCTTCCTCAGTCCGGCGCCAGCCAGTGGCTTCCTCAGTCCGGCGCCAGCCAGTGGCTTCCTCAGTCCGGCGCCAGCCAGTGGCTTCCTCAGTCCGGCGCCGAGAAAGGTGGAAGATGAGGAGGGAGATAACGTTTCCATAATACATACCCAAATGTTGCACAAACGTCTTATGTATTAACTTGTCGCTTTTATAAACCATTTATTCACACCTACAAGTACTGTATAAGTTGTATCATGTACTTCTAAAAATAAAAATAAAAATTATTATTATTATTATTATTATTATTATTATTATTATTATTATTATTATTATTATTACTATTATAAATTGGAAATTAGTCTATGGAAAAGTTCCTTTAGTATATTCGATAGTTGGTTACAAACATGAAAG
Organism: Cherax destructor; assembly: GCA_009830355.1. NCBI lineage: Eukaryota > Metazoa > Arthropoda > Malacostraca > Decapoda > Parastacidae > Cherax > Cherax destructor. The sequence goes on along the minus strand of WNWK01001069.1, from coordinate 188,989 downwards.
CTCAAATTCCCTTAACAGGCGGCTTAGTGCACTGTGGATCTAGGCACCTGTATGAGATATATTACTTAATGCAAATTTATCATTCAAAATTTTTTTCAATACACTATGGAATAATTTACTTGCTTGAACACTTCGTAAAAATATAATTCAACAAGAATTTGAGTTTAATGTTAAATGAATCACAGTTTGTCACAAGCCCTACTGATAGTGTTTTATTGTTAGTGTTTTTAATGTTAGTGTGTTATTGTTAGTGTTTTAATGTTATAGTGTTTTAATGTTATAGTGTTTTAATGTTATAGTGTTTTAATGTTATAGTGTTTTAATGTTATAGTGTTTTAATGTTATAGTGTTTTAATGTTATAGTATTTTAGTGTCTTAATATTATAGTATTTTAATGTTTTAATGGTATAATATTTTAGTGTTTTAATGTTATTAATTTTGAACAAAAACTAAGATAACTTCAAGATTAAGACACATGTGCAACATTTGGGTGTGTTTGTTAGTGACACGTTCCACGTACACAGTAGAATTCTTCAGTCAGATACAGAGGCAGCAGTGTAGTAGTGAAATAAAGATGATGTAATCAGTCCATCAACCTTGGAGAAAAGTTTACAGCTTCTAGTTCAGGTACACACACCAGATGTTGGTTCAGTATAATGTACACAACGTCTAGTTCAGGTATACACACCAGTTATGTTCTGTTCTAGATTCTCTGGTGTAATCGCCCGGCCCGGGCCTTTTTCAAGAGGTGGCCCGGCCTTGGCTCCCTCTCGCGGGAGTGTCTCAAACTAATGTTTGGCATTGGAGGAGGTACAAGTACCTCCTTGTCTTCTGGGACCAGCTGTTCCCAGGCCTAGCCCCATTCCCCGCCCCCACGGGGCTCGGAGGGAGAAGCTAGACACCTTGGCCTGCCACAAACCCCGCCCACACTGGCCTCGAAGGGTGTGGCAGCTGCATAGCAGCAGACGATGTCAGGAGGTGTAAAGGCAGCAAGCACTACAGGATCCTTTTCGAGCCACACCCCAGCTTTGGGAAGAAGCCCGAGCGCTGGGGAAGCTCAAGAATGCCTCTTGCTGTGTGTGTTGCTGCTACTTCACTTGTCGATTGCACTCTCTCTGTGGTATACACACTAGATGTTGGTTGGTTCAGTGTGAAGTACCTGCCAGTAATACGATGGTGGGGACAGTTTTTTTGTGGCCGTCAGTGATGGGTGGTTGGCTATGGTACTGACACGCACAGTACACGCTCTTACCTCTGCTACACCTGTGACACAGTACATGCTCTTACCTCTGCTACACCTGTGACACAGTACATGCTCTTACCTCTGCTACACCTGTGACACAGTACATGCTCTTACCTCTGCTACACCTGTGACAGTACACGCTCTTACCTCTGCTACACCTGTGACACAGTACACGCTCTCACCTCTACTACACCTGTGACACAGTACACGCTCTCACCTCTGCTACACCTGTGACACAGTACACGCTCTTACCTCTGCTACACCTGTGACACAGTACACGCTCTCACTTCTACACCTGTGACACAGTACACGCTCTCACCTCTGCTACAACTGTGACACAGTACATGCTCACCTCTGCTACACCTGTGACACAGTACACGCTCTTACCTCTGCTACACCTGTGACACAGTACACGCTCTTACCTCTGCTACACCTGTGACACAGTACACGCTCTCACCTCTGCTACACCTGTGACACAGTACACGCTCTCACCTCTGCTACACTTGTGACCGAGTCCCGTGTTAGTGTACTCTTACCGTTCAGTCTTGAGACCAGGCTTGGTTTTGTGAGTGGCTGATCAACAAGGTTGTTGCTGCCCTTGGTCTACATAACCATCACAGTGTGACACTTGTTGCTGCTACAGCTAGAGTTTACCCTTGAAAATCTCTTGCTTTTCTTTGGTAGCAAGTTGAAGAGTCTTGGGCCACACACATTGACACATGGTTCTCTTATTGTGCCTGTTGTGCCTCTGCTTTTCACTGAGTATTTCACACTTCCTCCCACATGTCTCACTTCTATAAATGATTATGGTAGTGTTTAGCACAAGGACCTGATCCTCCAGTATCTTCCAGGTGTATGTTATCAAGTGTGTCTTCTACGCTCCAGAGAGTATAGTGCAGGTAATCTGAAGTATGCACAGTAGTTTACCATACACTTTGCAGGCAGTACACGATATCTACATTTTCCAGCCGTGATACACTGGCATCTGTTGTCTTGATCGCAGCTGTGAGGACACAACAATATTCTAGATGGGAGAGTACAAGTGTTCTGACTACCATCGGCGTGACTTACCTTCCTCTGAAAGATTTCATAATCAGACTTGTCACTTTTATGACCTAGGCTGTAATTGCTTGGTGTTGCCCAAGTGATAGTTCATCTGGCGTTATTATTGCTACGTGTGTAACCTGTTCCATTAGTAAGGTGGGAGTGTTTTCTCTTCTACATTTCTCTTAAAGTCTACATTTCCATATCTCAGCGGATGGGAATTATCAGCTGGCGATGTGGGGAAGGCGAGTTCTTCTTGCTGGTGTGGGGACACGACGCTACTGGTGATGGGGGAGGTGTAGGGAAGGGAGTGGTGGTGTAGGGAAGGGGATGTGGGAGGAGTGCACGCAACAAGTGGCACCCAGGTAGTAGCACTGGGAGGGTCACGGGAGGTGCCATCATTACCAGTGCCTGGCCTCACCTCCCTCTGTCACAACTACCACAAACATTCTCATGATCACGGCTACACTGTCTTCATATTATGAATAATTTATCTCCCTCCCCGCGCTCCCCCCTCCCCCCTCCTGTGTTACTGCAGGGATGAGATGAACTGGTGGGCAGCACCACTCATCCACCTGCTGGATGAGTGGGTGTAGGACCACTCATCCACCTGCTGGATGAGTGGGTGTAGGACCACTCATCCACCTGCTGGATGAGTGGGTGTTGGGCCACTCATCCACCTGCTGGATGAGTGGGTGTAGAACCACTCGTCCACCTGCTGGATGAATGGGTGTAGGACCGTTCATCCACCTGCTGGATGAGTGGGTGTAGGACCGTTCATCCACCTGCTAGATGAGTGGGTGTAGGGCCACTCATCCACCTGCTGAATGAGTGGGTGTAGGACCACTTATCCACCTGCTGGATGAGTGGGTGTTGGACCACTCATCCACCTGCTGGATGAGTGGGTGTAGAACCACTCATCCACCTGCTGGATCCACCTACTGGATGAGCGGGTGTAGGACCGTTCATCCACCTGCTGGATGAGTGGGTGTAGGGCCACTCATCCACCTGCTGAATGAATGGGTGTAGGACCACTTATCCACCTGCTGGATGAGTGGGTGTTGGACCACTCATCCACCTGCTGGATGAGTGGGTGTAGAACCACTCATCCACCTGCTGGATGAGTGGGTGTAGAACCACTCATCCACCTGCTGGATGAGCGGGTGTAGGACCGCTCATCCACCTGCTGGATGAGAGGGTATAGGACCACTCATCCACCTGCTGGATGAGTGGGTGTAGGACCACTCATCCACCTGCTGGATGAGTGGGTGTAGGACCACTCATCCACCTGCTGGATGAGTGGGTGTAGGACCACTCATCCACCTGCTGGATGAGTGGGTGTAGGACCACTCGTCTACCTGCTGGAAGAGTGGGTGTAGGGCCACTCATCCACCTGCTTTATGAGTGGGTGTAAGACCACTCATCCACCTGCTGGATGAGTGGGTGTAGGAGCACTCATCCACCTGCTGGATGAGTGGGTGTAGGACCGTTCATCCACCTGCTGGATGAGTGGGTGTAGGACCGTTCATCCACCTGCTGGATGAGTGGGTGTAGGCCCACTCATCCACCTGCTGGATGAGTGGGTGTAGGACCACTCATCCACCTGCTGGATGAGTGGGTGTAGGACCGCTCATCCACCTGCTGGATGAGTGGGTGTAGGGCCACTCATCCATCTGCTAGATGAGTGGATGTAGGGCCACTCATCCACCTGCTGGATGAGTGGGTGTAGGACCACTCATCCACCTGCTGGATGAGTGGGTGTAGGACCATTCATCCACCTGCTGGATGAGTGGGTGTAGGACCACTCATCCACCTGCTGGATGAGTGGGTATAGAACCACTCATCCACCTGCTGGATGAGAGGGTATAGGACCACTCATCCACCTGCTGGATGAGTGGATGTAGGACCACTCATCCACCTGCTGGATGAGTGGGTGTAGGACCACTCATCCATCTGCTTGAGTGGGTGTAGGGCCACTCATCCATCTGCTGGATGAGTGGATGTAGGGCCACTCATCCACCTGCTGGATGAGTGGGTGTAGGACCACTCATCCACCTGCTGGATGAGTGGGTGTAGGACCACTCATCCACCTGCTGGATGAGTGGGTGTAGGACCACTCATCCACCTGCTGGATGAGTGGGTGTAGGACCACTCATCCTCCTGCTGGATGAGTGGGTGTGGACCACTCATCCACCTGCTGGATGAGTGGGTGTAGGACCACTCATCCACCTGCTGGATGAGTGGGTGTAGGACCACTCATCCACCTGTTGGATGAGTGGGTGTAGGACCACTCATCCACCTGTTGGATGAGTGGGTGTAGGACCACTCATCCACCTGCTGGATGAGTGGGTGTAGGACCATTCATCCACCTGCTGGATGAGTGGGTGTAGGGGCCACTCATCCAACTGCTGGTACAAGGTGGATGAACACTTAGAACAAGCAGCATCAAACGTGAACAAATTTCATAGAATTCTCAAAGAATCAAAGTATTTTTAAGGAAACGCAAAGTAAATTGAAGTGCACGAAACATCTGGACGCGGTTTCGCTCAGTGACTTGTATTTGAATTGTTGCAGCCACAAAGATCACTGCTAGAACAGTGACTACAAAGATCACTGCTAGAACAGTGACTACAAAGATCACTGCTAGAACAGTGACTACAAAGATCACTGCCAGAACAGTGACTACAAAGATCACTGCCAGAACAGTGACTACAAAGATCACTGCCAGAACAGTGACTACAAAGATCACTGCTAGATCAGTGACTACAAAGATCACTGCCAGAACAGTGACTACAAAGATCACTGCCAGAACAGTGACTACAAAGATCACTGCCAGAACAGTGACTACAAAGATCACTGCCAGAACAGTGACTACAAAGATCACTGCCAGAACAGTGACTACAAAGATCACTGCCAGAACAGTGACTACAAAGATCACTGCCAGAACAGTGACTACAAAGATCACTGTCAGAACAGTGACTACAAAGATCACTGCCAGAACAGTGACTACAAAGATCACTGCCAGAACAGTGACTACAAAGATCACTGCCAGAACAGTGACTACAAAGATCACTGCCAGAACAGTGACTACAAAGATCACTGCCAGAACAGTGACGTGTAGATATACCAGCAGAAACAAACTGAGCGAGGGAGGGGGGGAGGGCATTCTACATTTTTTTCTACATTTTGTTTAGTTTTGGATATACAAGAGTGAGGTATACAAGAGAGGTATACAAGAGTGAGGTATACAAAGGTAGTATCATGGTGGGTCGGGCACAGAGAATTTGAGGGCGCGGGTGTGTGCTAAGGGAGAATTAATGCTTTGGGGTAGTGACCGAGGTTGCTGGCTGTGTAACAGGATTAAACCCAAATTGAGTAAAGGACGAACCAGCGGAGAGTTGTTGTTTTAGTGGTTTTGTTGTGGTTTATATGGCCAGAAGGACTCTTTTTTGTTATCCCCTAGCTTGTTCACCGTACCGGAAGTATCGTTAGTGCGTGAAACTTGATTAGCGATCCTCGTGTGGACGAAAAGAGAGATTTAAAAATCAGGAGTTGTGTTGGAGGGAGTGTGTCACACTGAGTCTTGGTGTACCCCAGACACACCACTGTCGTCTTGGTGTACCCCAGACCCACCACTGTCGTCTTGGTGTACCCCAGACCCACCACTGTCGTCTTGGTGTACCCCAGACACACCACTGTCGTCTTGGTGTACCCCAGACACACCACTGTCGTCTTGGTGTACCCCAGACACACCACTGTCGTCTTGGTGTACCCCAGACACACCACTGTCGTCTTGGTGTACCCCAGACACACCACTGTCGTCTTGGTGTACCCCAGACACACCACTGTCGTCTTGGTGTACCCCAGACACACCACTGTCGTCTTGGTGTACCCCAGACCCACCACTGTCGTCTTGGTGTACCCCAGACACACCACTGTCGTCTTGGTGTACCCCAGACACACCACTGTCGTCTTGGTGTACCCCAGACACACCACTGTCGTCTTGGTGTACCCCAGACACACCACTGTCGTCTTGGTGTACCCCAGACACACCACTGTCGTCTTGGTGTACCCCAGACACACCACTGTCGTCTTGGTGTACCCCAGACACACCACTGTCGTCTTGGTGTACCCCAGACACACGTCTCATCTTACCCCCCACATACTGAACACCTTTTTCAACAGCTTTCACAATCTTTGTCACTGTATAACCGGGCTGTTATATTCTTCATGGTGTCAACAAGCCGCAGTGAGCGGGTCATTGTACCAGTAAGTCCTGGCTGGCCACGAGAACTTTTTGCCCTTTCACCTGACTAATAAAATATCTTGGTGGCCTCTAGACAGCTGGAGGTGCACACTGGCCCTATGTAAACAACTTTACTTACGGAGGTGGTGAGGAGCCTCACGAGGTACTCAAGTGGAGTCACCACGACGGTACAGATAAACAGCGAGAGGTCACAGCAACACTCGTGTCCTCCTCACGTAACACTCACACGCCTGCCACCAAGCTAAAAAAATCATTCCTAACTACCAGCGACTTGGAATTGGCTCGATTTTAACGCGTTAGTGGAGTCTGGTCGCCTGAGACAGAAGCAGTGAATTGTAGCCGGAATGTTTTGGCTGTGAGACTAGTCTGCCTCAATCTTATACCTCTGTCTGGGTCTTCCTTCATGCTCATACTTCATTGAAAATAATTTTATTTGTATTTACATTTGTTTTAATCTGGTTTAAAAAGACACACGAGCAAATCAGTTTGTTTACAATCCTGGCATTAATTTCCAAGGTTTATGACACACTGTTTTAATCTGACGTTGATCCTACAATACCCAGGTTTCTGGAGACCCAGATCACTGGAGACCCAGATCACTGGAGACCCAGATCACTGGAGACCCAGATCACTGGAGACCCAGATCACTGGAGACCCAGATCACTGGAGACCCAGATCACTGGAGACCCAGATCACTGGAGACCCAGATCACTGGAGACCCAGATCACTGGAGACCCAGATCACTGGAGACCCAGATCACTGGAGACCCAGATCACTGGAGACCCAGATCACTGGAGAGGGCAGTACAGTGATACAATCAACCATCATCATTAATGAAGTCTTCCACCTGACTGCAAATAACAGACGCGATCCCTGTTATGACATTTATTGTGAAGTCTTCTCTTCCACCAGAGACTTGACCAACTTAGAGAAGGTAGGTATAAGGTTTGTCAGGAAACAGGACAAGTGTTTCCTGACGCGGGTCTTAGTCATATGATGACTCGCAGCTGGAGCTTTTGGTCATCTGACCGAGACCTTCCACTGGCTTACCCCTCCACCCCTTTAAAAATTATAGTTATGATTATAACCATTTCTACCTTTAACTCAGAGAACAATACCCGTGTATTTATAGGCCAAGATGTCAGCCGTCAGTACCCGGCCTAGTCAGTTTGAGTGATGGTACTATCAGGTACTAGGAGACTAGGCCTGTCTAAAACCCAGGAGATTGTGCATGTTGCTGTGTTCTGTTAGTGTTACTGGTTGTGGCTGTTACTGCGGATTACATGAAAAGGATTACCGTCATGTGAATGGGGATTAGATGAGAGGGATTAGTCACGTGAATGGGGATTACATAAGAGGCATTAATCACGTGAGTGGGGTTTACATGAGAGGTATTACAGTCACGTGAGTGGGGATTATATAAGAGGGATTACAGTCACGTGAGTGGGGATTACGTGTCGAGGTTTCACGAGTTTCTTAAAAAATCGCGAATAAAAAGTGAGAAGTTTGTGGAAATGCCACTAGCACACCCTGTGAGGTGTACTCTCAACTAGTACTCTCACCTACTCTCAACTAGTACTCTCAACTAGTACTTTCAACTAATACTCTCAACTAGTACTCTCACCTAGTACTCTCAACTAGTACTCTCACCTAGTACTCTCAACTAGTACTCTCACCTAGTACTCTCACCTAGTACTCTCAACTAGTACTCTCAACTAGTACTCTCACCTAGTACTCTCACCTAGTACTCTCAACTAGTACTCTCACCTAGTACTCTCAACTAGTACTCTCACCTAGTACTCTCACCTAGTACTCTCACCTAGTACTCTCACCTAGTACTCTCAACTAGTACTCTCAACTAGTACTCTAGTACACTACACATCTTCCTGTTTTCAATTTGGTCACTACCCTCACACTCAAGAAATTATTTCCCCTCTGAATTATTTCCAGTTGTCTACCCTCACTCTGATTTCCTCAGCCCCTCAGACAGCTTCCCCCAAGACTGTTTATGTTGGAACTGTGATAATTTCTAAGCTGATCTCTCAGTGAGATCACGGTCTCCCAACCTCTCTCCCGTGCCCAGCTTCTCTGGAATCAGAGAGTAAAGAAACTCTAGAAACTCTTCATAGGTTCATAGGTATAAAAGGTAGGAGGTGTATTACTGTACTGGTGTTGCTGCTGTGTATTACCGTACTAGTGTTGCTGCTGTGTATTGCTGCACTTGTGTTACCTGTGTTGTGCTCAGTGATCTGTGCATACTGTAGTGTGTCCACCTCTCGCTGTACCGTGTTCACCTCTCGCTGTACCGTGTTCACCTCTCACTGTAGTGTGTCCACCTCTCGCTGTAGCGTGTTCACCTCTCACTGTAGTGTGTTCACCTCTCGCTGTACCGTGTTCACCTCTCACTGTAGTGTGTCCACCTCGCTGTAGCGTGTTCACCTCGCTGTACCGTGTTCCTCTCACTGTAGTGTGTTCACCTCTCACTGTAGTGTGTTCACCTCTCACTGTAGTGTGTTCACCTCTCACTGTAGTGTGTTCACCTCTCACTGTAGTGTGTCCACCTCTCGCTGTAGCGTGTTCACCTCGCTGTACCGTGTTCCTCTCACTGTAGTGTGTTCACCTCTCACTGTAGTGTGTTCACCTCTCGCTGTACCGTGTTCACCTCTCACTGTAGTGTGTCCACCTCTCGCTGTAGCGTGTTCACCTCGCTGTACCGTGTTCCTCTCACTGTAGTGTGTTCACCTCTTGCTGTAGCGTGTACACCTTTCGCTGTAGCGTGTTCACCTCTCGCTGTAGCGTGTTCACCTCTCGCTGTAGCGTGTTCACCTCTCGCTGTAGCGTGTTCACCTCTCGCTGTAGTGTGTCCACCTCTCGCTGTAGCGTGTACACCTCTCGCTGTAGCGTGTACACCTCTCGCTGTAGCGTGTCCACCTCTCGCTGTAGTGTGTCCACCTCTCGCTGTAGTGTGTCCACCTCTCGCTGTAGTGTGTCCACCTCTCGCTGTAGTGTGTCCACCTCTCACTGTAGTGTGTCCACCTCTCACTGTAGTGTGTTCACCTCTCGCTGCAGCGTGTTCACCTCTCGCTGCAGCGTGTTCACCTCTCGCTGTAGTGTATCCACCTCTCACTGTAGTGTGTCCACCTCTCGCTGTAGCGGGCTGCAGTCCTTTTCTGTACTTAAATACAGTATGGGTTCAAGAATTAACCGCTGTATACCGTAGTCACATCTACATCTCTTCCCACCTTTCTCGTAGTTTGAGATAGTAGTCTATCTGAGTGTTTTCCAGTCACTCCACAGGAGGAAGGGCAAAATAAACCCAGTGAAATGCATTGATGCAGTGGGCACAATAAGAGAACATTGTATCAACATCCGTGGCCCCAGACCTTTCAACATCTTTCCAGAAAATATCAGAAACACTATTGGGACAAGCGTAGAATTCTTCAAGAAGAAATTGGACAAGTATCTTCACCAGGTGCCAGATGAATAAAGCTGTGTTGAATATGTGGGTCAACGGACCAGCAGCAGCAGCAGCCTGGTTGACCAGGCAAGCACCAGACGAGTCTGGCCCATGGCCGGGCTCCAGGAGCAGAAACACACTCGGAACTCATCAAAGGTTGCCTGCTAGGTTATACATTGATCTCTGTGCGTCAGTGTCAAAAAAAAAAAAAGCCATTTGACAGTCTAGAACTTTGCCCATCCGTTTCTTCATTCTAAGATCTTTCATTTAGACATAGAACCTCTTTAGGCTAGTCAGAGCTTTCCATTGAACCTATTCTGTTTTCCAGATGGTTCACTGCCTGGATAACTAGAACCTTCAAAAACAATAGATGCCAGGCCAGTGATGATACTCTTCAAGTCACTTGTTCTATGTAGGCTGGAGTATTGTTGTACTCTAACATGGCAGGCGAAACTGCACACCTGGAGAAAGTGCAGAGAATCTTCACTGTTCTTATATATTGTCAAGCACCTTAATTACTGGGAACGTTTGAAGTCTCTCGATCTGCACTCCCTGGAATGTAGGCGACACAGCTTCATTATAATATACACAAAGAAAGTTCTGGAAAGGTTATTCTCAAATCTGCACACACAAATCGTTCCCCATGGAAGTAAGAGGCTTTCCAGACGGTGCAAAATACTCCAAATGAAAAGCTGGAGTACAGTGAGTACACTAAGGAAAAGTCAGTAAATGTGAAGGGACCAAGACTTTTCAACCTCCTCCCTTCATGCATGAGGAGGATTACAAACAGACTTCTGACTGTCTTCAAGAAGTAACTGGAGAAGTTACTACAGTCAGTGCCTGGTCAGCCAGGCTGTTGTGCTTATGTTGGAATTCGTGTGGCTAGCACCAACAGCCTGGTTGATCAGGTCATGGTCTGGGTCTGGGACCAGGCCGCGGGGCGCTGACCTTCAGAACACTATCCAGGTAGACTTGTCCAGGTGCTTCACTGCTTTGCTCGTCACCTTCCTTACCTTTCCAAGAGAGAGAGATAGGAGAGAGAGAGAGAGAAAGAGGGGGGAGAGAGAGAGAGAGATTATATATAGAGTTCTTTGCTCTATTTTTTTACGTATGTAATTTTCTCCTCTCTCTCTCTCTCCTATTCTCTCACTCCTCCTCTCTCTCTCTCTCTGGACCAAGCTGCCTCATTTATGTTACTTAGTTTAGTGGCTACTGAAGCTGGGGTCGCTCCCAGCTCATGCTTCAAGATTTTCCTCCCCGGGGAGGGGGAAATAAAAGTAGGGGGAGGAAGGGAGGATAGGGAGCTCACAGGAAGAGGGTAGAGGGAGAGATATTTAGGGAGTTTCACAGTAGTTAAAAGAATTGGGTTTGATTAATGACATCTGTGATCAGAATCAAGGGATCTGAGTGTGTGTGTAGTGGGTCAGTACAGGTTAGGCAGAGTTTGTTTACCATCAGATTGTCGCCAGGATAGTGTACCTATTTTCAAGCATATAATGTAGTTTTATAATGACAAGAGCTGTTGAAACAATGAATAGGTAAAACTTGCAATTTTGGCTTAAATAGCAATGCTCTTCTTGCCGAATAGGGCAAGCGAAAATTTGTGTATGCAGTAATTTCGCAAAAATCATTCTAAAAAAAATGTGTTTCATTGTGTTTGTATATTATTAAATTATTGTAAACTTATCTAAAATATATTTAGTAGAATTAGGCTAAATTAAATTGCGCTTGTTATATTAAAGTTAGGTAGGTTTTCTAAGGTTCTTTTGGTAGAAAATTATTAATTTTTACATTAACATAAATGAAAAAAATATATATCTTTAAACGTATAAGAGAAATTTTTAGAAAGGACTTAATTTTAAATGACTTCTTGCTAATTGACCAGTTTTACGTATTCGGCACGACATATATATATATATATATATATATATATATATATATATATATATATATATATATAACTCCATTTCTGCTGTGTATGGTATAGGTCAAGTGGTAGTAACTGCAGCTCTGCTGGAAGATGGTAATTACCAAGTGGTAGTAACTGCAGCTCTGCTGGATGATGGTAATTACCAAGTGGTAGTAACTGCAGCTCTGCTGGAAGATGGTAATTCCCAAGTGGTAGTAACTGCAGCTCTGCTGGAAGATGGTAATTCCCAAGTGGTAGTAACTGCAGCTCTGCTGGAAGATGGTAATTACCAAGTGGTAGTAACTGCAGCTCTGCTGGAAGATATTAATTACCAAGTGGTAGTAACTGCAGCTCTGCTGAAAGATGGTAATTACCAAGTGGTAATAACTGCAGCTCTGCTGGAAGATGGTAATTACTAAGTGATAGTAACTGCAGCTCTGCTGGAAGATGGTAATTCCCAAGTGGTAGTAACTGCAGCTCTGCTGGAAGATGGTAATTCCCAAGTGGTAGTAACTGCAGCTCTGCTGGAAGATGGTAATTCCCAAGTGGTAGTAACTGCAGCTCTGCTGGAAGATGGTAATTCCCAAGTGGTAGTAACTGCAGCTCTGTTGGAAGATGGTAATTACCAAGTGGTAGTAACTGAAGCTCTGCTGGAAGATGGTAATTCCCAAGTGGTAGTAACTGCAGCTCTGCTGGAAGATGGTAATTACCAAGTGGTAGTAACTGCAGCTCTGCTGGAAGATGGTAATTCCAAGTGGTAGTAACTGCAGCTCTGCTGGAAGATGGTAATTACCAAGTGGTAGTAACTGCAGCTCTGCTGGAAGATGGTAATTACCAAGTGGTAGTAACTGCAGCTCTGCTGGAAGATGGTAATTACCAAGTGGTAGTAACTGCAGCTCTGCTGGAAGATGGTAATTACCAAGTGGTAGTAACTGCAGCTCTGCTGGAAGATGGTAATTACCAAGTGGTAGTAACTGCAGCTCTGCTGGAAGATGGTAATTACCAAGTGGTAGTAACTGCAGCTCTGCTGGAAGATGGTAATTACCAAGTGGTAGTAACTGCAGCTCTGCTGGAAGATGGTAATTACCAAGTGGTAGTAACTGCAGCTCTGCTGGAAGATGGTAATTACCAAGTGGTAGTAACTGCAGCTCTGCTGGAAGATGGTAATTACCAAGTGGTAGTAACTGCAGCTCTGCTGGAAGATGGTAATTACCATGTGGTAGTAACTGCAGTTCTGCTGGAAGGAAACCTTTGTAGGTGTCCTAGCTGATGAACCTTTAATGGAATACTGGACGATATTTTTATTGACCAACTGAAGTCTCTGTTATGGCCGTGGGTAGTAGAACACATTGGATGGGTTGCACCACACAATGGTTGGGCTGCAACACACAATGGGTGGGTTGCAATACATAATGGGTGAGCTGCAACACAATGGGTGGGCTGCAACACACTATGGGTGGGGTGCAATACGCAATGGGTGAGCTGCAACACACAATGGGTAGGCTGCAACACATAATGGGTGAGCTGCAACACACAATGGGTGGGCTGCAACACACTATGGGTGGGCTGCAACACACAATGGGTGAGCTGCAACACACAAAGGGTGAGCTGGAACACACAATGGGTGGGCTACAACACAATGGGTGAGCTGCAACATACAATGGGGGGTTGCAACGCACTAGGTGTGTTGCAACACAATGGGTAGATTGCAACATGGCAGTTGCTGAGACACAAGTAACACTCGCTCTGTACTTTTCACATTCCTTAAGTTGCTGTTTCCTGTGTGTTAATTATCATTCATTTTCTCTCCCTCACGTTCATTTCTTTCGGAATTTTATCTTCCTCCTTATTACTGGTTTCTGTTTCCTGCACGCGTAGGTACATAGTTTTATGAGCAGGTATGACGTGGTCCAACAAGCTGGGAATGTGAGAATCTGGAAAGCGGGGACCGGGAGCTTGGACTTAACCCCCCCTGCAGCCACTTATAGGAAAGTATTGATACACAACACATCAGCACACACACACACGCACACACACACACACACACACCCCCGGGCTAGTGTAAAGCCTGCTGACCAGCACATTCCGCAAACACAGGTTTCCACATACAACACACACACAATATACAACAGGCCAGTGTCAATTGACAGTGCCTAGACAAATGAACAACACAACACACACACACACACACACACACACACACACACACACACACACCACACAGCACACACACACACACAACACATCAGCATCAGGCACATACAGCACAGCAGCAATTGAACACACACCACACACACATAATATCACATTTGCTGGTCTACATTAAGCCAGCAATTGATCACGTAGTTCTCTCACCATAAAATATGCATCATAAATCCGTTTCTCTACACACTGAAGCATTCAACATTTGTTCTATTTTATACACAACAATAAATATACTGTTGATATATCAGTCTTTTCAGCCGTTGCATAAACCTATGTAGCGGCCACCTTTTTTCTGTCGCTTGTCTTGTTATAAGCTGGCAGGAATTTGTCTTGGTGATGCGGCGCCCGCTTGCGTCGCCGTGGTCGCTTGCGTTCTAGAGGTCGCTTGAGTGTGTGGTCGCTTGTGTGCCTATCGTTGCTTGCGTCTCCGCGGTAGCCTGCGACTCCGCGGTAGCCTGCGACTCCGCGGTAGCCTGCGACTCCGCGGTAGCCTGCGACTCCGCGGTAGCCTGCGACTCCGTGGTCGTCACTAGCATCTCATCTAGCGACCGCTTGCGTCCTAGCGACCGCTTGCGTTTTAGCGACCGCTTGCGTCCTAGCGACCGCTTGCGTCCTAGTGGTCGCATGCGTCAAGGCAGTGCTCCCACAGCCACTAATTATGGTTTTTAGGATGCCGCCATTATAAATATTTAGAAACATAAATTTCCCATTCAACTGTAGCGCCAGTAATGTTAGTGAGTGGCGATATTACCCCACTGATAGTGTGTGTTGTGTGTGTGTGTGTGGTGTGTGTGTGTGTGTGTGGTGTGTGTGGTGTGTGTGGTGTGTGTTGTGTGTGTTGTATGTGTGTGTTGTGTGTGTGTTTTGTGTTGTATGTGTGTGTGTGTGTGTTTTGTGTTGCATGTGTGTGTTGTGTGTTTTGTGTGTTGTATATGTATGTTGTGTGTGTGTGTGGGTACCAAGAGGATGACGGGGTGGATAATGAGAACTTTCAAAACAAGAGAAATAATGCCATTGGTGACACTTTTCAATCGCTAGTGCTCCCTCATTTGGAATATTGTTCAGTGTTGACGGCCCCGTTCAAGGCAGGAGAAATATCAGAGCTACGACAGATACAGAGATAGCATACGGCCCGCTTAGAGCCGGTAAAACATTTAAATTAATGAAAATGCCTTAGTCTTAATTATGTACTCGCTGGAGCGGAGAGGTCCATGATAATATATACCAGGAAGGTACTTGAGGGTCTGGTCCCAAATCTACACACTGCCATAACATAGTGGAGAGATATGGGAGGAAGTGCAAAGTAATCCCAGTGAAAAGCAGGGGTCCTGTGGGCACAGTATGAGAACACTGAATCAGTATCCGTGGCCCCAGACTGTGTTACACTTTACCAGAACATGTGTCGAAGTGTTCAAGAGGAACCTCACTAAGTGGCAGATCAACCAAGCTGTTGCTGGAGACCACAGGCTGTGCAAATTTATATTTGCCAAATTAATCAAATTGTTTCATATGTAATACCTAGTGAATGGCTCTTTTGATCGGCTTCAAACCCAAATGTTGGTATCCCTTAATAAGAAATATTATTGTATTAATTTTGAGTTCCTTGGCTGCTAATTTGAAAAAAAAAAATCATGCCAATTTTACGAAATTCAGTATTAACAAAAAAATCTTACAGGATTGTACATAATTTTAAATGGAATATAAATGAGAAAATAAAACAGGAAAAAATATAAAATCTGTTGTTTTATGGTGTTTTAAGGAAGAATTTTCTGGTGTTGGAACATTTTGAGCAACATTCTTAAGATTGTCTTCAGATTTTCAATGTTTGTGTAATGTAGTAAGATTCATGGAAGTATTGACATGCGTGGAGCATCTGTCTACACTGCTACATGCGTGGCAGCACTGTCTACACTGCTACATGCGTGGGAGCACTGTCTACACTGCTACATGCGGGGCACTGTCTACCTGCTGCGGGAGCACTGTCTACACTGCTACATGCGCGGAGCACTGTCTACACTGCTACATGCGGGGAGCACTGTCTACACTGCTACATGCGGGGGAGCACTGTCTACACTGCTACATGCGGGGGAGCACTGTCTACACTGCTACATGCGTGGCAGCACTGTCTACACTGCTACATGCGTGGCAGCACTGTCTACACTGCTACATGCGGGGAGCACTGTCTACACTGCTACATGCGTGGCAGCACTGTCTACACTGCTACATGCGTGGGAGCACTGTCTACACTGCTACATCCGTGGGAGCACTGTCTACACTGCTACATGCGTGGGAGCACTGTCTACACTGCTACATGCGTGGGAGCACTGTCTACACTGCTACATGCGTGGGAGCACTGTCTACACTGCTACATGCGGGGCAGCACTGTCTACACTGCTATATGCGTGGGAGCACTGTCTACACTGCTACATGAGGGGGAGCACTGTCTACACTGCTACATGCGTGGGAGCACTGTCTACACTGCTACATGCGTGGCAGCACTGTCTACACTGCTACATGCGTGGGAGCACTGTCTACACTGCTACATGCGTGGAGCACTGTCTACACTGCTGCATGCGGGGGAGCACTGTCTACACTGCTACATGCGTGAGCACTGTCTACACTGCTACATGCGTGGAGCACTGTCTACACTGCTACATGCGGGAGCACTGTCTACACTGCTACATGCGGGAGCACTGTCTACACTGCTACATGCGTGGCAGCACTGTCTACACTGCTACATGCGGGGAGCACTGTCTACACTGCTACATGCGGGAGCACTGTCTACACTGCTACATGCGTGGAGCACTGTCTACACTGCTACATGCGTGGCAGCACTGTCTGCTGCTCATCGTGGGGCACTGTCTACACTGCTACATGCGTGGCAGCACTGTCTACACTGCTACATGCGGGGGAGCACTGTCTACACTGCTACATGCGTGGAGCACTGTCTACACTGCTACATGCGTGGCAGCACTGTCTACACTGCTACATGCGTGGGAGCACTGTCTACACTGCTACATGCGTGGGAGCACTGTCTACACTGCTACATGCGTGGGAGCACTGTCTACACTGCTACATGCGGGGAGCACTGTCTACACTGCTATACTGCGGGGAGCACTGTCTACACTGCTACATGCGGGCAGCACTGTCTACACTGCTACATGCGTGGAGCACTGTCTACACTGCTACATGCGTGGGAGCACTGTCTACACTGCTACATGCGTGGGGCACTGTCTACACTGCTACATGCGTGGGAGCACTGTCTACACTGCTACATGCGTGGCAGCACTGTCTACACTGCTACATGCGTGGGAGCACTGTCTACACTGCTACATGCGTGGCAGCACTGTCTACACTGCTACATGCGTGGGAGCACTGTCTACACTGCTACATGCGTGGCAGCACTGTCTACACTGCTACATGCGTGGAGCACTGTCTACACTGCTACATGCGTGGAGCACTGTCTACACTGCTACATGCGTGGGAGCACTGTCTACACTGCTACATGCGTGGGAGCACTGTCTACACTGCTACATGCGTGGGAGCACTGTCTACACTGCTACATGCGTGGGAGCACTGTCTACACTGCTACATGCGTGGGAGCACTGTCTACACTGCTACATGCGGGGGAGCACTGTCTACACTGCTACATGCGTGGGAGCACTGTCTACACTGCTACATGCGTGGGAGCATTGTCTACACTGCTACATGCGTGGGAGCACTGTCTACACTGCTACATGCGGGGGCACTGTCTACACTGCTACATGCGGGGAGCACTGTCTACACTGCTACATGCGTGGGGCACTGTCTACACTGCTACATGCGGGGGAGCACTGTCTACACTGCTACATGCGGGGGAGCACTGTCTACACTGCTACATGCGGGACAGCACTGTCTACACTGCTACATGCGGGGGAACACTGTCTACACTGCTACATGCGTGGGAGCACTATCTACACTGCTACATGCGTGGGAGCACTGTCTACACTGCTACATGCGGGGGAGCACTGTCTACACTGCTACATGCGTGGAGCACTGTCTACACTGCTACATGCGTGGCAGCACCTGTCTACACTTCTACATGCGGGGAGCACTGTCTACACTGCTACATGCGTGGGAGCACTGTCTACACTGCTACATGCGTGGGAGCACTGTCTACACTGCTACATGCGTGGGAGCACTGTCTACACTGCTACATGCGTGGGAGCACTGTCTACACTGCTACATGCGTGGGAGCACTGTCTACACTGCTACATGCGTGGGAGCACTGTCTACACTGCTACATGCGTGGGAGCACTGTCTACACTGCTACATGCGGGGGAGCACTGTCTACACTGCTACATGCGTGGGAGCACTGTCTACACTGCTACATGCGGGGAGCACTGTCTACACTGCTACATGCGGGGGAGCACTGTCTACACTGCTACATGCGGGGGAGCACTGTCTACACTGCTACATGCGTGGGAGCACTGTCTACACTGCTACATGCGTGGCAGCACTGTCTACACTGCTACATGCGGGGGAGCACTGTCTACACTGCTACATGCGTGGCAGCACTGTCTACACTGCTACATGCGGGGGAGCACTGTCTACACTGCTACATGCGTGGCAGCACTGTCTACACTGCTACATGCGTGGCAGCACTGTCTACACTGCTACATGCGGGGGAGCACTGTCTACACTGCTACATGCGGGGGAGCACTGTCTACACTGCTACATGCGTGGCAGCACTGTCTACACTGCTACATGCGTGGGAGCACTGTCTACACTGCTACATGCGGGGGAGCACTGTCTACACTGCTACATGCGGGGGAGCACTGTCTACACTGCTACATGCGTGGCAGCACTGAGTATTCCTGAGTTAAGTCTTGTGTTATTACGTGTGTCCTCAAGACCATTGTTAAACAATGGTACATTATATACGCTAAACTTGCATACGACTTTCTTAAAAGCTGGTCAGTCTTAGAGAAAAAGTTTGGATTGATTTTCGCCTGTGTAGGTTCCTTTTTTTTGGGGGGGGGGGATTGGAAAAATTTAATTATGCTTTCCATGTAATAATTTCTGAGTGTCGCATCTGATTAGTATCAAGTCTTCCATGATAATTACTTGAGAGCACTGCATCTGAGCGGCTGCATGTTTAATGTGTTTGCGTATTTAAGGAAATTGATCACATTGGTCCCTCTAAAACATTTGAAATAGATTTCGTCTGTGCATGTCAAAATTTACTACTTTTATTGAAAATTTGACAGTAGGTTCCATATGATAACTTTTGAATGCCCTTTCTGATTTCCTTCAGATCTCCAAAATTTAATATTTAACAGCATTATCACCTTATGTCGCACTCTGCACTATTCCACTCACGTGCGTTGAGGCACAGGGGACTGGAGTTGTAGAATACAGGGTTATATCTGACTGTCTCCTCTAGTATGCCACTATAATATACCAGAAACAATGCTGGTGGCAATGCCGATCCTTGTGGAACCCCACTTGTTACACTTTCCCAGTTCTGACACCTCGGTTTCTGTCTCCTTCCTACAAGTGCTCTTTATCGTGGCGCAGTCGCAGTGTATGTACACTGATATACACACCTCACATTGCTGAAGTCTGACACTACTGAAGTCTCCCAGCTCAAGCTGACACTACTGAAGTCTCCCAGCTCAAGCTGACACTACTGAAGTCTCCCAGCTCAAGCTGACACTACTGAAGTCTCCCAGCTCAGACTGACACTACTGAAGTCTCCCAGCTCAAGCTGACACTACTGAAGTCTCCCAGCTCAAGCTGACACTACTGAAGTCTCCCAGCTCAAGCTGACACTACTGAAGTCTGCCAGCTCAGACTGACACTACTGAAGTCTGCCAGCTCAGACTGACACTACTGAAGTCTGCCAGCTCAGACTGACACTACTGAAGTCTGCCAGCTCAGGCTGACTTCTGAAAAACATGTCCTGGATCACTGTAAGAACAACGCTGACTGTCATGAAGAGTAGCAACAATACTGTCAAGTCTTCTTAAACCCTCTCTTTCCCTCCCTCTCTTTTCCTCCCTCTCTTTTCCTCCCTCTCCCTCTCTTTTCCTCCCTATCTTTCCCCCTCTTTCTTTCCCTCCCTCTCTTTCCCTCTATCTCTTTTTCCTTCCCTTCTTTTTCCTCTCTCTTTTCTCTCTCGTTCTACTCTGTGTTTGATTTATTCTTATTACCTACCTACCTTCCCTCTCTGTCTCTCCCCTCACCCTCTCTGTCTCTCCCCCTCACTCCCTCTGTCTCTCCCCCTCACTCCCTCTGTCTCTCCCCCTCACTCCCTCTGTCTCTCCCCCTCACTCCCTCTGTCTCTCCCCCTCACTCCCTCTCACTCTCTCTGTCTCTCCCTTTTCCCCTCCCCATCTTCCTCTCTCCCTCCCCCTTTCCCTCTACTCTCCCCTCTCTCGTTTTCCTCTTTCTTTTTATCACTTTTTCCATTTCACTTCGTCTCCCTATTTCCCACCCCTCTCATTTTTTACCTATATCTTTTCTCGTCCTCTCCCCTCTTCCTCTCCCTACTCCCTATTCCTCCTCACCACCCCTTCCCTTCCTCCCCTCCATATCTACCTTTCTCCTTTGCCCGTCCCCTCCCCTATCCACCACATGTCCCATTCCCCACCACCCTCACTCCACTTCCCCCACCCTCGCCCCTTTCCCTCACCTGACATTAGAACCACAATAGATAAAAGGTGTGTTGGTGGTCTTCCCGACGCTTCGGGAAGACTCTCACTCTCTCTCTCTCTCTCTCTCTCTCTCTCTCTCTCTCTCTCTCTCTCTCTCTCTCTCTCTCTCTCTCTCTCTCTCTCTCTCTCTGCGTTTAACTACGTTTGTTTCTATACGATCTTGGTCCACTACAGGTTTTAGGTTATGCTAATTTAACCTTAAATGACAAATATTTTTCTTACATTCAACTGCGGGCTTGTGGGTGGGCGGGGTGGGTGGGTGGTGCGGGCGGGGTGGTGGGTGGTGCGGGCGGGGTGGGTGGGTGGTGCGGGCGGAGTGGGTGGGTGGTGAGGGCGGGTTGGTTGGGGTTGTATGAGGGTGGTTTCGTGCGTGAGGAAGGGAGAGGAATAATGAGAAATATGTGGATGGAAAAGCGAAAGGATTGAATGTATAGAGAGAGAGAAAGATGGAGGCCCGTTGCTTCACATATCCATCACAGCCTAGTTGATCTGGCACCTAGTGAAGATACTTGTCCAGTTTTTTCTTGAAGACTTCTACACTTGTTCCAGCAGTGTTTGTGATATGTGATGGTAGCAGGTTGAAGAGTCTTGGACCACGCATGTTGACACAGTGTTCTCTTGCTGTGCCCACGGTGCCCCTGCTTTTCACTGGATCTATTTTATACTTCCATGTCTTACTCCAGTAAGTTACAGTAGTGTGTTGCTCCTGGAACCTGGCCATCCATTATCTTCCAGGTATATATTATCAGGTATCTCTCCTACGTTGCAGGTAGGACAGTTCTAGTACTTTTGAAGTGTTCTCAGTGGTTTAAATACTTTATTAACTATGAACAGTAAACCTCTTGTTGTATTCCAGCTGTAATATTTCAGCTTCCTTGACGGAGGTGCGAGCCCGCAGCAGTCTTGTAGTGAGAGTACAAGTGATTGGAACAGTGTCACCACTGCCAGTATTTCTCTTATTTTGAACGTTCTCTTGGGTACAGATTCACTGTCAGCGCTCAAGGTCCAAGATGCGCTTGAGGGCTGCTTGGTGAGTCATTGATCGCTAGGCTGGCTTCATTCACAGGTCTGATTGGCTTCGTTGGGTTTACTCACTACGGATTGGCTGATTGGCTGAAGTCGTAACTCGCGATTGGCTCATTCTAAACCTGATTGGGCGAGTGAGCATGTGAACTGTTCCAGTTTGCCAACAGAGTTTATTCCCTGATCTGATTGGCTATTCCCTTTTTCCAATTTGCCGAAAGTTTATTTCCTTCTGATTGGCTGATATGTCAATCAGGTCGTCCTCTGTCATGCTGGTCGTCAGATCTTCCTCTCATGCTGGTCGTCAGGTCGTCCTTGACTATTATCAAGTCACGACTCGGGAGAAAAGCAAAGGGAAGTCCGGTAGGGAAGAGGGAGGGGGTAGGTGGTAGTAGACGCACCAGTGGTATCAATGGTGGTGCTAGTAGTAGTAGTAGACGCACCAGTGATATCAGTGTAACAGTACTAGAATGAGTAGCAGTAGAAGCAGCAGTAGTAGTAACAGTACTATCAATGATGGTAGTAGTAGCAACAGTAGTATCAATAATGGTAGTTGTAGCAACAGTATCAGTAGTGGTGGTAGTATCAACAGTAGTATCAGTAGTGGTGGTAGTATCAACAGTAGTATCAGTAGTGGTGGTAGTATCAACAGTAGTATCAGTAGTGGTGGTAGTATCAACAGTAGTATCAGTAGTGGTGGTAGTATCAACAGTAGTATCAGTAGTGGTGGTAGCAACAGTAATATCAGTAGTGGTGGTGGTGGTAGTAGCAACAGTAGTGGTGGTGGTGGTAGTAGCAACAGTAGTGGTGGTGGTAGTAGCAACAGTAGTGGTGGTGGTAGTAGCAACAGTAGTGGTGGTGGTAGTAGCAACAGTAGTGGTGGTGGTAGTAGTATCAGTAGTGGTGGTGGTAGTAGTATCAGTAGTGGTGGTGGTAGTAGCAACAGTAGTGGTGGTGGTAGTAGCAACAGTAGTATCAGTAGAGGTGGTGGTAGTAGCAACAGTAGTGGTGGTGGTAGTAGCAACAGTAGTATCAGTAGAGGTGGTGGTAGTAGCAACAGTAGTGGTGGTGGTAGTAGCAACAGTAGTGGTGGTGGTAGTAGCAACAGTAGTGGTGATGGTAGTAGCAACAGTAGTGGTGGTGGTAGTAGCAACAGTAGTATCAGTAGAGGTGGTGGTAGTAGCAACAGTAGTATCAGTAGTGGTAGCAACAGATTTCTCGAGTCAAAACTTGCAATCAAAACACGTTTTCGCCTTTTTGTCTGATAACATTCCTGAAAACCTTTAAAAGCTACTAACAGTGCTTGTAAATCTTCAGTAGTGGTTACACTGCCCGAGCGGCTCACACCTGGCCAACGCTCTCTACACTAGGCTGAGTGAGGAAACTCAACCTTTGATGAGTTCCCAGAGTTTTTCTACTGAGCCCGGTCTTGGGCCAGGCTCATCTGGTACCTGCCTGGTCAGCCAGGCTGTTGCTGCTGGGGGTCTGTTAACTCACATATCTATCACAGTCTGGTTGATCTGACACTAGCTAATATAATTCTAGTTTTATGAAGAGTACGTGTATTGTGGGTCACTTTCAGAGAACAGACCAATCATTTCGTCTTGCACGTGCGGGTGCCATATGATGAACAGTGTTATTCTTGAACATTGTAGTATAATGTGTCACTCAATTACCAACACCATGTTAAACGCCTTGACAAGAAACTATTGCCTAGATTTTTAACCCTCCAGAGTTACCCAGGGCCATTAACTTTCGAGGTTCCTAATCCAGAGATGTTCTTTAACTCTTAATAAAAAACCTTTAACTCCTCTTATTTCCCCATTGAACGAATGAAAGTTTAGGTCAGACCCTTGTGGGGTGAGCGGGGAAATGGTGATAGGGGAAGAATAGACTGGTGAGAGGAAGGTTTAGAGTGGTAGAGAGTACTAGAGCTTAACCCAGTAGCTTAGTGATGGTGGTACTAATGACTGGTGTAGCAGCGAGGAGTGGCAAGCCAGATGGTGTGGGCAGGCGCTGAAACACACACGCAAGGTACCTGTGAGAACAACTCAGAACTTATTGGGATATGGGGCGGGGAGGAATTAAAAGGAAAATCTTTTAAGGTCTAGGCCTGTTAGGACAGGCCAGTGAAGGTAGAATTACTTGTAAAAAGGATTAGGTACAGGAGCAAACAGAGAGAAGAATAGTTTGTGTGGGTTAGCTGGTCTGCGTATATTTTCGTTTAGGTGAATGATCCATATGCCATAAAACGTCTCAATCTTGTCAATTTGTCTGTCGCTGAGCGTCTTCCAGTTTAGCGGCGCCTGGATGTTTGCATGGACATGCAGGAACTCGTTAGAAATAAAGTCTTCTCAGCCGGTGTCAAACACCCATCGCCGGAGCCTTGTTCTGAATACGTTGCAGTTTAAGAATGTTGGACTTTGCTGCAAGTGAGAGGACTAAAGGAGAATAGGTAATGAGAGATCGGACTAGTTAGGTTAAGATTCGTCAGGAAACAGGAAAAGTGTTTTCTGAAGGGGGTCTTAGTCATATGATGCCCCACAGCTTGTATTGTATAGGTGAAATTTGGTGCTTGGAGAATCCAACCGTAGTATGTAGAGGCCTTGTAGGACTTGCTATATCATGCTTGTAGTTAATGTGTGTGTGCAGTGCGAGTAGCTGGTCATTTTCCCATTAACAAGTTATTGCTTTAAAATTAGGTTAATTTAGTGGTATCTCCCATTGGTCGAAGTCGAGGTATTTTTTTCTTCCATATTGGTCGATTTCGAGGTGTTCTTGCCTCCCATTGGTCGATGTTGACGTGTTCATCCCTCCCATTGGTCGATGTTGACGTGTTCATCCCTCCCATTGGTCGATGTTGACGTGTTCATCCTTCACATTGGTCGATGTTGAGGTGTTCTTCCCTCCCATTGGTCGACGTCGACTGTGTGGGCATCACAGACACGACCTTGATTCAGGTCATCGCTGTGATCAGCCAGTTCCGACTCGTATTTGGATGGAATTAGTGAGTCCTGACTGAACAGACTTACCAGGGTCGACCACTAGCGAGTCCTGACTGACCAGACTTACCAGGGTGAACCACTAGTGAGTCCTGACTGACCAGACTTACCAGGGTGAACCACTAGTGAGTCCTGACTGACCAGGGTGAACCACTAGTGAGTCCTGACTGACCAGACTTACCAGGGTGAACCACTAGTGAGTCCTGACTGACCAGACTTACCAGGGTGAACCACTAGTGAGTCCTGACTTACCAGGGTGAACCACTAGTGAGTCCTGACTGACCAGACTTACCAGGGTGAACCACTAGTGAGTCCTGACTGACCAGACTTACCAGGGTGAACCACTAGTGAGTCCTGACTGACCAGACTTACCAGGGTGAACCACTAGTGAGTCCTGACTGACCAGACTTACCAGGGTCGACCACAGGTCGGTGCTGACCATCGTTACCAGATACCCTAGTTAGTGTGATAATACACTAGGCGATCTGGTGGTGGTGTGGCTGGGTGGTGGTGATGTGGCTGGGTGGTGGTGATGTGGCTGGGTGGTGGTAGTGTGGCTGGGTGGTGATGTGGCTGAGTGGTGGTGTGGCTGGGTGATGGTGGTAGTGTGGCTGGGTGGTGGTGGTAGTGTGACTGGGTGATGGTGGTAGTGTGGCTGGATGGTGGTGGTAGTGTGACTGGATGGTGGTGGTGGTGGTGGTAGTGTGGTTGGGTGGTGGTGGTGGTGGTAGTGTGGTTGGGTGGTGATGGTGGTGGTATGGCTGAGTTGTGGTGGTGGTGTGGTTGGGCTGTTGTGGTGTGGCTAGGTTTTGGTGGTAGTATTAGTGATGGTGTGGTTGTGGTAGTAGTGGTGGTGGTGGTGGTACTAGTGATTGTGGTGGTGATGGTAGTGGTGGTGGTAGTAGCGATGGTCGTAGTGGTGATGGAGTTGGTAGTAGTGGTGGTGGTAGTTGTGATGGTGGTCGTAGTGGTGGTGGTGATGGTCGTAGTGGTGATGGTCGTAGTGGTGGTGGTGGTAATGGTGGTGGTGGTGGTGGTACTAGTGATTGTGGTGGTGATGGTAGTGGTAGTAGCGATGGTCGTAGTGGTGATGGAGTTGGTAGTAGTGGTGGTGGTAGTTGTGATGGTCGTAGTGGTGGTGGTAATAGTGGTGATGGTAGTAGTAGTGATGGTGGTGGTAGTGGTGGTGGTAGTGATGGTGGTGGTGGTACTGCTGCTGCGTCAGTCAAGGCTTAATGACCTTAAGCACGTTACAGTAATTAAGGTTATTAAGGGGATCAGTCCCTTAATGATTTCAAAAGGCTTGACGCCATACTTGGTATGTGACGGAGGCTCGTGGTGATTGTGGTTGTCGTGGTGATTGTGGTTGTCGTGGTAATTGTGGTTGTCGTGGTGATTGTGGTTGTCGTGGTGATTGTGGTGGTCGTAGTGATTGTGGTGGTCGTAGTGATTGTGGTGGTCGTAGTGATTGTGGTGGTCGTAGTGATTGTGGTTGTCAGGGTGATTGTGATTGTTTTTCGTGTGGTTGTGGTTGTGATGGAGTGTATAATAATCAAGGATGGACTGAAATGTGCTATGAAGTTTTTGAATTGTTTCGGACCTGGTGAGGTGGCCAGGAAGGTGCAGGTCACCTAGTGAGGTGGCCAGGAAGGTGCAGGTCACCTAGTGAGGTGGCCAGGAAGGTGCAGGTCACCTAGTGAGGTGGCCAGGAAGGTGCAGGTCACCTAGTGAGGTGGCCAGGAAGGTGCAGGTCACCTAGTGAGGTGGCCAGGAAGGTGCAGGTCACCTAGTGAGGTGGCCAGGAAGGTGCAGGTCAAGTGGTGAGGTGTCCAGGAAGGTGCGGGTCACCTGGTGAGGTGTCTAGGAAGGTGCAGGTCACCTAGTGAGGTGACCAGGAAGGTGCAGGTCAACTGGTGAGGTGTCTAGGAAGGTGCAGGTCACCTGGTGAGGTGGCCAGGTGTGGAGGTAATGTTAACCAGGATGTTGTGGCCTGGTAGACCTGTAGGTTGCTGTCAGCAACAACCTGGTTGACTAGGCCTGGCTGGCGAGGGTAGCAGGACCCCTCAAACTGATCACAGGTGTGTAAATTGTTGAAAACCACCAGTACACACACACACACACTAGTCCCGGAGCTAAGGGGTATGTCCTACGAGGAGATGTTAAGGGAAATCGACCTGACGACACTGGAGGACAGGAGAGATAGGGGGGATTTGATAACGACATATAAAATACTGAGGGGAATCGACAAAGTGGACAGAGACAGGATGTTCCAGAGATGGGACACAGCAACAAGGGGACACAGTTGGAAGTTGAAGACTCAGATGAGTCACAGGGATGTTAGGAAGTATTTCTTCAGTCACAGGGTTGTCAGGAAGTGGAATAGTCTGGGAAGTGATGTAGTGGAGGCAGGTTCCACACATAGCTTTAAGAAGAGGTATGATAAAGTTCATGGCGCAGGAAGAGTGACTTAGTAGCGACCAGTGAAGAGGCGGGGCCAGGAGCTATGAATCGACCCCTGCAACCACAACTAGGTGAGCACAACTAGGTGAGTACACACACACACACACAAACACGCACACACATACACACACACACAGGAGCTGAGTCTCGACCCCTGCAACCACAATTAGGTGAGTACACACACACACACACACACATACAGCGGGGCCAGGAGCTGTGAATCGACCCCTGCAACCACAACTGAGTACACACACACACACACACACACACGAGACAATGGCTACACAAGGAAGTTCCTGATTACTGTCAACTAGCCATGTAAAGTGACGAGGAAGTGCCAGAGTTGGACACCCAGTGCCACTGTCGAGTGGGAAGTTGGGGCAGGGAGGGGGAGGTAGGGGGATATTGGGGAGGGAGATGGTGGCCGATGGGTGGGATGATGGGGAGGGAGAGGGATGGTGAAGAAAGGAGGGGGAGAGAGAAGGGGCTGGTTGGGGAGGGAAGGAGGGAGAATTTAGAAGGGAGAAAGGGAGGTGGGAGAAGAGGTGTGGAATGGGAGGAAGTGAAGACAGGGATTGAAGGTTGAGAAGAGGGAAGGAGAAAAGGAAGAGAGAGATATGTTGAAGGGATTCGGAGGGACCATGTAGGGAGGGAGGGTGAAGGGAGGAAGAGTGAAGGAGGGAGGTTGAAGAGGGAAGGGTGGAGGGAGGAGGGAGGGAGAGTGAAGGTAGGGGAAGGAAGGTTGAAGGAGGGATGGTGAAGGGTGGGTGTCGGGAGGGAGGATGACGGGTGGGTGTGGGAAAGGTTGGGTGTGGGGAGGGAGAATGAAGGGTGGGTGTGGGGAGGGATGGTGAAGGGTGGGTGTGAGGAGGGATGTTGAAGGGTGGGTGTGGGGAGGGAGGGTGAAGGATGGGTGTGGGGAGGGATGGTGAAGGGTGGGTGTGGGGAGGGAGGGTGAAGGATGGGTGTGGGGAGGGATGGTAAAGGGTGGGTTTGGGGAAGGGTGGGTGTCGGGAGGGAGGGTGAAGGGTGGGTGGGGGAGGGATGTTGAAAGGTGGGTGTGGGGAGGGATGGTGAATGGTGGGTGTGGGGAGGGATGTTGAAGGGTGGGTGTGGGGAGAGATGTTGAAGGTTGGGTGTGGGGAGGGATGTTGAAGGGTGGGTGTGGGGAGGGATGGTGAATGGTGGGTGTGGGGAGGGATGTTGAAGGGTGGGTGTGGGGAGAGATGTTGAAGGTTGGGTGTGGGGAGGGATGTTGAAGGTTGGGTGTGGGGAGGGAGGGTGAAGGGTGGATGTGGGGAGGGATGTTGAAGGGTGGGTGTGGGGAGGAATGGTGAAGGGTGTGTGTGGGAGAGGATGGTGAAGGGTGGGTGTGGGAGGGATGTTGAAGGTTGGGTGTGGGGAGGGAGGGTGAAGGGTGGATGTGGGGAGGGATGTTGAAGGGTGGGTGTGGGGAGGAATGGTGAAGGGTGTGTGTGGGGAGGGATGGTGAAGGGTGGGTGTGGGAGGGATGTTGAAGGTTGGGTGTGGGGAGGGAGGGTGAAGGGTGGATGTGGGGAGGGATGTTGAAGGGTGGGTGTGGGGAGGAATGGTGAAGGGTGTGTGTGGGGAGGGATGGTGAAGGGTGGGTGTGGGGAGGGATGGTGAAGGGTTGGGTGGGGAGGGAGGGGAAAAAAGAGATGAGTGACGGAAGGGAGAGGGAGAGAGTGAAGTTAAGGAGAGGCCCTCCATGAAATATGTTGATAATGAACGTGAAGCTGCGTAACACTTGTACAGGTAGAGGGTGAGTGAGGTGTTAAACTAAAAGGAAGCCACGTTGTTAAATATTAATAAGGAAGCCACTGGGGAGGGGGAGGGGGGAGGGGACCGTCACCTGCTGTGGGAACGTTGAGAAGTAGGGAGGAGAGGGAGGGAGAGAAGTAGGGAGGATAGGGAGGGAGAAAAGTAGGGAGGATAGGGAGAGAAGAGAAGCAGGGAGGATAGGGAGAGAAGAGAAGCAGGGAGGATAGGGAGAGAAGAGAAGCAGGGAGGATAGGGAGAGAAGAGAAGCAGGGAGGATAGGGAGAGAAGAGAAGCGGGGAGGATAGGGAGAGAAGAGAGGTAGGGAGGATAGAGAGAGAAGAAAAGCAGGTAGGAGAGGAATAGAATCAGGGAGGATAAGTAGAGGAAGGCAGGGAGGAGAAGAGAATCAGGGAGGATAGGGAGAGAAGATAGAGAGGAGAGGAATAGAATCAAGGAGAATAGGGAGAGAAGAAAGACAGGGAGAATAGGGAGGGAAGAAAGACAGGGGGATGTAGGGAGGGCAGGGAGGAGATATACGTCTGCCTCGCCTGCCCTGCAGTGTTCAGTGCATGTGGCATAATGATCTTAGATGCATCAGTGCAAGGCAAGGCCTACCTCCAGGCGAGGCCTACCTCCAGGCGAGGCCTACCTTCAGGTAGGTACAGGTGGTGTATATCCCACGCCAGAGATGCGTGTTCCGGCCGTAACGTCGCCGTCTGCACGCTGACGCGTATATCACCTTGTTTGACATCTGCGTCAGCCACCTTGTTTGACACTTGTGTCAGACGCGTGAGTCTGACATCTGTCTGACACTGAAAAATTACAGGAAGATATAAGCAGTGTTTTCCAGTGGGCAGTGGAGAACAACATGACGTTCAGTGGCGATAGTTCCAGCTGCTGAGGTATGGAAAGAATGAAGAACTTAAGATCGTGAAATAAAACGAAAGGAACACGTGAAAGACTTGGGAATAATTATGTCAGCTGACCTTTCTTTCAAAGAACATAAGACAAAGGTCACGACAGCCAGGATAATGACGGGGTGGGTAATGAGAACTTTCAAAACAAGGGGAAATAATGCCAGTGGTGACACTTTTCAAATCGCTAGTGCTTTCTCATTTGGAATGTTGCTCAGTGTTGACGGCCCAGTTCAGGGCTGGAGAAATATCAGGGCTGGAACAGATACGAAGATCGTGTACGGCTCACATAGTGCCAGTAAAGTATTTAAATTACTGGGAACGCCCTAAAGTATTAAGTACTCACTGGAACAGAAAAGAGAGAGAGATACATTATAATATATACCTGGAAAGTACTCGAGGGCCTGGTCCCAACTCTGCACACTGCAATAACAACATACTGGAGCGAGAGATATGTGAGAAAGTGCAAAATGAACCCAGTGAAAAACAGGGGTGCAATGGGCATAATAAGGGAACACTGTATCAACATCCGTAGCCAAAGATTATTCAGCATCTTACCAGAAGATACCAGAAACACTGCTGGAAGTGTAGAAGTCTTTAAGAGGAAACTGGACAAGTATCTTCACCAGGTGCCAGATCAACCAGGTATATCAGACACCTGCGTCAGACACCTGCGTCTGACACCTGCATCAGACACCTTGTGTGACACCTGCGTCAGACACCTTGTCTGACACCTGCGTCAGACACCTTGTCTGACACCTGCGTCAGACACCTTGTCTGACACCTGTGTCAGTCACCTTGTCTGACACCTGTGTCAGTCATCTTGTCTGACACCTGTGTCAGTCACCTTGTCTGACACCTGTGTCAGTCACCTTGCCTGACACCTGTGTCAGTCACCTTGTCTGACACCTGTGTCAGTCACCTTGCCTGACACCTGTGTCAGTTACCTTGTCTGACACCTGTGTCAGTCACCTTGCCTGACACCTGCGTCAGACACCTTGTCTGACACCTGTGTCAGTCACCTTGCCTGACACCTGTGTCAGTCACCTTGTCTGACACCTGTGTCAGTCACCTTGTCTGACACCTGTGTCAGTCATCATGTCTGACATCCTGTGTCAGTCACCTTGTCTGACACCTGTGTCAGTCATCTTGTCTGACACCTGTGTCAGTCATCTTGTCTGACACCTGTGTCAGTCACCTTGTCTGACACCTGTGTCAGTCACCTTGTCTGACACCTGTGTCAGTCACCTTGTCTGACACCTGTGTCAGTCATCTTGTCTGACACCTGTGTCAGTCACCTTGTCTGACACCTGTGTCAGTCATCTTGTCTGACACCTGTGTCAGTCATCTTGTCTGACACCTGTGTCAGTCACCTTGTCTGACACCTGTGTCAGTCACCTTGCCTGACACCTGTGTCAAGTCACCTTGTCTGACACCTGTGTCAGTCACCTTGCCTGACACCTGTGTCAGTTACCTTGTCTGACACCTGTGTCAGTCACCTTGCCTGACACCTGCGTCAGACACCTTGTCTGACACCTGTGTCAGTCACCTTGCCTGACACCTGTGTCAGTCACCTTGTCTGACACCTGTGTCAGTCATCATGTCTGACATCCTGTGTCAGTCACCTTGTCTGACACCTGTGTCAGTCATCTTGTCTGACACCTGTGTCAGTCATCTTGTCTGACACCTGTCAGTCAGTCACCTTAGTCTGACACCTGTGTCAGTCACCTTGTCTGACACCTGTGTCAGTCACCTTGTCTGACACCTGTGTCAGTCACCTTGTCTGACACCTGTGTCAGTCACCTTGTCTGACACCTGTGTCAGTCATCTTGTCTGACACCTGTGTCAGTCACCTTGTCTGACACCTGTGTCAGTCATCTTGTCTGACACCTGTGTCAGTCATCTTGTCTGACACCTGTGTCAGTCACCTTGTCTGACACCTGTGTCAGTCATCATGTCTGACACCTGTGTCAGTCACCTTGTCTTGACACCTGTGTCAGTCACCTTGTCTGACACCTGTGTCAGTCACCTTGTCTGACACCTGTGTCAGTCACCTTGTCTGACACCTGTGTCAGTCACCTTGTCTGACACCTGTGTCAGTCATCTTGCCTGACACCTGTGTCAGTCACCTTGTCTGACACCTGTGTCAGTCATCTTGTCTGACACCTGTGTCAGTCACCTTGTCTGACACCTGTGTCAGTCACCTTGTCTGACACCTGTGTCAGTCACCTTGTCTGACACCTGTGTCAGTCATCTTGTCTGACACCTGTGTCAGTCATCATGTCTGACACCTGTGTCAGTAACCTTGTCTGACACCTGTAGTTACAGCCCAGCGCCTGTGATAACCTGATAACTAACAATTGTAACGTGACATCTGTAACGTGGCATCATTTGTCACAGTTTAAATTACAGGTTAATGATTGATGCATGTGGACACCACCTATGTTGTTTGATGTATGTGGACATCACCTATGTTGATTGATGCATGTGGACACCACCTATGTTGATTGATGTATGTGGACATCACTTATGTTGATTGATGCATATGGACACCACCTCTGTTGATTGATGCATGTGGACACAACCTATGTTGATTGATGTATGTGGACACCACCTATGTTGATTGATGTATGTGGACATCACCTATGTTGATTGATGCATGTGGACACCACCTATGTTGATTGATGCATGTGGACACCACCTATGTTGATTGATGCATGTGGACACCACCTATGTTGATTGATGCATGTGGACACCACCTATGTTGATTGATGCATGTGGACACCACCTATGTTGATTGATGCATGTGGACATCACCTATGTTGATTGATGTATGTGGACACCACCTATGTTGATTGATGTATGTGGACACCACCTATGTTGATTGATGTATGTGGACACCACCTATGTTGATTGATGCATGTGGACACCACCTATGTTGATTGATGCATGTGGACACCACCTATGTTGATTGATGTATGTGGACACCACCTATGTTGATTGATGTATGTGGACACCACCTATGTTGATTGATGTATGTAGACATCACCTATGTTGATTGATGTATGTAGACGTCACCTATGTTGATTGATGTATGTAGACATCACCTATGTTGATTGATGTATGTAGACATCACCTATGTTGATTGATGTATGTAGACATCACCTATGTTGATTGATGTATGTAGACATCACCTATGTTGATTGATGTATGTAGACATCACCTATGTTGATTGATGTATGTAGACATCACCTATGTTGATTGATGTATGTAGACATCACCTATGTTGATTGATGTATGTAGACATCACCTATGTTGATTGATGTATGTAGACATCACCTATGTTGATTGATGTATGTAGACATCACCTATGTTGATTGATGTATGTAGACACCACCTATGTTGATTGATGTATGTAGACGTCACCTATGTTGATTGATGTATGTAGACGTCACCTATGTTGATTGATGTATGTAGACGTCACCTATGTTGATTGATGTATGTAGACATCACCTATGTTGATTGATGTATGTAGACATCACCTATGTTGATTGATGTATGTAGACATCACCTATGTTGATTGATGTATGTAGACACCACCTATGTTGCGTATGTAAAGGTGAGAGTGCAGTCATGTGCGTAGTGGGTCATTGAAGTGGATATTCCATGATGGAGGCAAGTACTGTCCCCTGTGGTACACTCCCCTGTGGTACACTCACCTATGGTACACGTCCCTGTGGTACACTCCACTATGGTAAACTCCCCAGTGGTACACTATACCCTGTGGTTCAGTCCTTTAGTACATATTCCTGTGGTACACTCCCATGTGGTACACTATACCCTGTGGTGCACTCCCCTATCGTACACTCCTCAGTGGTACACTATACTCTGTTGTACACTACCCTTTTGATACACTTGCCTGTGATACACTGTCCTTGTGGTACACTACCCTTGTGGTACACAAGGGTACACGTAGTACACTCCCACATTGTGATGGACCGTCACACAATGCTCCGGTGACAGGGTACACCAACAGTCTGAGTGCTGAGTGACTGAGGATCGAGCCTGCACCAGTCAGTGTGTTGACCCACAACCACTCACTCAGGTGCCAGAGAGAACCACTCAAACTGGTGCCACATAGTGGAGTGGTTCATGTAGTGTCTGGTGCCACATAGTGGAGTGGTTCATGTAGTGTCTGGTGCTACATAGTGGAGTGGTTCATGTAGTGTCTGATGCTACATAGTGGAGTGGTTCATGTAGTGTCTGGTGCTACATAGTGGAGTGGTTCATGTAGTGTCTGGTGCCACATAGTGGAGTGGTTCATGTAGTGTCTGGTGCTACATAGTGGAGTGGTTCATGTAGTGTCAGGTGCTACATAGTGGAGTGGTTCATGTAGTGTCAGGTGCTACATAGTGGAGTGGTTCATGTAGTGTCAGGTGCTACATAGTGGAGTGGTTCATGTAGTGTCTGGTGCTACATAGTGGAGTGGTTCATGTAGTGTCTGATGCTACATAGTGGAGTGGTTCATGTAGTGTCTGGTGCCACATAGTGGAGTGGTTCATGTAGTGTCTGATGCTACATAGTGGAGTGGTTCATGTAGTGTCTGGTGCTACATAGTGGAGTGGTTGTGACCTTTGGAGTGGCACTCAGGAACTCCACCACCCAGTATTTTCACTCGATATTATCGATAACATTCAATATAATGAGTTTTTTTTCTTTAATTCTTTCTTTATACTTGTACATTATATAATCCTTAAGCTTAATATCAGTAGCCATCTCCTAGTACATGAAAAAATTACAAAAAATTACGCGGTGTTTGGGTGTTGTGCGCATGTACTCACCTAGTTGTGGTTGCAGGGGTCGATTCATAGCTCCTGGCCCCGCCTCTTCACTGGCCGCTACTGGGTCACTCTCCGAGATAAGACGCTGCACGCTAGGTAGAGAGAGCAAAAAAGGAGAATTATAAGAAATGGTTATAACTTTGACCTTAATTTTTAAAGAGGTGGACCGGTAACCCAAAGCTCTAATGGCGGGTCATCATCTGACTATAACCCGTATCAGGAAACACTGTTTCCTGATGAACTTTACCTAACCTAACCTAGAGAGCACTGTCGCTGACGCAGTGCCGACCCTGTTGTGCAAGTGTAAGGTAGTGTTTCTTTTTGACTCAGCGACGTGTGTTGTGCTTAAAAACCATGTACCATATTATTGAATGTGATAAAGTGTAGAATTAGATGCTTATCATCCTTCCACCTATTTTATTTAATTCATAGTTTTTTTCGGTTCTTTTATTTTACAGATAATTTAAATAATTTAATCATGGCCTCCTTGCATCCCCAAGAAATAAGTTCTGTTTACCTGGAGTTTACCTGGAGAGAGTTCCGGGGGTCAACGCCCCCGCGGCCCGGTCTGTGACCAGGTCTCATATGTGACTGTAAGTGAACTTCAACAGCTTAAGTTTTCACAGCTCCATGAGAAAGTTAGTTAAGAAAAGAAGTCGTTCAACACCTGATATTCAAATATCTCAGCCAGGAATAAGCAACAACAAGAAGTATATTCGTAGCTTTAATTCTGAATGATACCAACGGAAAAGTTGGTTTTGCGGCTGTGAAGTAAAAAATGCATTGTTTTGTTTCTGGTGTTTGTTGTTTGGAGGTGATGTAACGTGGACACAAGACGCTTTTAGAAATATAAACAAAATGGAAGAAAAAACTGAAAAAAACATGAAGTCAAAGAAGCGTTGAGAATGTGGTTTCAGTGTCACTTTTAGGAAAGGTAAATATTAAGGAGAAACTTAGTGAGTCATACAGACTTTCAATCAATGAACATAACATAAAGGTTAAAAGAACCGCGCAAAGTAGAACAAGAAGAATGGATTTCGTTTTTAAATGAATGGATCAAACTTGAACTGTAACAATTTAGGTAAGTAAAAAATATTTTCTTGTTTATGATTTTTTCAAGCTTATGTATAATTTTTTTTTAATATGTTTGTTTCGTTTTACACAATATTAAAATAATGGCTAAAAAATTCTGAAGCAGAACCTCCACTAATTTTAGCTGCGAGCCGCCACTGCACCTTTGTGATATACCTGTGATCATTTTCGAGAGTTTTCCTACTCCTGCAGCCTGGTCCTGGACGAGGCTTGTCTGTTGCTAGCCTGGTCAACCAGGCTGTTGTTGCTGGTGGCCTGTTGACCCATACATCTATCACAGTCTTGTTGATCTAGCACTTGGTGGAGTTAGTGATTCAGTTTACACTTGTTCCTGCAGTGTTTTTGAGATCTGGTAGCAGGTTGAAGAGTCTTGGACCACGCATGTTGACACAGTGCTCTCTTATTGTGTCCATGGTGCCTCTGCTTTTGACTGGCTTTACTCTACACCTTCTACTATATCTTACTCTAGTAAGTTATGGTAGTGTGTATCTTTGGGACTAGGCCTTCAAGTTTCCTTCACGTATATATTATCAGGTATTCCTAGTCCTCCACTCAGGTGAGTATATATTGAGTACTTTTAGGAGTTTCTACTAGTTTAAATATATTATTGGCTCTATGCAGGCCATATTTGTTGAAGCTGACATATCTCTCTGCCCTGAATGGAACCATCTACACTGAGCAGTACTCTAGGAGAGAGAGCTCAAGTGATTTCAATAGTGTCATCACTGGCAATATGTCTTGTTCTAAAATTTCCATTATTCACCTTATATTTTTTCTAATTTTTGCAACATTTGTCTTATGTTCTGTAAATGTTAGTTCACATAACATTGTTACACGCAGGTCTTTCACATTTTCGTTTCGTTCTATCAGGTGGCCCTCCTCTGTACACAGTCTCTCTTTTGAGTTCCTTATTTGTCATCTTTGAACGTCATGTTATTCTCCACTGTCCTCTGGAAGGTTTTCTTTATACCTGCTTGCAGTTTTCCATGGCTCCAACTGAGAAGACTTTCATGCTTAATTTGGTATCTTCTGTAAATGATCATACGGAACTTTGTCTGGTGTTTTGTATGTTTGTTATGAGGAGAAACAGGCAAGTCGCCAGCACCGCCAACATTTTATTTTGGTAAAGCTTGATTTTGCTTATTTTATTACTGCTACTACTGCTATTATTATCACGACCACCACCACTACTACTACTACTACTACTACTACTACTACTACTACTACCACTACTCAAATACGACGTATATCTGAATTTGATATTTTGTTTAACATACGTTTTTATAGATTTATATAAAAATTTCTCTTTCTGCGTGTCTATGGCTGACGGAACAGGCTGCCTCGTTAAGGTTGGGTGTGTGTGTACTCACCTATTTGTGGTTGCAGGGGTCGATTCATAGCTCCTGGCCTCGCCTCTTCACTGATCGTTACTAGGTTCTCTTCCTGCTCTAAGACCTTTATCATACCTCTTTTTAAAACTATGTATGGTTCCTGCCTCCACTACGTCACTTGCCAGACTATTCCACTTCCTGACAACTCTATGACTGAAGAAATACTTCCTAACATCTCTTTGACTCATCGGAGTCTTCAACTTCCAATTGTGACCCCTTGTTGCTGTGTTTCATCTTTGGAACATCCTGTCTTTGTCCACCTTGTCAATTCCTCGCAGTATTTTATATGTCGTTATCATGTCTTCCCTAACCCTCCTGTCCTCTAGTATCGTCAGGCCAATTTCCCTTAACCTTTCTTCGTAGGACAATTCCCTTAGCTCTGGGACTATTCTTGTTGCAAACTTTTGCACTTTCTCTAATTTCTTGACGTTCTTGACCAGGTGTGGGTTCCAAACTGGTGTTGCATACTCCAGTATGGGCCTGACGTACATGGGGTACAGAGTATTGAACGATTCCTTACTGAGGTATCGGAACGCTATTCTTAGGTTTGCTAGGCGCCCATATGCTGCAGCAGTTATCTGGTTGATGTGTGCCTCAGGAGATGTGCTCGGTATTATACTCATCCCAAGATTGTTTTCCTTGAGTGAGGTTTGCAGTCTTTGGCCACCTAGACTATACTCTGTCTGCAGTCTTCTTTGACCTTCGCCGATCTTCATGATTTTACATTTGGCGGGGTTAAATTCAAGGAGCCAGTTGCTGGACAAGGCTTGTAGCCTGTCCAGGTCTCTATGTAGTCCTGCCTGATCCTCATCCGATTTAATTCTCCTCATTAACTTCACATTAACTGCAAACAGGGACACTTCTGAGTCTATCCCTTCCGTCATGGCATTCACATATACCAAAAACAGCACAGGTCCTAGGACTGACCCCTGTGGAACCCCGCTCGTTACAGGCGCCCACTCTGACACCACGTCACGTACCATAACTCGTTGTTGCCTCCCTGTCAGATTTTCTCTGATCTATTGCAGTGCCTTTCCTGTTATGTGTGCCTGATCCTCTAGCTTTTGTATTAATCTCTTGTGAGCAACTGTGTCGAAGGCCTTCTTGCAGTCCAAGAAAATGCAATCTATCCACCCCTCTCTCTTTCTTCCGTTACCTTGTCATAAAACCCCAGTAGGTTTGTGACACGGGATTTTCCTTCCCTGAAACCGTACTGGTTGTCGTTTATAAACTTGCTTCTTTCTAGGTGCTCCACCACTCTCCTCCTGATAATCTTCTCCATGACTTTGCATACTATACACGTCAGTGACACAGGTCTGTAGTTTAATGCCTCGTGTCTGTCTCCTTTCTTAAAAATTGGGGCTACATTTGCCATCTTCCAAACCTCAGGTAGTTGCCCAGTTTCAATGGATGTGTTGAAGATTTTTGTTAGTGGCACACACACCATTTCTGCTCACTTTATAAGGACCCACGGAGAGATGTCCGGTGCCACCGCTTTTGAGGTATCAAGTTCACATAGCTTCTTCTCCTCCTCGGTTGTGTGTATTTCATCCAGCACTTGTTGGTATACCCCTTGTTGCTGTACCTCCCTATTCTGACTTCCTGGGGTCCTTCCTGTCTCCACTGTAAATACTTCTTTAAATCTCATGTTGAGCTCCTCACATACTTCTTGGTCCTCTCTTGTGAACTCTCCACCTTCCTTCCTCAGCCTGATTACCTGGTCCTTGACTGTTGTTTTCCTCCTGGTGTAGCTATACAACAGCTTCAGGTCAGACTTGACTTTAGATGCTATGTCATTTTCGTATTGTCGCTAAGCCTCTCTTCTTATCTGTGCATATTCGTTTCTGGCTCTTTGGCTAATCTCTTTATTTTCCTTGGTCCTTTGTCTTCTGTACTTTTTCCATTCTCCAGTGCACTTAGGTTTTGCCTCCCTACACTTTTGGGTAAACTAAGGACTCGTCTTCTCTGCCTCCTTGCATTTTGTTGTCACGTAGTCCATCATTTCTTTTACTGGCTTTCCTGCCAATTCTCTTTCCCACTGAACGTCTTGCAGGAAGTTCCTCATGCCTGTGTAGTCCCCCCTTTTGTAGTTTGGTTTCTCTCGTCTTATTTTTGCAACCCTCTCCACTTGTAGCTCAACTATATACTTAAAGCTCAGAACCATGTGATCACTAGCTCCAAGGGACCTTTCGTACTTGATATCCATAATGTCTGAACTACTCAAGGTGAATACTAGGCCCAGTCTTGCTAGTTCATCCTCACCTCTCTCTCTGGTAGTGTCCCTATGCATGAGGTTTTCCAGTACCACATCCATCATCTTGGCGCTCTATGTTTCAGGACCCCCATGGGGCTCTAGGTTTTCCCAGTCAATCTTGTGATTGAAATCACCCATAACTAGTAACTTTGCTCTACCCATGTGAGATCTTTTGGCCACCTCGGCTGGTGTGTCCACCATTGCTCTGTTGCTCTCTTCATATTCTTCTCTTGGCCTCCTGCCGTTCTGTGGTATGTTATATATCACTGCAATTACCACCTTAGGGCCCCAGACTGGATTGTCCCTACTGTGTAGTCCCTTTCGCCCATTCCATCCAATTCCTCAAATTCCCACCGGTTTTTAATGAGTAGTGCAACTACTCCTTCCCTCTGCTCCCTCTATCTTTCCTTAGGATCTAATATCCGAGTGGAAAGAATGCATCTGTTATCCTGGTGAGTTTCGTTTCTGTGAGTGCTATTATATCTGGGGATGTCTCCTTGATTCTTTCATGCTACTCCTCACATTTATTTGTTATTCCGTCTACATTTGTATACAAACCTTCAACTTCTTTTCTAAAACTGTGGTCTGGGGGGTGCATTGGGGTTGGGGGAGCGGGAGACCTGACGAGGAACTATTGGGGGTTACTGTGAAGGAGGAGTTTGTAATGAGGTTGGTGGAGACATTGGGTACGGCATGGGGGTTTTGGGTTAGAATGTTTTGGTTGCATTGGGGTTGTCAGGGTTGGGGGGCTTCT
Organism: Cherax destructor; assembly: GCA_009830355.1. Taxonomy (NCBI): domain Eukaryota; kingdom Metazoa; phylum Arthropoda; class Malacostraca; order Decapoda; family Parastacidae; genus Cherax; species Cherax destructor. Next base: position 148,653 of record WNWK01001069.1, on the reverse strand, counting down.
GTAGGTGATTGTGAGGGAGGTTGTGTTTGATCTCCCTCCTGAGTCTGGGTTCGCCTGTCCATCTCCATCTTTCCTCCTTTCGTCTTTGTGTGTGTGTATGTATGTGTGTGCACGCGCGCCCGCGCGCGTGTGTTACCCTACATTTCTTACCTTCCCCCACACCACCTACCATCCCACCCACAGCACCTACCTTCACCACACACCACCAAGCTTCACCCCACACCACCTACCTTCCCCCCACACCACCTACCATCCCCCACACAACCTACCATCCCCACACCACCTACATTCCCCCCTACCTTCCCCCACACACCACCTACCTTCCCCCTCACACCACCTACCATCCCCCCACACCTATCATTCCCCACACCACCTACCACCCCCACACCACCTACATTTCCCACACCACCTACATTTCCCCCCACTACATTTCCACCACCTACCTTCACCACATCTCCAACCTTCCCCCACACCAACCTTCTCCCACACCACCTACCATCCCCTCACACCACCTACCATCCCCCACACCACCTACCATCCCCTCACACCACCTACCATCCTCTCACACCACCTACCATCCCCTCACACCACCTACATTCCCCCACACCACCTACCTTCCCCCAATCCACCTATCTTCCTCCCACACCACCTACCATCCCACCCACACCACCTACCTTCCCCACACCCCCTACCTTCCCCACACCACCTACCTTCCCCACACCACCTACCTTCCCCACACCACCTACCTTCCCCACACCACCTACCTTCCCCCACATCACCTACCTTCCCCACATCACCTACCATCCCCACAACACCTACCTTCCTCACATCCCCTACCTTCCCCACACACCACCTACTTTCCACCACACCACCTACCTTCCCCTCACATCACCTACCATCCCCATACACCTATCTTCCTCCCCGCACCACCTACCATCCCCCACACCTACCTTCCCCCACACCACCTACCATCCCCCACACCACCTACATTCCCCCACCCCCTACCTTCCCCACACACCACCTACTTTTCCCCCACACCACCTACCTTCCTCCTCACACCACCTACCATCCCCCACACCTATCTTCCCCACACCACCTACCTTTCCCCACACCACCTACCTTCACCACATCTCAAACCTTCCTCCCGCACCACCTACCATCCCCCACACCTACCTTCCCCCACACCACCTACCATCCCCAACACCACCTACCATCCCCCACACCCCCTACCTTCCCCACACACCACCTACTTTTTCCCACACCACCTACCTTCCCCCACACCACCTACCATCTCCCCACAACTATCTTCCCCCACACCACTTACCACCACCCTACACCACCTACCATCCCCACACCACCTACCATCCCTTCACACCACCTACATTCCCCCACACCACCTACCATCCCTTCACACCACCTACATTCCCCCACACCACCTACCTTCCCCCAATCCACCTACCTTCCCCACACCACCTACCTTCCCCCACCCCTTTCCCCCATCCCCCACTATAAAACATAGATCAATGCCGGCTGTTTTAAAAACTCACAACAAATTGAGTTTTTGAAGTTTTCACCAAGTTTGGTGAACTTTTTTGAGCTTTGGCTGGGTAAAGTTCAGGTAAGTTGTATTGAGAATGTACAATATGAGAGACTTTTACACCACACTACCTTTTTACCAGACCTTTACCAGTCTGATACTGACTCTGTGTAAGTGGAGCCCAGGGCTCCCTGTAGTGGAGCCCAGGGCTCCCTGTAGTAGAGTCCAGGACTCCGTGTAGTGGAGCCCTGGGCTCCCTGTAGTGTAGCCCAGGGCTCCCTGTAGTGGTGCCCAGGGCTCCGTGTAGTAGAGTCCAGGACTCCGTGTAGTGGAGCCTAGGACTCCGTGTAGTGGAGCCCAGGGCTCCGTGTAGTGGAGCCCAGGGCTCCGTGTAGTGGAGCCCAGGGCTCCATGTAGTGGAGCCCAGGGCTCCGTGTAGTGGAGCCCAGGGCTCCGTGTAGTGGAGCCCAAGGCTCCGTGTAGTGGAGCCCAGGGCTCCGTGTAGTGGAGCCCAGGGCTCCGTGTAGTGGAGCCCAGGGCTCCGTGTAGTGGAGCCCAGGGCTCCGTGTAGTGGAGCCCAGGGCTCCGTGTAGTGTAGCCCAGGGCTCCGTGTAGTGGAGCCCAGGGCTCGTGTAGTGGAGCCCAGGGCTCCGTGTAGTGGAGCCCAGAGCTCCGTGGGATAGGTGATGGAGCCTATTGTCCAAGCAATCCTATTTTGAGAGCTTGGAATACCTAGGTGTGGTATACCTAGGTGTGGAATTCCTAGGCGTGGTATACCTGTGTGTGGTATACCTATGTTTGGTATACCTGTGTGTGGTATACCTATGTTTGGTATACCTAGGTGTGGTATACCTATGTTTGGTATACCTAGGTGTGGTATACCTTGTATACTCAGTACATTTTGATCTGCCTCTAGTGAACTCTTAGTATAATTACCCTCGCGACATTATATTCTCTGGGTAATAAAATAATAATCAACCCGTCAGCTTTATTGCCGGTCATTCTAGTATCAATAAATTAAGTGTATCCTTTCATTTGGACTGTATAAGTATCCCTTCTTGGTTCTATTTGAGCTTCAGAAATATCCCTTAAGACATATATTACTGTGGTTCTGTTTGGATGTAGAAGTATCCCTTAAGAAGGGATACCTGACTGCGGTTTTGCTTGGATTTAGAAGTATCCCTTGAGGGATACCTTAGTGTGGTTTTATTTTTACTTAGAATTATCCCTTAAAGTATACCTTACTGTGGTTCTGTTTATACTTAGAAGATGCCTAGGGATGCCTTACTGTGGTTCTTTTTGTACTAGTATCCCTTAAGGGATACCTACTTATTGTGATTCTGTTAAACTTATTAAGGTATGCTGCTGAGTTGTATACCAAGAAAGTGTGTAATTTAAGTGGTTTACTAAGTGGAGAGTGAAGTTCCTTCTTCCCTGGGTAAGTGATCTCTCTGGTCATGGATTTAAGTATTAGTGGGCACTTAAGTGTGGTGGTGTTAGTGGTCACTTAAGTGTGGTGGTGAAGTGTTAGTGGTCACTTAAGTGTGGTGGTGAAGTGTTAGTGGTCACTTAAGTGTGGTGGTCAAGTTTTAGTGGTGACTTAAGTGTGGTGGTCAAGTGTTAGGGGTGACTTAAGTATGGTGGTCAAGTGTTAGTGGTGACAGGAACAACACTTGTATTGTTCACTATAACACAAAGAACAATCTGATGAACTTCCTCAGCACCAAACTTGTTATCATAGAGACAGAGATACTACTACAACTATTATTATTACTACTGCTACTACTACCACCACTACCACTACTACCACCACCACCACTACCACCACCACCACTACTACCACCACCACCACTACTGCTACTGCCCCCACTACTATTGTTACTACCACCACTACTGCTACTACCACCACTAATATTGCTACTACCACCACTACTATTGCTACTACCACCACTACTACCACCACTACTACCACCACTACTGCTACTGCCACCACTACTATTGCTACTACCACTACAACTACTACCACCCTGGAGATATGACCATCACTGGTGATAGTCTGATGGTCACCACTAACATCATCACAAGGCTCATTCTCAACTTGCCTACGGCAGAGACCAAACTAACCTTCACTGGACGTGAGGCGGCGGCTGTAACATACACTACGTGGGGTGGTACTGCTGTACGGGAATACCAACCCACAAAATTTTAAACTTAGAAGATTTCTACCTCCCCCTCCTACCTCTCCTCTTACCTCCCCCTCCTACCTCCCCCTCCTACCTCCTCCTCTCCCTCCCCCATGACAGGTGGTGTCCATGCTGGTTCATCACAAGGAGTTAACTCTCACACATTAAAACAGTAATCGAAGATGTAAATTGTGAGTTGTCTTCAGTCAGTTGTGAGTTGTCTTCAGTCAGTTGTGAGTTGTCTTCAGTCAGTTGTGAGTTGTCTTCAGTCAGTTGTGAGTTGTCTTCAGTCAGTTGTGAGTTGTCTTCAGTCAGTTGTGAGTTGTCTTCAGTCAGTTGTGAGTTGTCTTCAGTCAGTTGTGAGTTGTCTTCAGTTGAGTTGTCTTTGCGGTGTGTGGCGTTATTTTGTGCTGTGATGTGTTGCTACTTTGCGCTCTCTGGCGCTGTTCTGCGCTCTCTAGAGCTACTTTGCGCTGTCTGGTGCTATTCTGCGCTCTCTGGCGCTATTCTGCGCTCTCTGGCACTATTCTGCGCTGTCTGGCACTATTCTGCGCTGTCTGGCGCTACTCTGCGCTGTCTGGCGCTACTCTGCGCTGATGGTTACGTCTGAACATGTGTGTAGTTAAAATTAACCTTAATGTTCTCTAATACGAAGACTTTTAATTGATACAGCAGGGTGTGTGTGTGTGTGTGTGTGTGTGTGTGTGTGTGTTTGTACTCACATAATTGTGGTTGCAGGGGTCGAGTCACAGCTCCTGGCTCAGCTTCTTCACTGGTCGTCACTAGGTCCACTCTCTCTCCCTGCTCCATGAGCTTTATCATACTTCTTCTTAAAGCTATGTATGGATCCTGCCTCCACTACATCACTTCCCAGACTATTCTACTTCCTGACAACTCTGTGACTGAAGAAATACTTCCTAACGTCCCTGTGATTCATCCGAGTCTTCAACTTCCCTTGTTGCTGTGTCCCATCTCTGGAACATCCTGTCTCTGTCCACCTTGTCAATTCCTCTCGGTATTTTATATGTCGTTATCATGTCCTTCCCTATCTCTCCTGTCCTCCAGTGTCGTGAGGTTGAGTTCTCTTAACCTCTCCTCGTAGAACATGTCTCCTTAGCTCCGGGACTAGTCTCATTGCAAACCTTTACACTTTCTCTAGTTTCCTGACGTGCTTAGCCAGGTGTGGGTTCCAAACTGGTGCTGCATACTGGCTGTCGCCCATATGCTGCAGCAGTTATTTGGTTGATGTGCGCCTCAGATGTACTCGGTATTATACACGCTCCAAGATCCTTTTCCTTGAGTGAGGTTTGAAGTCTTTGGTCCCCCTAGACTGTACTCTGTCTGCGGTCTTCTTTGCCCTTCCACGATCTTCATAACTTTGCACTTGGTGGGGTTGAACTCCAGGAACCAGTTGCTGGACCAGGCCTGTAGCCTGTATAGATCCTTCTGTAGTCTTGCCTTATCCTCCTCTGACTGAATTCTCCTCATTAACTTCACATCATTTGCAAACAGGGACACTTCTGAGTCTATTCCTTCCGTCATGTCATTCACATATATCAGGAACAGCACCGGTCCTTAGACTGACCCCTGTGGAATTCCCCTCGTCATAGGCGCCCACTCCGACGCATCACGTACCATGATTCGCTGCTGCATTCCTGATCCATTGCAGTGTCTTCCCCGTTATCCCTGCCTGGTCCTCCAGCTTATGCACTAATCTCTTGTGTGGAACTGTGTCAAAAGCCTTCTTACAGTTCAAGAAAACGCAGTCTATCCTCCTCTCTCGTCTTACTGCTGTCACCCTGTCATAGCACTCTATTAGGTTTGTGACACAGGATTTCCCATTCCCTGAACCCGTGCTGGCTGTCGTTGATAAGCTCGTTCCTTTCTAGGTGCTCCACCACTATTCTCCTGATAATCTTCTCCATGACTTTGCATTCAATACATGTTAGTGACACTGGTCTGTAGTTTAATGCTGCGTATCTAACCCCTTTTTTTTTAAATTGGGACTACATTTGCTGTCTTCCATACCTCAGGTAGTCGCCCTGTTTCGTGAAGATTGTCGTGTGTGTGTGTAAGTTATAATAAACACCAAGGCAGTGACCAAACAAGACACAGTAGTCGTCACTTGCTGAGTAGTTGTCACTTGCTCAGTAGTCGTCACTCAGTCGTCACTTGTTCAGTAGTCGTCACTCAGTCGTCACTTGTTCAGTAGTCGTCACTCGCTCAGTAGTCACTCAGTAGTCGTCACTTGCTCAGTAGTTGTCACTTGCTCAGTAGTCGTCACTTGCTCAGTAGTCGTCACTTGCTCAGTAGTTGTCACTTGCTCAGTAGTCGTCACTTGCTCAGTAGTCATCACTTGCTCAGTAGTTGTCACTTGCTCAGTAGTTGTCACTTGCTCAGTAGTCGTCACATGCTCAGTAGTCGTCACTCAGTCGTCACTTGTTCAGTAGTCGTCACTCAGTAGTCGTCACTTGCTCAGTAGTTGTCACTTGCTCAGTAGTCGTCACTCAGTAGTCGTACGTCTTTCCTAAAGTGTATATCCTGCTTAGTGTATGAGTCTATAATTTAAATTGCATTAATGGGAGTAGTGTTGAGGGTGTAGGTGTATGAGGGCGTGTATGTGAGGGGTGTAGGTGTGTGAGGGCGTGTATGTGAGGGGTGTAGGTGTATGAGGGCGTGTATGTGAGGGGTGTATGTGTATACTACGAGATTACTGTGGATGGTAGTGGCTAGTTTATTTGGTGCAAAAGCCTATGAATATACAAAAGGCATAGGAACTAGGAATTAGGCCTGACTAAGAGAGTATATGAAAAGCAAGGGTTATGGGCGTGGGTGGGTGGGTTTTTTGGTGGAAGGGCGGGTTATTGGGCGGATGGGTGGGTGATTGGGTGGATGGGAGAGGAGAGAGGCCATACACAAGAGAGAAACAACACGAAGAGCATCATCGATCTTAAAGATAGTGTTGCGTGTGGACAAGCCTTCCCCCCCTCTCTCTCTCTCTGTGTCTCTGTCTGTCTGTCTCTCTCTCTGTCTCTCTCTGTCTCTCATCCTACCTCACCTAATTTAAACCCTTGATAAAAGTTCGGAACTTTATTAAAGATAAAGCCACATAAGGCACACAGGTAAAGTTAGAGCCAGCTCTACACTAAAGCTCTCATTTAGTCAATAGACTTTATTTTTCTAACGTTCTAATTTTGTTAGAATATGTTGCAACTGACAGCTGATGAATAATGTCTGAGAAGGGTAGAGCTAGTGAAAATAGTGATGGTTGTCCGTCTTGTGGTGTAATAGCTATTTTTCCGACTGTCCATGATCTTCATCCAGCCGTGGAACACTTCGAACACTGAGTCTCGAATATACCAATGCATAAAAAGGGATTTTGCCGCTGATGTGGCTAGTATATTGTGCACCCGATATCCATCCTGTGGACGATAACGCAAGAGCATATTGATAAAAGGCCTAGAAACTAGGCTTTTATATCCAAAATTTGTCTTATCTGTTGCCAACAAATTTAGGATGTTTGCTGAATATGTCTGCTATCTTATATTCAATAATAAGAAATCTTAGGCGATCAGTATCCCCAGTTTTGGAGGCTTTGCTTAAATGACCAACGCACCAGGTCAGGCTGAGATTAGGGTTGGGTCGTTTCGCTAGGTACAAGTCTGTGACGGGTTGCGGGTAAATAAACAAATTCTGAACTCTCAAATATAGAGATACGTTGTACCTCGTAAGGTCTTGCAGCCCCTGGTGTCCAGAAGCAAGACTGTTCTCTCCTCTCAACCCATGGTCCATCACCTATCCCTAGAGATGGTAATTCCCAAGTGGTAGTAACTGCAGCTCTGCTGGAAGATGGTAATTACCAAGTGGTAGTAACTGCAGCTCTGCTGGAAGATGGTAATTACCAAGTGGTAGTAACTGCAGCTCTGCTGGAAGATGGTAATTACCAAGTGGTAGTAACTGCAGCTCTGCTGGAAGATGGTAATTACCAAGTGGTAGTAACTGCAGCTCTGCTGGAAGATGGTAATTACCAAGTGGTAGTAACTGCAGCTCTGCTGGAAGATGGTAATTACCAAGTGGTAGTAACTGCAGCTCTGCTGGAAGATGGTAATACCATGGTAGTAACTGCAGCTCTGCTGGAAGATGGTAATTACCAAGTGGTAATAACTGCAGCTCTGCTGGAAGATGGTAATTGCCAAGTGGTAGTAACTGCAGCTCTGCTGGAAGGAAACCTTTGTAGGTGTCCTAGCTGATGAACCTTTAATGGAAATACTGGACGATATCCTTATTGACCAACTGAAGTCTCCCAGCTCAGGCTGACACTACTGAAGTCTCCCAGCTCAGGCTGACACTACTGAAGTCTCCCAGCTCAGGCTGACACTACTGAAGTCTCTCAGCTCAGGCTGACACTACTGAAGTCTCCCAGCTCAGGCTGACACTACTGAAGTCTCCCAGCTCAGGCTGACACTACTGAAGTCTCCCAGCTCAGGCTGACACTACTGAAGTCTCCCAGCTCAGGCTGACACTACTAAAGTCTCCCAGCTCAGGCTGACACTACTGAAGTCTCCCAGCTCAGGCTGACACTACTGAAGTCTCTCAGCTCAGGCTGACACTACTGAAGTCTCCCAGCAACCACAATTAGGTGAGCTCAGGCTGACATATTTCATCACTATGTGTGTGACCCATCCTGTGTTATGGAATATGACAGGGTAAACAGTTAGCACTTGCTCCCACTGTGTAACTGTCATATAGGATAGTGTAGCAACACACTGCTGGTGTTCCCACTGTGTAACTGTCATATAGAATAGTGTAGCAACACACTGCTGGTGTTCTCACTGTGTAACTATCATATAGAATAGTGTAGCAACACACTGCTGGTGTTCCCACTGTGTAACTGTCAAATAGAATAGTGTAGCAACACACTGCTGGTGTTCTCACTGTGTAACTGTCATATAGAATAGTGTAGCAACACACTGCTGATGTTCCTACTGTGTAACTGTCATATAGAATAGTGTAGCAACACACTGCTGGTGTTCCCACTGTGTAACTGTCATATAGAATAGTGTAGCAACACACTGCTGGTGTTCCCACTGTGTAACTGTCATATAGAATAGTGTAGCAACACACTGCTGGTGTTCTCACTGTGTAACTGTCATATAGAATAGTGTAGCAGTACACTGCTGGTGTTCCCACTGTGTAACTATCATATAGAATAGTGTAGCAACACACTGCTGGTGTTCCCACTGTGTAACTGTCATATAGAATAGTGTAGCAACACACTGCTGGTGTTCTCACTGTGTAACTATCATATAGAATAGTGTAGCAACACACTGCTGGTGTTCTCACTGTGTAACTATCATATAGAATAGTGTAGCAACACACTGCTGGTGTTCCCACTGTGTAACTGTCATATAGAATAGTGTAGCAACACACTGCTGGTGTAAGAAAACAGCACACTGCTGGTGTATCCAATTTTGCTAAACTAAAAAAAGAAAAAACGAGTGAATATCACAGAGAATTATCTATAACTTGTTAACACTCGATCAGATCGTAGTTAAAAGTGCCGCCGCCATTTTTTATTTTTTGGTTTAATTTAAGTTCCTTTTTAAAGTTTATGTAGGCAAAAGTAACTTGATTTTCCCTTCGCGAAGTGCCGGATCAACCAGGCTGTCACGGATGTGTGGGCCAGCAGCAACAGCCTGGTTGGGAGGCCTGGAGTGGGGCCCTGCCGCTGGAGTGGGAAGACTTTACACCAGAGACATGTAAACCACTCAGGCTTCCTCTCATGCTTCCTGTCATTCCTGCAGCAGCTGCAGCAGCAGCAGCACCAACAACAATAGCTACAGCAGCAGCAGCACCAACAACAACAAGAACAACAACAAGAACAACATCAACATCATCATACTCTCCGGAGACCCTCAACATTTAAGGTGTCAGAGGACCATGGGTCCTATCGTAACTCATCACAATAATTATGTACTAAGAGTTTGATGAATAAGACTCACTGTATAATACTTGAAACATCATTTATTCACGACTAGTTTGTGAGTCAACATCCTCCATCATCAGACACTGTACAGCAACTTCGGTCAATTATGAGAACTATATCTTAACGAATGCTAAACATCAAATTAATGTAAATAAAATACGATAATAAATGTAACACCTGCGTAACTTTGTTGTAAAGACGATTATCCAAACAGTTTGGATAATCGTCTTTACAATAAAGTTACGCAGGTGTTACATTTGTGTATTGTTGGTCAACGTGTCATTCTTCCTCTCACGTCGTTATAGCTGTAAGTATATTTCAGTTTTATTGAACAGCAGAAAAAAGTCTGAAAACTCTTAAATTATCAGTAGTTTCGATTAAAAGTATGATAATCTACGTGTCTTAACCAAAACGTTGGTCCTGAGAACAAGCATTTTTTCTTATATTTTTTTAAATTAATAATAGAATTCAGTCGCCGGCAAAGGCTTTGGAAGAAACCCAAAATACAGATGTGTTTTATACGAATTTTGCAAATGTAGTTAACAAATGTGACCATGGAGTGATAGCCCATAAAACGAGGTCTCTAGTTATAACAACAAAGGTAGGAAAAATTGTAATGAAATCTCTTAACAAAAGACAGAGCGGTATTAAAACAAAAACAAAGAAGCAATCTAGTCTGGATTAAGTTTTGGATACCAAGGCAGGCATCTGACACCCTCACTGTTTGGCAAGCATAAAACAGTCATAAAAACACTAGTCACACCTTATCATCATTCTTTGACGATGACGCCAAAATAATCTTCAAAGTGGCCTCAGAGGAAGATACACAAATGAAAATAATGAATTGTGTCATGGGATGAACAGCCTTGTGTGTCCTTGACCAAGAACCACTACGTTTAGTACTACACTCCTCTTATTGCCAGTTTTTGTGTTTACCTCCCACCTTGAGTTGGTCCAGCAGTGGACCTGACCAGCTTGCAGACACGACAGGTAAATCTTACAAACTTGGACCTGCATTCAGTATATGTATGTCTTTACGAGGATAGAAGAAATACTGACATCGAAAATATGGAAGCCAGTACACAAGTGCGTACACTCAGGATATCTTTATTGGGTATTAAGATGTGCCAAGTGTATGCATTCTTGTGTACTTACATCCACTTGTCATTGCTTTATGTGGTTCTTAGTAATTCTTAATCTTGTAATATTTCCTTCGCCTAGGAGACCAAGCCCTGGGGAAGCTGATCTCCAGGGCTTGGAGGTGTGGAGGTTGCTAGTGTAGGTGGAGGGGGATCTCTCGTACCTCCTCCAAGCTTTATACTGTGGAGGTTGCTAGTGTAGGTGGAGGGGGACCTCTAGTACCTCCTCCAAGCTTTGTACTTATGAGTTGTCTCTTAAGGTCAGGAAAGCCAGACTAAGGCTGACGTGAAAGTTTCCTTACTTTCCCTTCCCTTCTTTCTCCCCTCTTCTTCCTCCCTTCTTCCTCCTCCCTCTTCTTCCTCCCTTCTTCCTCCTCCCCTCTTTTTCCTCCCTTCTTCCTCCTCCCCCACTTCCTGCTTCACTATCTATCATTCACACACACACATACTACATGATAGTTCTTAGTCTAGGTAGATGTAGATAGTTCTCAGAAGATAGTCTGGGTGTGCACTCCAAAGTCCTCTGCTATTTATCTTTTCAACGCATTCCTTTTCCTTCTCTTACTCCTCCCTTCCCTCTTCCTCCTCAATTCCCTCTTCCTCCTCCTCTTCTCCCTCCTCCTCTCTCTCCTCCTCTCCCTCCTCCTCTCCCTCCACCTATCCCTCCTCCTCCCCGCTCCTCCTCTCCCTCCTCCTCCCCGCTCCTCCTCTCCCTCCTCCTCTCCCTCCACCTCTCCCTCCTCCCCTCCCCGCTCCTCCTCTTCCTCCTCCTCTCCCTCCTCCTCCCCGCTCCTCCTCCTCCTCTCCCTCCTCCTCCCCGCTCCTCCTCCTCCTCTCTCTCTCCTCCTCCTCCCGCTCCTCCTCCTCCTCTCTCTCCTCTCTCCCCTCCTCCTCCCTCCCTCCTCCTCTCCTCCTCCTCTCCCTCCTCCTCCCAGCTCCTCCTCCTCCTCTCCTCCTCCTCCTCCTCTCCTCCTCCTCTCCCTCCTCCTCCCCGCTCCTCCTCCCCGCTCCTCCTCCTCCTCTCCCTCCTTCTCTCCCTCCTCCTCTCCCTCGCAGACAGATCGACCGATGCCAAATTATATTTCTGCCTGGGAATTACCAATATCGGCACATTTTTCTTCGTTAGCTCCCGCCTCTATAGCCAATCAGAATTTATTTTGGGTGGTTGTGGTGGCCTTGCCTCCTCCTGACTGGCTGATATTATCCTGACTTTGAGATTCCGCGCTGGATTTTCCCCCAGAGTTGATTTGCCTGATAATGTACATTTAACTGAGAAGTGGAAAATGCTGAAATGCTATCGTAATATCATTTATTACAGATATTACTTGGGAATTACAGTTGATGGGACTACAGGGTGTGGCTGTGGTTATTACAGTGTGTGTAGCGTGCATGTGCGTAGCTCTGGCGTAGATGTATGTACGTTTTCAGTGTACGGTCCTCCCCGTGTGTGTGTGTAGTGATCATGTGCGTAGCTCTGGCGCTCATGTAAGCTCTCCTGTGTACGATAGTTCTCCCGTTTGCGTACACTAGGGTAGAAGTGTGTGTGTATGTGTGCGTGTGTGCGTGTGTGCGTGTGTGCGTGCGATTTTTCTGTGTAAAGTCCTCCCGTGTATGTAAGACGATCGTGTGCACGCGCTTACGTTCATATCTGTCTTTTGCCGTGTGTTCAGCTCGCTCATGTGCGTTTTATACGCACACACGAGTCAGTACTTCACGCCCCATACATGACTCGTGTATGTGTCGTGAAGAATTGCGTATACACACGTGTCTTGTATTCTGCATTGTGTGTACATATATGTATGGGTGGAGGAGAGGTACCGTGTGTATACATACAGTATGTATCTTGTATGGGTGGAGGAGAGGTACCGTGTGTATACATACAGTATGTATATTGTATGGGTGGAGGAGAGGTACCGTATGTATAAGTGTGTGTATAAGTGTATTTGTTGTATCAGTGTATTTATAGTATACAGTACCTACAAGCAGATGAATAAGACACTTGTGCAACAGTTATGTATCTTTATTGCTGAAACGTTTCGCCCATCCAATCGGCTTCTTCAGTCGAATACAGAGGTGACTGTGGAGATAACAGAAGTAGTGATGTTAAGGTGTAATCATTTCCTCAGTCTCAGGTGGTCAGTCCCTCAGTCTTGAAGGAGTAGTTTTAAGGTGGTCAGTCCCTCAGTCTTGAAGGAGTAGTTTTAAGGTGTCAGTCCCTCAGTCTTGAAGGAGTAGTTTTAAGGTGTCAGTCCCTCAGTCTTGAAGGAGTAGTTTTAAGGTGTCAGTCCCTCAGTCTTGAAGGAGTAGTTTTAAGGTGTCAGTCCCTCAGTCTTGAAGGAGTAGTTTTAAGGTGTCAGTCCCTCAGTCTTGAAGGAGTAGTTTTAAGGTGTCAGTCCCTCAGTCTTGAGAAGTGTTCACATACATTTTCCCAGGATATATCACATAACAGTCGCCTAACACGCACCTATTTCACTGATAAGTACTGTCAGCAGGGTGGATTGGGGCTGCAGGGGTGGGCACTGTCAGCAGGGTGGATTGGGGCTGCAGGGGTGGGCACTGGCTGCACGGAGTGGGCACTGGCTGCACGGAGTGGGCACTGGCTGCAGGGATGGGCACTGGCTGCACGGAGTGGGCACTGGCTGCAGGGGTGGGCACTGGCTGCACGGAGTGGGCACTGGCTGCACGGAGTGGGCACTGGCTGCAGGGGGTGGGCACTGGCTGCAGGGGGTGGGCACTGGCTACAGGGGGTGAGCACTGGCTGCAGGGGGTGAGCACTGGCTACAGGGGGTGGGCACTGGCTACAGAGGGTGGGCACTGGCTGCAAGGGGTGGGCACTGGCTGCAGGGGTGGGCACTGGGCACTGGCTACACGGAGTGGGCACTGGCTGCACGGAGTGGGCACTGGCTACACGGAGTGGGCACTGGCTGCACGGAGTGGGCTGGGGTGTAAGGAATCTAGCTCATGTTTCTTCCTACCAGGGAATCAAACCAGTGACCTTGCGATGTAGGAGGGAGGGAGAAAGAGAGGGAGGGAGGGAGAAACGAAGTTGGAGAAGGATAGGAGAGAGAGAAGAGAGGGAGGGGGTAATATGAAGGAGTGGTGTTGATGGAGGGGAGAAGGGAGGGGGACTTATCTCTCAGTACATCTTAACCAACAGTCTAAATTCTGATTGTTTGCAAAGAATCTGTTTCCTCACTATGAATTTTTCAGCAAATTCCGGCATTTACATTATGGTTTGGTCAGGTTAATTTACCTGAAGTTAGGTTAATTTACCTGAAGTTAAGTTAGGTTAAATTGTCTAACAATCAAAATTAACCAAATACAACAAGAAGCAATCAATGCACTTGTAAAAGAGGCCAGGAAAAAAAAACCGGTTGATGATTGATCCCCGTTTTCTCTTCCCGTTGTTTGTTCCGGTTTTCTTTTCCCGTTTTTTGTTGTCCGTTTTCTCTTCTAGTTTTCTGACCCCGTTTTCTGTTTCCAGTTTTCTGTTTTTTTTTTGTTCCTATTTCCTGTTCTCCGTTTTCTGTTCAACTTTCCTCCCCCCCCCCCCCCCCGACTACATCATAGTTTTATTTTTTGGCCTCAATCTAGCTTAATATAAGTAAACCTAGCCTAGTATAAGTTAACCTAGCTTTGTCTAAGCTAAACTAGCCTAGTCTAAGTTAACCTAGCCTAATCTAAGCTAACTAAACCTATCATAACCAAGATTAGATATGGAAATTTCTCTGGTTCGTATGTTGGAGTGTGTACGGCCAGCAGTAACAGCCTGGTTGATCAGGACTTGATCCACCGGGAGGCCTGGTCAAGGACAGGGTCGGGGGCGCTGACCCCAGGAAGCATTCTTCAGGAACGAGGAAGAAATGACTAGAAATTCTGTAGCATATGGTCATGGACAGGGCCGGGGGGGGGGGTTAACCCTCTGAACATCCTCCAAGTATATTCCAGGTATACTCCAGGTATATTCCAGGTATACTCCAGGTACGCTCCAAGTATAAACAGTGAGAATTACTACTGTTTAAGAGGATGGTTTGTTTACCCTTCCTTTGTCTCTCCTGCTCTGTAACCTGTTTATTTCCATTCCTGACTCTTCCTTTTTTTTTTTTTACCTTCCTTCTTCTGTTTATATTCTTGCTTCTTCGTGTTTGTATCCTCCCCCTTCTGTCTATTTCTTGTCTCTTCCGGTTTTTTCCCCCTCTCATTTCTCTGTATTTTTCCCTTGCCTCTTCATCTATTTCTTGCCTTGCCAGTGTCACAGCCCTACCTTCCTTCCTTGTATTTACCTCCCACTTACCTCCCACCTAGCACCTGCTGCTGCCCCCTCTCCCTTTCTTTGACCAAGGTAATTACCCCTCCCCTTTTTCTTGAAGGTAATTACCCCTACCCCTTTCCTTGAAGGTAATTACCCCTCCCTCTTGAAGGTAATTACCCCTCCCCTTTCCTTGAAGGTAATTCCCCCTCCCCTTTCCTTGAAAGTAATTACCCCCTTTCCCTTGAAGGTAATTACCCTCTTTCCTTGTCGAAGGTAATTACCCACTCCCTTACCCTTCACAAACGTGTTTAACCCCTCCCGTCCTTTCATAAACGTGCTTACCCATTCCCCCTCCCTTCGTAAACGTGCTTACCCCCTCCCCCTCCCTTCATAAACATACTTACCCCTCCCTTAAGGAATCGTACAGGATCCAGGAGAGACAAGAGCTAAAAGCGATTAATGAAATTGACAGAAATCCAAACCATTTCTTTTCATATGCCAGAGACAAGGCAAAAACCGCTTCCAGTATCCTTGCTTAAACAAGATGGAACTTACAATGGCGACAGTAAAGAAAAGAGAGACACTGAAGTCTCAGTATGACTGACTTTAGCCAATTATCAGACTAAAGATTAACAATCCGAACAAATTTTTCATGAGAGACTCAAAACCTTGTTGTCAATGTCAGCCAAATTTCTGACATAACCTTGACTCAACTGGACTCTGAAAAAGTCACTGACAATATGCCCATGCACTCTGCCCCAGACCCAAACTCATGGAACTCCATGTTCATCAAGAACTGCAAGAAGACCCTTTCACCTGCCTTAATTAAGTATGCTATGGAGAGGGAGCATAGACACGGGTGTCATCCGACAGTCGCTAAAAACAACTGATATAGCCCCACTCCACTAAGGTGGCAGCAAAGCGCTAATGTCCAACATTATAAAAATCTTTGAAAGGGTTCTAAGAAGCAAGAGAGCCAACCACTTGGATTCCCAACAATTACACAACCCAGGGCAACATGGGTTTAGAGCAGGTCGACCCTGCCTTTCACAACTACTGGGCCAGCTCTGCTGGAAGGAAACCTTTGTAGCTGTCCTAGCTGATGAACCTGGAATACTGGACGATATCCTACCAATTGGTAATTACCATCTTCCAGCAGAGCTGCAGTTACTACCACTTGGTAATTACCATCTTCCAGCAGAGCTGCAGTTACTACCACTTTGTAATTACCATCTTCCAGCAGAGCTGCAGTTACTACCACTTGGTAATTACCATCTTCCAGCAGAGCTGCAGTTACTACCACTTGGTAATTACCATCTTCCAGCAGAGCTGCAGTTACTACCAATTGGTAATTACCATCTTCCATCAGAGCTGCAGTTACTACCACTTGGTAATTACCATCTTCCAGCAGAGCTGCAGTTACTACCAATTGGTAATTACCATCTTCCATCAGAGCTGCAGTTACTACCAGCTCAGACTGACATTACTGAAGTCTCCCAGCTCAGGTTGACACTATTGAAGTCTCCCAGCTCAGGTTGACACTCTTGAAGTCTCCCAGCTCAGGTTGACACTATTGAAGTCTCCCAGCTCAGGTTGACACTATTGAAGTCTCCCAGCTCAGGTTGACACTATTGAAGTCTCCCAGCTCAGGTTGACACTATTGAAGTCTCCCAGCTCAGGTTGACAATACTGAAGTCTCCCAGCTCAGGTTGGCACTATTGAAGTTTCCCAGCTCAGGCTGACGTTACTGAAGTCTCCCAGCTCAGGCTGACACATTTCAAGACCTTGTATGAACCCCATCTTGCGTGATGCAATATGACAGGGACACATAGCTAGCCTTTGTTCCCACTGTGTAACTATCATATAGAATAGTGTATTAGCACACTGCTGGTGTTCCCATTTTGTAACTATCATAGAGAATAGTGTATTAGTACACTGCTGGTGTTCCCACTGTGAAACTATCAT
The DNA here is from genome assembly GCA_009830355.1 of Cherax destructor. NCBI lineage: Eukaryota > Metazoa > Arthropoda > Malacostraca > Decapoda > Parastacidae > Cherax > Cherax destructor. The sequence continues at coordinate 131,591 of WNWK01001069.1, read as the reverse complement.
AGAGAATAGTGTATTAGTACACTGCTGGTGTTCCCACTGTGTAACTATCATAGAGAATAGTGTATTAGTACACTGCTGGTGTTCCCACTGTGTAACTATCATAGAGAATAGTGTATTTGTACACTGCTGGTGTTCCCACTGTGTAACTATCATACAGAACAGTGTATTAGTACACTGCTGGTGTTCCCACTGTGTAACTATCATATAGAATAGTGTATTAGTACACTGCTGGTGTTCCCACTGTGTAACTATCATATAGAATAGTGTATTAGTACACTGCTGGTGTTCCCACTGTGTAACTATCATACAGAACAGTGTATTAGCACACTGTGTTCCCACTGTGTAACTATCATATAGAATAGTGTAGCAACACACGGACGTACAACCCCCCCTCCCCTTCCATCAAGAGCGTACTTAGCCCCCCTCCCTACCCTTCACGAACTCCTCCCCTCTCAACCATTCAGAAACGTTCTCCCCCTCCCCTCCTTACCCTCAACGTCTGTACTCCACCCCCCTCCCTCCCCGAACTTGTACGCCAAATTACAGCCTCCGCCAAAACTGTAGCTTGGCCAACATATCCCCTCCGTCAAGTTTGGCAGGCTGGAGGGAGCTGGCAGGCTGGAGGGAGCTGGAGGGAGCTGGCAAGTATATTTCCTAATATTTCAACGTTTCCTGCGTCTGCATGATTTTTTATCACGCTTATATTACCCGCCATCGATTTTTCATCCGGCCGCATTATTTTTGGCCTGACTGCTAGATGGGAACGAATGGATTTTGGCGGGTGAGCGATGCTATTTGGCGAGCCTTTCCGCGAAATTGGCGAAATTGCTCACTCCCGATGTCTGCTTAGAGAGAGAGAGAGAGAGAGAGAGAGAGAGAGAGAGAGAGAGAGAGAGAGAGAGAGGAAGAGAGAGTTTTCTTCTTCAGAGTGGAGTTCAGACTCCTTTTACTGTGCTATGTATGGTAGGCTCTCTCTGTCTCTCTCTCAGAGGCTGCACAAGAATAATGTATTTTGTTATCTTGCCATGGAGTGATTTGTCAAAGCTGATGTTAGTGTAGTGTTATTACTGCTGTAGCCTGACTGCTGTAGTTAGTGGCGGCGGCGGCGTGGAGACGGCGGTAATGGCATCGGCGGTGGCGGCGGCGGCGGCGATGGCGGCGGCGGCGTGTTGGCATCGGCGGTGGCGGCGGCGGCGATGGCGGCGGCGGTGATGGCATCGGCGATTGTGGTGGTGGCGGCGGCGGTGGTGGTGACGGGGACGTTATTGTTGTTTAGGGGGGTGGAAGGAGTGAGGGAGAAGGCTTGAAGGAAGGAGTGAGGGAGAAGACTAGAAGGAAGGAAGGAGTGAGGGAGAAGGCTAGAAGGAAGGAAGGAGTGAGGGAGAAGGCTAGAAGGAAGGAGTGAGGGAGAAGGCTAGAAGGAAGGAAGGAGTGAGGGAGAAGGCTAGAAGGAAGGAAGGAGTGAGGGAGAAGGCTAGAAGGAAGGAAGGAGTGACGGAGGCCATCACAACTTACATCAACTTGAGTCTGTGTCAGGCTGGTCATGAATTTAGGATGGTATTCTGAATCTGTCTCAGAAAAATGTTAGGACATGCCAAGGTGCCAGGGAGGTTGGTGGTAGTTGTGGTTGGTAATGGTGTTGGTTGCAATGGGGAAGTGTTTTTGGTTGTGGTGGTTGATAGGTGGAGGTTGTTTTGGTTGAGACTTTGTGGTGACAGAAAGCGACCATCTTGAGAAGATGTAAGCTAGAGAGAGAGAGACGCTCCCTCTTCAGGCGAAGGCGAAGACTCACAGACCTTCTCAAGGCTGCTAGACTGTCGTAAGTACGGAAGAAAATTGAAATAAATTTCAAAATACTTCTTCTCATTTGACAGATCCGTGACAAAAACCACATCGAGTATCGGGCCCTTGCTTAAACAAGATGGATCTGGGAGACTTCAGTAGTGTCAGCCTGAGCTGGGAGACTTCAGTAGTGTCAGCCTGAGCTGGGAGACTTCAGTAGTGTCAGCCTGAGCTGGGAGACTTCAGTAGTGTCAGCCTGAGCTGGGAGACTTCAGTAGTGTCAGCCTGAGCTGGGAGACTTCAGTAGTGTCAGCCTGAGCTGGGAGACTTCAGTAGTGTCAGCCTGAGCTGGGAGACTTCAGTAGTGTCAGCCTGAGCTGGGAGACTTCAGTAGTGTCAGCCTGAGCTGGGAGACTTCAGTAGTGTCAGCCTGAGCTGGGAGACTTCAGTAGTCAGACTGAGCTGGGAGACTTCAGTAGTGTCAGCCTGAGCTGGGAGACTTCAGTAGTGTCAGCCTGAGCTGGGAGACTTCAGTAGTGTCAGCCTGAGCTGGGAGACTTCAGTAGTCAGACTGAGCTGGGAGACTTCAGTAGTGTCAGCCTGAGCTGGGAGACTTCAGTAGTCAGACTGAGCTGGGAGACTTCAGTAGTGTCAGCCTGAGCTGGGAGACTTCAGTAGTCAGACTGAGCTGGGAGACTTCAGTAGTGTCAGTCTGAGCTGGGAGACTTCAGTAGTCAGACTGAGCTGGGAGACTTCAATAGTGTCAGCCTGAGCTGGGAGACTTCAGTAGTGTCAGACTGGAGCTGGGAGACTTGCCAGTAGTCAGACTGAGCTGGGAGACTTCAGTGAGTCAGACTGAGCTGGGAGACTTCAGTAGTGTCAGCCTGAGCTGGGAGACTTCAGTAGTCAGACTGAGCTGGGAGACTTCAGTAGTGTCAGTCTGAGCTGGGAGACTTCAGTAGTCAGACTGAGCTGGGAGACTTCAATAGTGTCAGCCTGAGCTGGGAGACTTCAGTAGTGTCAGCCTGAGCTGGGAGACTTCAGTAGTCAGACTGAGCTGGGAGACTTCAGTAGTCAGACTGAGCTGGGAGACTTCAGTAGTGTCAGCCTGAGCTGGGAGACTTCAGTTGGACAATAAGAATATCGTCCAGTATTTCCATTAAAGGTTCATCAGCTAGGACACCTACAAGGTGCCTTCCAGCAAGAGCTGCAGTTACTACCACTTAGAATTACCATCTTCAGCAGAGCTGCAGTTACTACTACTTGGAATTACCATCTTCCAGCAGAGCTGCAGTTACTACCACTTGGTAATTACCATCTTCCAGCAGAGCTGCAGTTACTACCACTTGGTAATTACCATCTTCCAGCAGAGCTGCAGTTACTACCACTTGGTAATTACCATCTTCCAGCAGAGCTGCAGTTACTACCACTTGGTAATTACCATCTTCCAGCAGAGCTGTAGTTACTACCACTTGGTAATTACCATCTTCCAGCAGAGCTGCAGTTACTACCACTTGGTAATTACCATCTTTCAGCAGAGCTGCAGTTACTACCACTTGGTAATTACCATCTTCCAGCAGAGCTGCAGTTACTACCACTTGGTAATTACCATCTTCAGCAGAGCTGCAGTTACTACCACTTGGTAATTACCATCTTCCAGCAGAGCTGCAGTTACTACCACTTGGTAATTACCATCTTCCAGCAGAGCTGCAGTTACTACCACTTGGTAATTACCATCTCTCAGGATGACCTGTACCATACACAGCAGAAATGGAATTTTTCTGAAGATCTCCATCATTACAGAGCTGGACAACAAAAATTATACATAGGAGAGAAAATAGAAGACTTGTACAACATTTGGGACCTTATCCTCGAAATGTTGCGCCAACAAAGCAGATTTTTTTCAGTGGATAATACAATTCAGTAGATAATACAACACTTCAGTGGATAATACAACACTTCAGTGGATAATACAACACTTTGGTGATAATACAACACTTTGGTGGATAATACAACACTTAGTTAATAATACAACACTTGGGTGGATAATACAACACTTGGGTGGATAATACAACACTTGGGTGGACAATACAACACTTGGGTGGACAATACAACACTTGGGTGGACAATACAACACTTTGGTGGACAATACAACACTTGGGTGGACAATACAACACTTGGGTAGACAATACAACACTTGAGTGGATAATAAAACACTTGGGTGGATAATAAAACACTTGGGTGGATAATAAAACACTTGGGTGGATAATAAAACACTTGGGTGGATAATAAAACACTTGGGTGGATAATAAAACACTTGGGTGGATAATAAAACACTTGGGTGGATAATAAAACACTTGGGTGGATAATAAAACACTTGGGTGGATAATACAACACTGGTGGATAATACAACACTTAGTGGATAATACACTAGATAAGTTGGATATGGCTAAGCTGCATTACTGAACATTATTAAGAGAGGCTGGGCCGCTAGATCATAGTTTGCTAAAAAAAAGAATACTGCTCAGCATAGTAATTCATACAGGTGTATACAAGGCACGACACTGACCATACGCATACAAGGCACGACACTGACCATACACATACAAGGCACGACACTGACCATACACATACAAGGCACGACACTGACCATACACATACAAGGCACGACACTGACCATACACATACAAGGCACGACACTGACCATACACATACAAGGCACGACACTGACCATACACATACAAGGCACGACACTGACCATACACATACAAGGCACGACACTGACCATACACATACAAGGCACGACACTGACCATACACATACAAGGCACGACACTGACCATACACATACAAGGCACGACACTGACCATACACATGCAAGGCACGACACTGACCATACACATACAAGGCACGACACTGACCATACACATACAAGGCACGACACTGATCATACACATAAAAGGCACGACACTGACCATACACATACAAGGCACGACACTGACCATACACATACAAGGCACGACACTGACCATACACATACAAGGCACGACACTGATCATACACATACAAGGCACGACACTGACCATACACATACAAGGCACGACACTGATCATACACATACAAGGCACGACACTGACCATACACATGCAAGGCACGACACTGACCATACACATACAAGCCACGACACTGACCATACACATATAAGGCACGACACTGATCATACACATACAAGGCACGACACTGACCATACACATGCAAGGCACGACACTGACCATACACATACAAGGCACGACACTGACCATACACATACAAGGCACGACACTGACCATACACATACAAGGCACGACACTGACCATACACATACAAGGCACGACACTGATCATACACATACAAGGCACGACACAGATTATACACATACACCAATGTAAGTCACACACAAGTACAAATGAGCACACATATAATTATATACATATATGCCTACACATTAGTGATGTTGAGGGAGGGATGGGGAGAGGGAGAGTGATGTAGAGTTGGTAATGTAGGTGGGATAGAGGATAGGTGGGCAGGTGTGGAGAGAGAAGTGGTGGATAGGGGGATAGTGGTGGTGGATAGGGAATAGGGTAGGCTGGTGGAAAGTGGGGATGGTGGTGGTGGTGGGGTGAGAGACGCATAGGGTGGGGAGAACGACCAGTTCAGGGGGAAGGGGAAGTGCGGGGAGGTAAACCAAGTGTTTAAGTGTAGATGAAGCGACGACTGGTACAGGTACTTCCCATCACTACAGTTTCCACTTCTTTCCTTCCGCCCGCCCTTCCTCCCTTTCTCTTCCTCCCCTTCTCCCTCTTCCTCCCTCTCTCTTCCTCCCTCCTGTGTGACTCCACATTTGTCCTGGAGTGAACATGAAGGATTGTTCAGAAGTGACCATCATCTTCTGGGTGTCACCATCTTGAGAGAGAGAGAGAAACCTAGAGAGAGAGAGAGAAGCCTAGAGAGAGAGAGAGAGAGAAGCCTAGAGAGAGAGAGAGAAACCTAGAGAGAGAGAGAGAAGCCTAGAGAGAGAGAGAGAGAGAAGCCTAGAGAGAGAGAGAGAAACCTAGAGAGAGAGAGAAAGAAACCTAGAGAGAGAGAGAGAGAGAGAGAGAGAGAGAAAGAAAGAAACCTAGAGAGAGAGAGAGAGAGAGAGAAACACACACACACACACAAAACCCCACACACACACAACCACACACACACACAAACACACACACACACACCGATGGCATGATGGCTAGCGCTCTTGCTTCACACACGGAGGGCCCGGGTTCAATTCCCGGCGTTGCCGAAACATTTCGAAGTGTTTCGTTACACACACACACACTTATATACAACAGGCCTAGTGTCTAATCGACATGTGCCTAGGACAAAATGGTAACTAACACACACACACACACACACACAAACACACTATAGAGGGGTCTTATATGGGGGTAATAACATGGTTGAGGAGGTTCCTGGTGAGTGTGTGTGCTGAGTCGCCAGTTTTAACTTGGGATAAAAAAAAAAACTACAACGGATGTTAAACTTAAGTTGGAATTTGTGTGTGAGGTCTGGAGCCTAACTTAAAGTTACGTACAAATTGTATGAACTAAAAAGATGAAGTGAAACAGATACATAGAGCCAATAAAGCATTTAATTTACTGGGAACACCTTAGTCTGGAGCGGAGAAGAGAGCGATACATTATAATATATACCTGGAAGATGCTTGAGGGTCTGCTCCCAAATCTGCATGCTGGAGTAAGAGATATGGAAGGAAGAGCAAAATAAACCCAGGGAAAAGGGGAGATGCAGTGATAACAATAAGGGAACACTGTATCAACATTCGTGGCCCGGATTGTTCAACATCTTACCAGGTTTAGCGCTTTGTTTTGATTATAATAATAACCAACATCTCTCCAGAAAATATCAGAAACACTGCTGGGACAAGTGTAGAAGCCTTCAAGAGGAAACTGGACAAGTATCTTCACCAGGTGCCAGATCAACCAGGCTGTGAGGGATATGTCGGGCAGAAGACCACCAGCAGCAACAGCCTGGTTGACCAGTCTAGCACCAGACAAGTCTGGTCCAGAGCTGCGGGATTAGCAATATTCTAGAAACCCATCAAAGGTAGAGATCAATTTCAAAGTGAGTGGAAGGGGATAGGATGGGATGTAAGAGACTGGAATGAGAGGGATGGGATGTAAGAGACTGGAATGAGAGGGATGGGATGTAAGAGACTTGAATGAGAGGGATGGGATGTAAGAGACTTGAATGAGAGGGATGGGATGTAAGAGACTTGAATGAGAGGGATGGGATGTAAGAGACTGGAATGAGAGGGATGGGGTCGCAGGATAGGTGAGGCCACATATGGACGGTATGGGACGGAATGATGGAGCTGGGAAGAGGAGGCAGGGGAGTAGTATGGGATGGTGTAGGGGCTAGGGGCTAGCAGGGGAGGCTCAGGGCTAGGGGCTAGCAGGGGAGGCTCAGGGCTAGGGGCTAGCAGGGAAGGCTCAGGGCTAGGTTTGCTTCCTTCCAGATCATGATTGATGGAACACAACTTGGGTTGCCAGCACTATGGTCGTCTGCGAATTAATTACTCTCATATCTCCCGTTTGGTTTTCATTTTTCTTCAAAGAACACTTACGTTCTCCTTTAAGGAACACTTACGTTCTCCTTTAAGGAACACTGACGTTCTCCTTTAAGGAACACTTACGTACTCCTTTAAGAAACACTGACGTTCTCCTTTAAGAAACACTTACGTTCTCCTTTAAGAAACACTTACGTTCTCCTTTAAGGAACACTTACGTTCTTTTTTAAGGAACACTTACGTTCTCCTTTAAGAAACACTGACGTTCTCCTTTAAGAAACACTGACGTTCTCCTTTAAGGAACACCGATGTTCTCCTTTAAGGAACACCGATGTTCTCCTTTAAGGAACACCGATGTTCTCCTTTAAGGAACACTGATGTTCTTCTTTAAGGAACACTGACGTTCTCCTTTAAGGAACACCGATGTTCTCCTTTAAGGAACATTGATGTTCTCCTTTAAGGAACACTGTTCTTCTTTAAGGAACACTGACGTTCTCCTTTAAGGAACACCGATGTTCTCCTTTAAGGAACATTGATGTTCTTCTTTAAGGAACACTGATGTTCACCTTTAAGGAACATTGACTCTTTTTTTCCTTTAAATATCTCTGATTGTAATGGTGATTGTGGTTGGGTAGGGGTTGTAGTTGTCTTAGTAATTGTTGTGGTTGTCTTAGCAGTTGTGGTGGTTGTGATAGTGGTTGTCTTAATTGTGGTGGGAGTTGTCAGTGTATCATTACACTGTATCATTACACTGTATCATGGTCACCATCATAACACTGTACCATGGTCACTATCATAACAATGTACCATGGTCAATATCATAACACACTGTAAGGGGAGGCACTGTACCATGTATGTGAAGAACACTGTACTTGTCAACTTCAACCTGGTGATGTAAAGGTTTAAAAAACCCACAAGTTGAAGAATGAGACACTTGTACAACATTTGGGAATCTTTATTGAGGAAACGTTTCGCCCGCCAGTGACTTCAGTCCAATACAGAGAAGAACGATGAAAATGAGGAGTTTGAGGTAATCAGTCCCTCAGCCTGGAGTCGATGTTGTCAGTCCATCAATCTTGAAAAGAATTCAAGCATAAGTGCGAAGAAGTAGCTTATATACTGTAGGCAGGTGAGGTGCAGCAGTTGGAGGTAGTGTCACACTTGACACATGTGGAAGTAGGTCATGGCCAAGGGTTAGGCAAGTGAAGAATTCCCTGTATTAAAATCCTAAGGTGTTGCTGTGTCTGACAGGATGTGAATGAATGGTTCAGAGAACCGACGAGTTGATAAATTAGACACATATGCAACACTTGTGTATCTTTATTGAGGAAACGTTTCGCCACACACTGGCTTCATCAGTCCTTACAAAGTAGAATGGTGAAGATTGATGGACTGATTACATCGACTCAAGGCCGAGTTACTGACCACCTCAAACTCCTCCTGTTCTTCATGATTCTCCTTTGTATTGGACTGATGAAGCCACTGTGTGGCGAAACGTTTCCTCAATAAAGATACCCAAGTGTTGCACACGTGTCTAATTTATCACACAGTATTATACATTACCACCCAGTACACTGTATTATACAATACCACCCAGTACACGGTATTATACAATACCACCCAGTACACTGTATTATACAATACCACCCAGTACACGGTATTATACATTACCACCCAGTACACGGTATTATACATTACCACCCAGTACACGGTATTATACATTACCACCCAGTACACGGTATTATACATTACCATCCAGTATACGGTATTATACATTACCACCCAGTACACGGTATTATAAATTACCACCCAGTACACGGTATTATACATTACCACCCAGTACACGGTATTAAACATCACCCAGTACACTGTACTAAACATCACCCAGTACACAGTACTAAGCATCACCCAGTACACTACTAAATAGCACCCAGTACTAAACATCACCCAGTACTAAACATCACACAGCACTAAACATCACCCAGTACACACACAGTATTAAAAAGTACACTACTAAACATCACCCAGTGCACTACTAAACATCACCCAGTACACGGTACTAAACATCACACAGTACTAAACATCACACAGTACTAAACATCACCCAGTACACAGTACTAACATCACACAGTACTAAACATCACCCAGTACACATTACTAAACATCACACAGTACACGGTACTAAACATCACCCAGTACACAGTACTAAACATCACACAGTATTAAACACCCAGTACACTACTAAACATCACCCAGTGCACTACTAAACATCACCCAGTACACAGTGCTAAACAGTACACAGTACTAAACATCACACAGTACACGGTACTAAACATCACCCAGTACACAGTACTAAACATCACACAGTATTAAACACCCAGTACACTACTAAACATCACCCAGTGCACTACTAAACATCACCCAGTAAACAGTGCTAAACATCACACAGTACACAGTACTAAACATCACACAGTACACGGTACTAAACATCACCCAGTACACAGTACTAAACATCACCCAGTACACAGTACTAAACATCACACAGTATTAAACACCCAGTACACTACTAAACATCACACAGTGCACTATTAAACATCACCCAGTACACAGTACTAAACATCACCCAGTACACAGTACTAAACAGTACACGGTACTAAACATCACCCAGTACACAGTACTAAACATCACCTAGTGCACTACTAAACATCACCCAGTACACAGTGCTAAACATCACCCAGTACACATTACTAAACATCACCCAGTACACAGTACTAAACATCACCCAGTACACAGTACTAAACACCACCCAGTACACAGTACTAAACATCACACAGTATTAAACGCCCAGTACACAGTGCTAACCATCACACAGTACTAAACATCACCCAGTACACAGTGCTAAACATCACACAGTACTAAACATCACCCAGTACACAGTGCTAAACATCACACAGTACTAAACATCACCCAGTACACAGTGTTAAACATCACACAGTACTAAACATCACCCAGTACACAGTATTAACATCACACAGTACTAAACATCACCCAGTACACAGTACTAAACATCACACAGTATTAAACACCCAGTACACTACTAAACATCACCCAGTACACAGTGCTAAACATCACACAGTACTAAACATCACCCAGTACACAGTGCTAAACATCACACAGTACTAACACACCCAGTACACGTATTAACATCACACAGTCTAAACATCACCCAGTACCAGTACTAACATCATCAGTGCCTACTAAACTATCACCCAGTACACAGTGCTAAACATCACCCAGTACACTTACTAAAATCACCCAGTACACAGTACTAAACATCACCCAGTACACAGTACTAAACACCACCCAGACACAGTACTAAACATCACACAGTATTAAACACCCAGTCACACTACTAAACATCACACTACTAAACATCACCAGTGCACATAAACATCACCCAGTACATACTACAGTACACAGTACTAAACATCACACAGTACTAAACATCACCCAGTACACAGTACTAAACATCACACAGTACTAAACATCACCCAGTACACAGTGCTAAACATCACACAGTACTAAACATCACCCAGTACACAGTACTAAACATCACACAGTACTAAACATCACCCAGTACACATCTAAACATCACACAGTCATTTAAACATCACCCAGTACACAGTGCTAAACATCACACAGTACTAAACACCAGTACACTACTAATCACCAGTACACAGTACTAAACATCACACAGTATAACACTACATACTAAACATACACAGTGACTTAAACATCACCCAGTACACAGTACTAAACATCACACAGTAACATAAACATCACCAGTACACGTACTAAACATCACCAGTACACAGTACTAAACATCACCCAGTACACAGTACTAAACATCACCCAGTACACAGTACTAAACATCACACAGATAAACATCACAGTACACAGTACTAAACATCACCCAGTACACAGTCTAAACATCACCAGTACACAGTACTAAACATCACCCAGTACACAGTGCTAAACATCCCCACAGTACTAAACATCACCCAGTACACAGTATTAACATCACCAGTACTAAACATCACCCGACGTACTAAACATCACACAGTACTTAACATCACCCAGTACTTACAAACATCACCCAGTCACAGTACTAACATCACCCAGTACACAGTACTAAATCACCCAGTCACACAGTACTAAACACACCCAGTACACAGTACTAAATCACACAGTATTAAACACCAGTACTACAAACATCACCCAGTGCACTACTAAACATCACCCAGTAAACAGTGCTAAACATCACACAGTACTAAACATCACCAGTACACAGTCTAAACATCACAACAAGTACTAAACATCACCCAGTACACAGTGCTAAACATCACACAGTATAAATCACCCAGTACACAGTTACCTAATACATCACCCAGTACACAGTACTAACATCACACAGTACTACTAATCAGTACACGTACTAAACATCACCCAGTACACAGTACTAAACATCACCCAGTACACAGTGCTAAACATCACACAGTACTAAACATCACCCAGTACACAGTGCTAAACATCACACAGTACTAAACATCACCCAGTACACAGCACTAAACATCACCCAGTACACAATACTAAACATCACCCAGTACACAATACTAAACATCACCCAGTACACAGTACTAAACATCACCCAGTACTAAACATCACCCAGTACTAAACATCACACAGTACACAGTACTAAATATCACCCAGTACACAGTACTAAACATCACCCAGTACACAGTACTAAACATCACCCAGTACACAGTACTAAACATCACCCAGTACACAGTACTAAACATCACCCAAGTACACAGCACTAAACATCACCCAAGTACACAGCACTAAACATCACCCAGTACACAGGCTTCACCACTGGTCGTACACAAGTGTTTTTAGTGTTGGTTGTGAAGAAGATTGAGAGAAACATTAGCATGGAAGAGAAGGTAAGATAAATCTTCCATAACAACGGTAATTAGGTAATGAGTGTTAGTGTAACGAGCGACGCAGGTACCAACAATAGCACTCATCCACAAGTTGGATTGCCACTGATATCTCACCTAATTTTTCTCAATATACCGCAGACCCAGGGCCTTTTCCTTTTTTTTTTTTACTGGCTAATACGCCATTTAAAGCCACCACACAAAATTGACTTGAAATTTTGGAATGCAATTGTTGGGATAAAACAGAGATTTATCCTCACTTCCTACACTCGCGTCTAATAACAGGAACCTGGGTTCGAATTCCGCAACGGGACGGACATTCAATTGGGAGGGAGGTGGTGGGGGAGGGGATACCAAATTTTGACTTCGAAATTGTCAATGTAATGGCATGTGGGTTTTAAAGTTCTCATGTTTTTTGTAGCATGATTTGGTGGTATCTCCCGGGGGGGGATCAGACTCGGCCTAACCACTGTGATCCTGGCGAAATGTGCTCGTTCAGTGAAGGTAGAATGACCCTGTAGCTGGTGTAATGGCCAGGTGGTGTAAGAGAGAGTCGCAGCTGGTCATAGCCAGGCTTGTGTACCCACAGATGAGCCAGTTAATATTAACGCTGTTGTTAGTCACAGTAGTTAATGTTAACTTTAATGTTAACACTGCTGTTAGTCACTTTAGTTTTAACACTGTTAGTCACAGTAGTTAATATTAACACTTAGCTACAGTAGTTAATATTAACACTTAGCTATAGTAATAAATATTAACACTATTGTTATCTACAGTAGTAAATATTATCACTGTTAGTCACAGTAGTTAATTTTAACACTGTTCCTAGTCACAGTAGTTAATATTAACACTGTCACAGTAGCTAATATTAACACCGTTGTTAGCTATAGTAGTTAATAACACTGTTACAGTAGTTGTCATGAACATTGTGGGGACGTTAGTAGCCCCAATAATAAACATTAACAATATGAATAATAACATATATTATTAACATTGTTAGGGACATTAGGGACGACTATAATTACAGGACTGTGTCAGCCCTCTTACGATCACAAGACTGTGTCAGCCCTCTTACGATCACAAGACTGTGTCAGCCCTCTTACGATCACAAGACTGTGTCAGCACTCTTACGATCACAAGACTGTGTCAGCACTCTTACGATCACAGGACTGTGTCAGCACTCTTACAATCACAAGACTGTGTCAGCCCTCTTACGATCACAAGACTGTGTCAGCACTCTTACAATCACAAGACTGTGTCAGCCCTCTTACGATCACAAGACTGTGTCAGCCCTCTTACAATCACAAGACTGTGTCAGCCCTCTTACGATCACAAGACTGTGTCAGCCCTCTTACAATCATAAGACTGTGTCAGTCCTCTTACGATCACAATACTATTGTGTCAGAGGCCAGGAAGGTGATACAAGGAGACCAGATATTGAACGGTGACAGCTGGTATAACGGGAACACAATAAGGAACATTAACAGCTGGTATAACGGAAACACAAGGAACAGTAACAACTGGTACAACGGGAACACAAGGAGCAGTAACAACGAGTTATGGTACAAGATGAAGTATCACAATGGGCGCCTGTGACGAACGGGGTTCCACAGGGGTGAGTTTTAGGACCAGTGCTGTTTTTGGTATATGTGAATGACATGACGGAAGGGATAGACTCAGAGGTGTCCCTGTTTGCAGATGATGTGAAGTTAATGAGGAGAATTAAATCAGATGAGGACCAGGCAGGACTACAAAGAGACCTGGACAGGCTGGACACGTGGTCCAGCAACTGGCTACTCGAATTTAACCCCGCCAAATGCAAAGTCATGAAGATCGGGGAAGGGCAAAGAAGACCGCAGACAGGGTATAGGCTAGGTGGCCAAAGGCTGCAAACCTCACTTAAGGAGAAAGATCTTCCGGTGAGTATATGTAATACCGAGCACGTCTCAGGAAGCTCACATCAACCAGATAACTGCTGCAGCATATGGGCGCCTGGCAAACCTGAGAATAGCATTCCGATACCTCAGTAAGGAATCGTTCAAGACACTGTACACCGTGTACGTCAGGCCCATACTGGAGTATTCAACACCAGTTTGGAACCCACACCTGGTCAAGCACGTCAAAAAATTAGAGAAAGTGCAAAGGTTTGCAACAAGGCTAGTCCCAGAGCTAAGGGGAATGTCCTACGAAGAAAGGTTAAGGGAAATCTACTTGACGAAACTGGAGGAATTGAGGGTTAGGGAAGACATGATAACGACATACAAAATACTGCGAGGAATAGATAAGGTGGACAGAAACAGGATGTTCCAGAGATGGGACACAGAAACAAGTAAAGTACAGTAAAGGTTTATTTCTTGTAAAGGTTACAATATGTAATTATAATTTTGGTTTGCTAAGTAGAAAGAAAACCACTATCATGCCGGGGCATTTCACCCAGACTAATACTAATACATATTAACTACTTAAAACTAGACAAGATGATAGTACATAGTAACTACTTAAAACTAGACAAGATGATAGTACATAGTAACTACTTAAAACTAGACAAGTGGTTTACTTGATAACAATCATATTTAACCTTAATACTAATGCCAGGTAGTCAAGGTGGAAGTTTCTAAGGATAATAATCCTGAACTTGCCCATAATAAAAAATATTACAATTAATGGTTCAGTCAGTAATATTTCATGGACTGGCAAAAGTTTAAGAGTATAGAGGCCACATAAAATTAGTTAGTTGTTTTGGTTGATTTGGT
Source organism: Cherax destructor (assembly GCA_009830355.1). Lineage (NCBI taxonomy): Eukaryota > Metazoa > Arthropoda > Malacostraca > Decapoda > Parastacidae > Cherax > Cherax destructor. Next base: position 116,455 of record WNWK01001069.1, on the reverse strand, counting down.
TAGTATTGAGAGATAAGATGATTTTTTAGCGAAGTCCTAAATTTATAAGTAGTCAGGGGATCCTTTACCGGTTCCAGTAGCGAGTTCCAGATCTTCAGGACCTTTATGTGTATAGCATTTTTGCATAGTGAGACTGACACGAGGGGTGTTGAAGAGTGCCTCGTGACTGTGTATTCTGTTGTAACTGTCAAGGAGTAGTTTTAGTGTAGGGTTTATAGTGGAATTTAATGTTCTGTCACAATTGGAAGTTGAAGACTCAGATGAGTCAAAGGGATGTTAGGAAGTATTTCTTTAGTCATAGAGTTGTCAGGAAGTGGAATAGTCTGGCAAGTGAGGTAGTGAAGGCAGGAACCATACATAGCTTTAAGACGAGGTATGATAAAGCTCATGGAGCAGGGGGAGAGAGGACCTAGTAGCGATCAGTGAAGAGGCGGGGCCAGGAGCTGATTATCGACCCCTGCAACCACAAATAGGTGAGTACAAATAGGTGAGGGGACACAGACACAATAGAGCACAACACTCAGTACTGAACACACAACACTCGGTACTGAGCACACAACACTCGATACTGAGCACACAACACTCGGTACTGAGCACACAACACTCGGTACTGTACTGAGCACACAACACTCGGTACTGTACTGAACACACAACAATCGGTACTGAGCACACAACACTCGGTACTGAGCACACAACACTCGATACTGAGCACACAACACTCGGTACTGAGCACACAACACTCAGTACTGAACACACAACACTCAGTACTGAACACACAACAATCGGTACTGAGCACACAACACTCGATACTGAGCACACAACACTCGGTACTGAGCACACAACACTCGATACTGAGCACACAACAATCGGTACTAAGCACAACACTCGGTATTGAGCACACAACACTCGGTACTAAGCACAACACTCGGTACTGAGCATACAACACTCGGTACTGAGCACACAACACTCGGTACTGAGCACACAACACTCGGTACTGAGCACACAACACTCGGTACTGAGCACACAACAATCGGTACTAAGCACAACAATCGGTACTAAGCACAACACTCGGTACTAAGCACAACACTCGGTACTAAGCACAACACTCGGTACTAAGCACAACACTCGGTACTGAGCACAACAATCGGTACTGAGCACAACACTCGGTACTAAGCACAACACTCGGTACTAAGCACAACACTCGGTACTGAGCACAACACTCGGTACTAAGCACAACACTCGGTACTAAGCACAACACTCGGTACTAAGCACAACACTCGGTACTGAGCACAACACTCGGTACTAAGCACAACACTCGGTACTAAGCACAACACTCGGTACTAAGCACAACACTCGGTACTGAGCACAACACTCGGTACTGAGCACAACACTCGGTACTAAGCACAACACTCGGTACTAAGCACAACACTCGGTACTGAGCACACAACAATCGGTACTAAGCACAACACTCGGTACTGAGCACACAACAATCGGTACTGAGCACACAACAATCGGTACTGAGCACACAGCACTCGGTACTGAACACACAACACTCGGTACTGAGCACACAACACTCGGTACTGAGCACACAACCTCGGTACTGAACACACAACACTCGGTACTGAGCACACAACACTCGGTACTGAGCACACAACACTCGGTACTGAGCACACAACACTCGGTACTGAGCACACAACACTCGGTACTGAGCACACAACACTCGGTACTGAGCACACAACACTCGGTACTGAGCACACAACACTCGGTACTGAGCACACAACACTCGGTACTGAGCACACAACACTCGGTACTGAGCACACAACACTCGGTACTGAGCACACAACACTCGGTACTGAGCACACAACACTCGGTACTGAGCACACAACACTCGGTACTGAGCACACAACACTCGGTACTGAGCACACATCACTCGGTACTGAGCACACAGCACTCGGTACTGAGCACACAACACTCGGTACTGAGCACACAGCACTCGGTACTGAGCACACAACAATCGGTACTGAGCACACAACAATCGGTACTGAGCACACAACACTCGGTACTGAGCACACAACAATCGGTACTGAGCACACAACACTCGGTACTGAGCACACAACACTCGGTACTGAGCATACAAGACTCAGCACTGAACACAACAATATACACACAATACTGAGCACACAACAATATACACACAATACTGAGCACACAACAATATACACACAATACTGAGCACACAGCAGTGTACACACAATACTGAGCGTGCGCACAAACACACACACACACACACACACACACGTACGTACGTCAGGCCCATACTAGAATATGCAGCACCAGTCTGGAACCCACACCTGGTCAAGCACGTAAGGAAACTAGAGAAAGTGCAAAGGTTTGCGACAAGGTTAGTTCCACAACTCAGGGGTCTGTCTTATGAAGAAAGATTGAGGGAAATAGGACTAACAACACTGGAGGAAAGAAGGGTCAGAGGAGACATGATAACGACATACAAAATACTGCGGGGAATTGACAAGGTAGATAGTGACAGGTTGTTTCAGAGAGGGAACACAGAAACAAGGGGACACAACTGGAAGCTGAAGACTCAGATGAGTCAAAGGGATGTCAGGAAACATTTCTTCAGCCACAGAGTAGTCAGGAAGTGGAATGGACTAGAGAAAGATATAGTGGAGGCAGGAACCATACATAGTTTTAAGACAAGGTATGATAAAGCTCATGGAGCAGGGAGAGCAGAGACCCAGTAGCAGACAGCGAAGAGGCGGGGCCAGGAGCTGAGTCTCGACCCCTGCAACCACAATTAGGTGAGTACAATTAGGTGAGTACACACGCCCCGATGGCATGGTGGCTAGCGCTCTTGCTTCACACACGGAGGGCCCGGGTTCAATTCCCGACGGGGCCGAAACATTTCGAAGTGTTTCGTTACACACACACACACACACACACACACACACACACACACACACACACACACACACACACACATACACACACATACATACAACAGGCCTAGTGTCTAATCGACATGTGCCTAGGACAAAATGGTAACTAACACACACACACACACACACACACGCACGCACGCACGCACACAGAGTTTAAGGAAAATAGACCTGACGACACTGGAGGACAGGGCTGATAGGGAGGACATGATAACGACATATAAAATACTGAGAGGAATTGACAAGGTGAATAGGAACAGAATGTTTCAGAGATGGGACACAGCAACAAGGGGTCACAACTGGAAGTTGAAGACTCAGATGAGTCACAGGGATGTTAGGAAGTATTTCTTCAGTCATAGAGTTGTCAGGAAGTGAAACAATCTGGAGAGTGATGTAGTGGAGGCAGAATCCATACATAGCTTTAAGAAGAGGTACGATAAAGCTCATGGACCAGAGATAGTGTGGACCTAGTAGCGACCAGCGAAGAGGCGGGGCCAGGAGCTGTGTATCGACCCCTACAACCACAATAGGTGAGTGTACACAGAGAGAGAGAGAGAGAGAGAGAGAGAGAGAGAGAGAGAGAGAGAGAAACACGTATTGAGTTAAGAGAGGAAGATGGACAGCTTAGTGGAAATGACAAGGTCTGTAAGCTGAACACAACCATACAAGGTGACGAGGCTCCCTATCCAGTGGCTCCTCTATCAACCACTCCCTATCCAGTGGCTCTTCTATCAACCACTCCCTATCCAGTGGCTCTTCTATCAACCACTCCCTATCCAGTGGCTCTTCTTCTATCTACCACTCCCTATCCATTGACTCTTCTATCCACCTGTGGACGGTGTTCGGGAACATTAACAAGGAATCATTCAGGATAGTATTTGACATAAGTCAGAGGTATCACAGCACACAGCACCTGTCTGGCACTTACACCTGATACACCATGGGAGGAGACTGGTCCCAGACCTGAGAGGACTGACCTACCAAACCTAAGAAGTCAACCTGACGGCTGTAGAGGCAAGAAAAGCCAGGAAAAAAACTGACACTAGCGTGCAATATACTGAGAGAAAGTGATAAGACAGTGGGTTAGCCCGGGGATCGCGGACGTGGGAGCATAAACTTAAGTTAACGTGTAATAACTTAGACAAGAAGGAGGTGGAATCAGCCAAATAAATTGTAATTGGTACGACAGAACTCACGAGGCAGGAAACTAATGAAGGTGGTCGTGTACAGTTAAGATGGGCGCGAAGGAGCCAAGACTCGACCCTGGCAACCACAAGTAGGTGAGTTCAACTAGGTGAGTATGGTACTGAGCACACACAAGGTACACAGTACTGAGTACACAGATATACACATAACAGTGAGTGTTAGTGTGGTTGTGAGTGCGCTGCCGCCTAAGCATGTCGATCCTATCCCAGTCCGTCCGCCTACCCTTGTATCTACCCGTTGTGCGGTGGGTAGACGTGAAGCTTATCCTTGTTGCCCAGGTGCACTTGTTGTGGCAGGCAGGTTGCTCGTCAAACCAGACTTTGATGTTTAAGTCTTAAATTTGTAGTCTTGAGGCTTTATCCTGAATGACTGAGTTTGAGAGAAGGTCGCCTACCACAGCTTTACAAGGTGTCTCTGCGCACCTCTGTATTATTGAGCAGTCAGTAGTTGTTTGCACCTCCCTGTTTTCTTTTGACGTGGAGATACGGGATGGTGTTTGTTTGCGTGCAGTGGGCGTACTAACACGTGGGATGCTGCATGGTGGTGGGCGTGTGGGCGTGGTTGTCACTAACCACCAGCTCCCCAGCACCGTCACCCACAGTGTTTTCTTGCAGATGGTGGCGGCCCTGTGTTTCCTACCATGTTCGCCGACCCTCCCGCCGACCTGGACTCTGGCGACGCCAGTAAGCTTGTCTCACCACCCAAGCCAGCAGCAGCAGCAGCAGCACCTCAACCGCCGCTATCCATAAGTAAGGACCTCGTTCCCACTTCCACATGGAAGACCACAGAACACAACTCATTCAGCTGCAAGCCCAGCGCCCGCGCCACTTGCGACGTTCTTCCCATCATTATCAACCCCACTACTGTCAGTACCTCCTCCATCACCACCAACCCCAGTGATGGAGAGGTTCCCTTGACCTTCGCCACCGCAGACCCTCCAGAGCTTGCCAAGAGCAGTAACCTAACCGGTGTAAAGCCGACACAGAGATGCATAAGCCCGCCAGCAGGTACGGTGTGTTACAATAGCACCTTGAGTAGCGTAGGCGTCGTTGCTCTGGCCAGAGGCGCTGGTGGAGCTAGCAACACTACAGTAGAAGACGCCTGGGATAGTTTGAGAGACGCGATCTCAGCCCCTAAATCTGGGGCCTCGCGATGGACACAAAGTGATCTGATGGAAGCTCTTGCGCTCGTCAAATCTGGCACGCCAATCAAGCCAGCGGCGGAGCGCTGCAACATCCCCGTCATGACGTTGTGGCGGCGCACGCGCGCACTTGGCATCGTCTCGTCGAAGGTACAATGCGGCTTCCGCTACCCAGCCGCACGACGGCGCTCCAAGAACGACCAGCAAAACCACGCTGGAATAAAAAACGAACCCGATCTGCAGTTTCCGGTGAAGACGGAGCCGGAAAGTTTCAAAGTATTGAAGGTAGAGCCAGAAATTTTGCGTCAGTGCAAACCTGAGGTTGACGATTATTTAAAATGCTGTAGTGGCATCGAAAAGGATGTCCGCATCTCCCGGGCTGGTCCCCTGAAGGAGATGTCAGCAGTACACGCCTCCTGCCGCGTGGCTTCACGGGAGAGCAGCCCTAGACCCTCTGGCAGGGAGAATAGTCCACTGTTTCCCAGTAGAGCAAGCAGCCCTAAAATACTGGCGGTTAGAGAGGCCAGCTCAAACCATTCTGACAAGGTCACACCCGCCACTCTTGTAAAAGACAAAAATATCCATCCAAAGACAGTTGAAAATGTGGCAGCGGTCGTGACGCTGAACAATTCTAAACTACAGCAGCAGCAGCAGCAGCAGAAGCAGGACAACATCCTGAAGAATTCTGAAAAACTGCTCACTGAAGATGGCTCACATAGGGCAGTGAAAACTGGCCAATGTAGGGAAGAGAGTGGACGGGGCCAGGTTCCCCCTCCCCCGGGGCGGGCAGACAGGTTCCGGGCCTGGGTAGACATTGTGTTAGAGGGCACAGAGTGTTCTCAGCAGCAACAAGACACTCCCCAGGACCTCACCACCCGTCACCAGCGCCCTCCCACGTCCTCACCACCATCACTGCCTACCACCAGCACCTCCATCACCACTACCTCAACCTCCCCGCCCCACACCTCATCTTCCGTCCATCACTAACTCTCTCAGTCAAAGGAAAAAGTCAAAGCTCAAGAAACTGATGGCCAGGGAGAAGCTCAAGGGGGCGGCGCCCCCCATCTCTGTCGCTAAACTTCTGAATTCTAGGAGAGGGAATGTAAGGTCACCTGGACTTCTAGAAACACCTGCGGCTAGTCATACCTTAATTAGAATTTGATGACTGATAAATGAGCTGTTATAAATATCTGTTATTTCCATATTTTATTTGTATTAAAAATGTGTCATACCTTTACTGTAGCCCTTTATCATCTCTCCTTCACTATCTTCACCTCTCCATTTTTCCAACCTTTTCTCACCTAACCTTCCCCTTCCAACCTCCCCCTTCCAACTTCCCCTTCCAATCTCCCCTTCCAACCTCCCCCTTCCAACCTCCCCCTTCCAACCTCCCCCTTCCAACCTCCCCCTTCCAACCTCCCCCTTCCAACCTCCCCCTTCCAACCTCCCCCTTCCAACCTTCCCCTTCCAACCTCCCCCTTCCTAGAGTAGGAACCTTCCATCTAGACGTAAGTGTATCAGTGTGTAGGGTAGCAGTACGCTGCTGACATACCCAATTTTCTTAATAAACACGCTAGTGTGGAGAAATCTGCAAACAAGTTTTTAAACTGGGCTGGTCCTGAGTGCACGCCCGACGGACGCCCGACGCACGCCCGACGCACGCCCGACGCACGCCCCATAGCACCATCATTCCCTAACACATATTTACCAGATCTTGGAGAGTCCAGGAGACAAGGTGGCGTTGTCCTCCAGGCTGGTTTATATATCAAGAATTCTAATTAGTTGGCAGTGTAGTTTGACGTGTTTTTGTGGGTGTGTTGTCCTGCTGCTGAGACAGCTGCTGCTGCTGCTGCTGCTGCTGCTGCACGACAACCTCACTAAATATCGTCAACTGTGCATATATTAGCCAGATCAGTGATGCAACCTGGACCATGATGTAAGGTGAAACCTGGACCATGATGTAAGGTACAACCTGGACCATGATGTAAGGTACAACCTGGACCATAATGTAAGGTACAATCTGGACCATGATGTAAGGTACAACCTGGACCATGATGTAAGGTACAACCTGGACCATGATGTAAGGTACAATCTGGACCATGATGTAAGGTACAACCTGGACCATGATGTAAGGTACAACCTCGCACCTTACATGAAAAATAAAGAAAACAGTGGTCCAGGATCTTCCTGTTAGAGTAATTACTGACATAACCCATGTTCTGCAGGGAGCTCTACTCTGCTCTACTCTGCTCTTCTCTGCTCTATTCTGCTCTGCTCTACTCTGCATCACACTGAAACAGAGCCGTACATGAAGTCCAGTCCAAAATGAAAGAAGATAGTGACTGATTCTTGGAAAAGGCCACCGGTTCTTGAAGATGGTGACTGGTTCTTCAAAAAGACCACCGGTTCTTGAAGATGGTGACTGATTCTTGGAAAAGGCCACCGGTTCTTGAAGATGGTGACTGGTTCTTGAAAAAGGCCACCGGTTCTTGAAGATAGTGACAGGTTCTTCAAAAAGACCACCGGTTCTTGAAGATGGTGACTGATTCTTGGAAAAGGCCACCGGTTCTTGAAGATGGTGACTGGTTCTTGAAAAAGGCCACCGGTTCTTGAAGATGGTGACTGATTCTTGGAAAAGGCCACTGGTTCTTGAAGATGGTGACTGATTCTTGGAAAAGGCCACCGGTTCTTGAAGATGGTGACTGATTCTTGGAAAAGGCCACCGGTTCTTGAAGATGGTGACTGATTCTTGAAAAAGGCCACCGGTTCTTGAAGATGGTGACTGATTCTTGAAAAAGGCCACCGGTTCTTGAAGATGGTGACTGATTCTTGAAAAAGGCCACCGGTTCTTGAAGATGGTGACTTGTTCTTGAAGATGGTGACTGGTTCTTGAAGATGGTCATTGGCTCTTGAAAAATGGTCACTGACTTGAAAATAGTCACTGGTTCTTGACGAGACTTCAAATTTCCAACCTTCGCTGGCTTGCTGTAGTCACGTCTCAAACACCAACTGAAGTGAATGTAGATGCATCCAGAACGGGACCCCAGTGACACTGACCACGACTTGTACCATCGGACAGTAGCTGCTGCTGCTGCTACCCTCATGGGTTGTAAATAGTGTGGTGACGCAGACAAATTGGGACGAAGAAAACAGTTCAGGATATTTAAAGGAAACGTATCGCACGTAGTGACTTCATTAGTGTTATTGTAGCTACCACGGGAGGAAAGTTTCCCCTAAAGTGTACACAAGTATTTTTTTTCCACACACTACTGTGGTAATGTATTTTTTCCTGTGTGAACCGCACGGTCTCTGACCCAAACCAGACCTGTTTATTAGAGGACACGAGGCATTAATTACTACAGGCACTACAGGTTGCCATTATCAGTGCCCCGTGGCCTGGTGACTAAAGCTCTCGCTTCACACGGTGAGGGTCCAGGTTCGATTCCCGGCGTGTTTCTTTACACCAGTTGTCTATGTTCCCCATCAGTAAAATGGGTACCTGGGTGTTAGTCGACTGGTGTGGGTCGCATCCTGGGACAAAACTGACCTAATTTGGGGGAAATGCTCTGCATAACAAGGGGCTTTCTATATAGTAGTATGTCATTGATGTCAGCTAGGCCTGTATACCTTGTATACCTTGTACATGTACTTGTAGAAATAGGAGTAGTCACGACTGGTAGCTAATCATCTTTGCACCAGATTTACAACTATCCACTAACCTACAGAGTCGCTTACGTATTCAGAATAGAAGTGGAAGTTGAAGCAAAGACACAGTGTGTAATCATTAAGAAAAATAAATAGCAAGGATAGGAAAGACTTATTTCCAGGTCACCAGGTCCATCACACTTGAGGTTTGATATGTAGTCCATAGATGGTGCTGACCTGCATCCATCAAACAGTGAGCGTACACGACCCAGTGAGCATACACCACCCAGTGAGCATACACCACCCAGTGAGCGTACACGACCCAGTGAGCGTACACGACCCAGTGAGAATAAACCACCCAGTGAGCATACACCACCCAGTGAGCATACACCACCCAGTGAGAATAAACCACCCAGTGAGCATACACCACCCAGTGAGCGTACACGACCCAGTGAGCATACACCACCCAGTGAGCATACACCACCCAGTGAGCATACACCACCCAGTGAGCGTACACGACCCAGTGAGCGTACACCACCCAGTGAGCATACACCACCCAGTGAGCATACACCACCCAGTGAGCATACACCACCCAGTGAGCATACACCACCCAGTGAGCGTACACCACCCAGTGAGAATAAACCACCCAGTGAGCATACACCACCCAGTGAGCGTATACGACCCAGTGAGCATACACCACCCAGTGAGCATACACCACCCAGTGAGCATACACCACCCAGTGAGCATACACCACCCAGTGAGCATACACCATCCAGTGAGCATACACCACCCAGTGAGCATACACCACCCAGTGAGCACACGACCCAGTGAGCATACACCACCCAGTGAGCATACACCACCCAGTGAGCATACACCACCCAGTGAGCATACACCACCCAGTGAGCATACACCACCCAGTGAGCATACACCACCCAGTGAGCGTACACGACCCAGTGAGCATACACCACCCAGTGAGCATACACCCCAGTGAGCATACCACCCAGTGAGCATACACCACCCAGTGAGCATACACCACCCAGTGAGCGTACACGACCCAGTGAGCGTACACGACCCAGTGAGCATACACCACCCAGTGAGCGTACACGACCCAGTGAGCATACACCACCCAGTGAGCATACACCACCCAGTGAGCGTACACCACCCAGTGAGCGTACACCACCCAGTGAGCATACACCACCCAGTGAGCGTACACCACCCAGTGAGCATACACCACCCAGTGAGCATACACCACCCAGTGAGCATACACCACCCAGTGAGAATAACCACCCAGTGAGCAACACACCCAGTGAGCATACACCACCCAGTGAGCATACACCACCCAGTGAGCATACACCACCCAGTGAGCATACACCACCCAGTGAGAATAAACCACCCAGTAACACGGGATGTAAAGAGTCATAATCAACACTCCTTTTAACTATATACAGAAAAATTAATAGCCATAGAAAGCTTTCACCTCTCAGCTAGAGAGAGAGAGAGAGAGAGAGAGAGAGAGAAAGAGAGAAAGAGCAGAGGTGGTCAGTGTACAGAAGAACATTGGAGTATTGTTGTCTTCGTAGACTGAACAACACCTAAAGTATTATCATTACCTCAGATCACTTGGCTTGTTCTCTCTGGAAGAAAGAAGAGAGAGATACTTGGTAATATACACAGAAGATACACAAGAGCCTGGGCCCTAACCTGCACACTGCCTTGACAGCTAACTGGAGTGAAAGATATGGGAGATAGTGCGTAATAAATCTAGTGAAGAGGAGGGGTACCGTCGTCCAAGACTCCAACCTGCTACCATCACGTATCAGAAATATTGGCAGAACGAAGATAGAAGTTTTCGAGAAACTGAACAGCTTCCTGCTAGGAGTGCCTGATCAGCTAGCAGAAACAGCCTGCTTAATCAGGTGGTAAACGGGGAAGAGTGGCCTCAAGAAAGCTCTTGAAACCTGTGATAGGTGAAGTATAGGTAGGGGGCCACACAGAGCTTGGGGAATGAAAGGTAATCAGATTTAGCCAAATGGAAGGATCAAGTGTGTGTGTGTGTGTTAGTTAGTTACCATTTTGTCCTAGGCACATGTCAATTAGACACTAGGCCTGTTGTATGTATGTGTGTGTATGTGTGTGTAAGGAAACACTTCGAAATGTTTCTGCCCCACCGGGAATTGAACCCGGCCCCTCCGTGCGTGAAGCACGTGCGTGTGCGTGTGCGTGTGCGTGTGTGTGTGTGTGTAACCTCGATGCTGGCCAGATTAGCCTCATGATATTTGCCTACAATGAATGAATATCCAGGATACATGAAGCAGTGTGTAGGTGGAAAAGAATGACAAAGAGGCAGGCTGGAGGGACGAGCCTCAAGAGGCAGGCTGGAGGGACGAGCCTCAAGAGGCAGGCTGGAGGGACGAGCCTCAAGAGGCAGGCTGGAGGGACGAGCCTCAAGAGGCAGGCTGGAGGGACGAGCCTCAAGAGGCAGGCTGGAGGGACGAGCCTCAAGAGGCAGGCTGGAGGGACGAGCCTCAAGAGGCAGGCTGGAGGGACGAGCCTCAAGAGGCAGGCTGGAGGGACGAGCCTCAAGAGGCAGGCTGGAGGGACGAGCCTCAAGAGGCAGGCTGGAGGGACGAGCCTCAAGAGGCAGGCTGGAGGGACGAGCCTCAAGAGGCAGGCTGGAGGGACGAGCCTCAAGAGGCAGGCTGGAGGGACGAGCCTCAAGAGGCAGGCTGGAGGGACGAGCCTCAAGAGGCAGGCTGGAGGGACGAGCCTCAAGAGGCAGGCTGGAGGGACGAGCCTCAAGAGGCAGGCTGGAGGACGAGCCTCAAGAGGCAGGCTGGAGGACGAGCCTCAAGAGGCAGGCTGGAGGGGCGAGCCTCAAGAGGCAGGCTGGGGACGAGCCTCAAGAGGCAGGCTGGAGGACGAGCCTAAGAGGCAGGCTGAGACAGCAATGTAATAACGCGACTTTAGTCTCAATCTCTGGGAATTGCAAGACGCGGGTCTCCAGATCCTCCACACCGCCACTATTTTGTCTCCCAAAGCCGACGAATGCCATAAAATCCGAGTGTGGGGCCATGTTGGAGAGTTTTTTGTGCTAATGCATATTTCACCAGCAACAAGGGGCACCAGCACCTGCAGGCACCAGCACCTGCAGATAGAAGCATCTATAGGCATATATATATATATATATATATATATATATATATATATATATATATATATATATATATATATATATATATATATATAACATATATATAACATATATATAGTGTGTGTGTGTATGTGTGTGTGAGAGAGAGAGAGAGAGAGAGAGAGAGAGAGAGTGAGAGAGAGAGAGAGAGTGAGAGTGAGAGAGAGAGAGAGTGAGAGTGAGAGTGAGTGAAGTGTTCGGAACTAAGGGTGATGGAGTGAGTTGCTGGAACTGGACAAGCGATTATTCAGACTAGGCGGTAGTTTTAGGGCTGATCAAGGAAGAAAAGGGGTGTTAAAACTTTGGAAGAAACCCCAATCACAGACGTGGTATTGACAAATACAGCCCTGGAGTGATAACCCATAAAACAACGTCAAGGAAAATATATATTTCAAATTCTAACGAATAGGATACAAATAGTTGTAAACAGTGCAAAATCTAGCTTTAGCAAAGTAAAAAGTTTAGTACCCCAAGGCAAAGTTCTGGTGCCTATACTGTTTCTTATCCTCACAGCAGAAATAAAAACAGTTTCGTATCCTTTGTGGACGATACTAATATAAACATGATAGTCGCCTCAGTAGAAGACGGAAGATTTCCAAACAGATGTCGACAAAGTGTTCCAGTAGGCAACATAAATATATTATGATGCTCAGTGAGGACAAATTCCAACTCCTCAGATGTAAACAATGAAGAACACGGATGTCCCATCGTATATCTTTGAAGAGTTTCGAGAGTTTCTCTACTCTCTGAGCCCGGCCATGGGCCAGGCTCGTCTGGTGTATATGCGCTGATATTTAATCATTAACTTAAGTCAAAATACGAGTATTCTTGATGTTTGTGCAGCCTTAGTGACTCAAGTACATTATCGAGGTCTCAAATGTTAGTAGGTGTGTGCAGAGCCACATAGCTTGGAAGTCCAGGTGACCCCACTAGAGTTAATCTCCACTTACTAGTTACTAGAACTAGTGTGCTAGGAGACCAAGTGGTCTAATGTTTAAACTTATGTTGAAAAAAATGTTTGTTGAATATAAATGTTTTACTGCCAAGAGAGAGACTGTAAATCAAGCTTCTGTTGTAACCATGACTTGTAAAACTCCATACTGAGCGAAACGTGGCTGTACACTTAGAAAATGTTGGCCCAACAAAAGCCTCACCTTTGTGTCTTTTCGTCGTAAAATTTGTTACATATATTTTTTGCATATCCCAGGTACTCTGTCTAGTAACCTGTATACTGTTGTGATAGTAACCTGTGTACTGTTGTGATAGTAACCTGTGTACTGTTGTGATAGTAACCTGTGTACTGTTGTGATAGTAACATGTGTACTGTTGTGATAGTAACCTGTGTACTGTTGTGATAGTAACCTGTGTACTGTTGTGATAGTAACCTGTGTACTGTTGTAATAGTAACCTGTTACTTTTGTTGTAATAGTAACCTGTGTACTGTTGTTGTGACAGTAACCTGTGTACTGTTGTTGTGACAATAACCTGTGTACTGTTGCTGTGACAGTAAACTGTGTACTGTTGCTGTGACAGTAAACTGTGTACTGTTGTGACAGTAACCTGTGTACTGTTGTTGTGACAGTAACCTGTGTACTGTTGTTGTGATGGTAACCTGTGTACTGTTGTGATAGCAACCTTGCACCGTCCCGTGTACCCTTGTTCCTGTGATAGTAACTTTGCTCCGTCCTCTGTACCTTTGTTGCTGTGATAGTAACCTTGCTCAAACCATTACGACTATAGAAGTAGTTTTGACGTGATCAATCCGTCAGCCTTTGTAGGTGGTGGTCAGTCCCCCAAGCGTAAAGCATACACAGGCATAGTAGGTGGTCAGTCCCTCAACATAGGCATGCTGCTTCACCTCACTGCTGCTCTGGTGTATAAAGTGTACTTATCTATTTGTGGTTCCAGGGGTCGAGTCACAGCTCCTGGCCCCCGTCTCTTCGCTGGTCACTTTGCTCTAGGCTTGAGGGACTGACCACCTCACACCACAAGTGACAGACTGATCAATTTATTATTGTCAAGGGAATTTTCCATATATTGTGATAAAAGCTTTTTTTACGCTTATACTTAAGTCATTATAGAAGTCATTATAAAAACTATCCATTGCATTATAGAAAGTATCCCTGCATTATATTTTATATGCCTCGCTGTTATTTTTCTTACTCAAAATGCTGAATGTCTTCTAGTTATTTTTCTATGTGTTCTATATTGTTGTTGTTGTTAAGTTAGCATTAGAAGTGAGAACCTTGTTTTCAATGTTTAAAATGCTTACTGCCAGTACAAATGTTTATCATTGAAAATGTTTAAAAAAAAGCATTGCTCAAGACTCTTGTTGAAAACCACAGCTATGATGAAGAACCTTTGTTAATGATAATGATGATGATGATTATAAGTATGATTATGATGATTATAAGTATGATGATTATAAGTATGATGATTATAAGTATGATGATTATAAGTATGATGATGATTATAAGTATGATGATTATAAGTATGATTATGATGATTATAAGTATGATTATGATTATTATAAGTATGATTATGATTATTAGTATGATTATGATGATTATAAGTATGATTATGATGATTATAAGTATGATTATGATTATAAGTATGATGATTATAAGTATGATTATGATGATTATAAGTATGATTATGATGATTATTAGTATGATTATGATTATAAGTATGATTATGATGATTATTAGTATGATTATGATGATTATAAGTATGATTATGATTATTAGTATGATTATGATGATTATAAGTATGATTATGATGATTATAAGTATGATTATTAGTATGATTATGATGATTATTAGTATGATTATGATTATTAGTATGATTATGATTATAAGTATGATTATGATGATTATAAGTATGATTATGATTATAAGTATGATTATGATTATAAGTATGATTATGATGATTATAAGTATGATTATGATTATAAGTATGATTATGATTATAAGTATGATGATTATAAGTATGATGATTATAAGTATGATTATGATTATTATAAGTATGATGATTATAAGTATGATTATGATTATTATTAGTATGATTATGATGATTATAAGTATGAGTATGATGATTATAAGTATGATTATGATTATAAGTATGATTATGATGATTATAAGTATGATTATGATGATTATAAGTATGGTTATGATGATTATTAGTATGATTATGATGATTATGATGATTATAAGTATGATTATGATGATTATAAGTATGATTATGATGATTATTAGTATGATTATGATGATTATAAGTATGATTATGATTTCTTGCTTCATAAGGACATTACTGTGTGTATGTGTGTACTCACCTAACTGTGGTTGCAGGGGTCGATTTATAGCTCCTGGCCCCGCCCCTTCACTGGTCGCTACTAGGTCCACTCTCTCCCTGCTCCATGAGCTTTATAATACCTCTTAAAGCTATGTATGGATCCTGCCTCCACTACATCACTTCCCAGACTATTCCACTTCCTGACAACAACTCTGTGACTGAAGAAATACTTCCTAACATCTCTGTGATTCATCTGAGTCTTCGACTTCCAACTGTAACCCCTTGTTGCTGTGTTCCATCTCTGAAACATCCTGTATCTGTCCACCCTGTCGATTCCTCTCAGTATTTTATATGTCGTTATCATGTCCCCCCTATCTCTCCTGTCCTCCAGTGTCGTCAGGTCGATTTGTGCGTGTGCGCGTGCGTGTGTGTGCGCGTGCGTGTGTTAGTTACCATTTTGTCCTAGGCACATGTCGATTAGACACTAGGCCTGTTGTATGTATGTGTGTGTGTGTGTGTGTGTGTGTGTGTGTGTGTGTGTGTGTGTGTGTGTGTGTGTGTGTGTGTAGACGGTCTCGCCCTCTGGCACATTTAACTACTACATTGTTTGATGATTGTTGTATTATTTGTTTTGTATGATGCAGCTGTAGCATGTATATCATTGTAGGTGATGATATATATGTCGTGCCGAATAGGTAAAACTGGTCAATTAACAAGAACTCATTTAAAATTAAGTCCTTTCTGAAAATTTCTCTTATACGTTTAAAGATATATTTTTCATTTATGTTAATGTAAAAATTTATAATTTTGTACCAAGAGAAACTTTGAAAACTTACCTAACCTTATTACAACAAGCGGAATTTAATTTAGCCTAACCCAACTAAATATATTTTAGATAAGTTTACAATAATTTAATAATAAACAAACGCAATGAAATATATTTTTTTTCGTTAGGTTCAGAATGATTTTTCCGAAATTATTGCATACACAAATTTTCGCTTGCCTTATTCAGCAAGAAGAGCTTTGTTATTTAAGCCAAAATTGCAAGTTTTACCTAATCGGCTCGACATATATATAATTGTAGGTGATGTATATCATTGTAGGTGATGTATATCATTGTAGGTGATGTATATCATTGTAGGTGATGTATATAATTGTAGGTGATGTATATCATTGTAGGTGATGTATATCATTGTAGGTGATGTATATCATTGTAGGTGATGTATATCATTGTAGATAATGTATATCATTGTAGGTGATGTATATCATTGTAGGTGATGTATATCATTGTAGGTGATGTATATCATTGTAGGTGATGTATATAATTGTAGGTGATGTATATCATTGTAGGTGATGTATATCATTGTAGGTGATGTATATCATTGTAGGTGATGTATATCATTGTAGATAATGTATATCATTGTAGGTGATGTATATCATTGTAGGTGATGTATATCATTGTAGATAATGTATATCATTGTAGGTGATGTATATCATTGTAGGTGATGTATATCATTGTAGGTGATGTATATCATCGTAGGTGATGTATATCATTGTAGGTGATGTATATCATCGTAGGTGATGTATATCATCGTAGGTGATGTATATCATTGTAGGTGATGTATATCATCGTAGGTGATGTATATCATTGTAGGTGATGTATATCATTGTAGGGGGAAAGAGGTGTAGGGGAGGGAGGGGTAGTGGGAGGGAGGGGGGTAGGGGGGGCTGCATTCTAGAAAGTGAAACTGTTCTACTGCTTCCGTGTTCACCCGTGTTCAGTCTGTACTGCTGTGTTCACCTGTGTTCAGTCTGTGCTTATGTGTTCATCCGTCTTCAGGCTGTGCTTCCGTGTTCAGCCGGTGTTCCGATGTTTTAGAGTTCATTCGGTTTTCCAGTGTTCCCTTGGTCAACCGGTATTATGTTGTTCCAGTGTTCACATTTTTAAACTGTGTTCCTGTGTTCCGCCAGTGTACCGTTGTTCCAATATTCAGCCGGTGTTCCTGTGTTCCGCCAATGTACCGGTGTTCCGTATTTAGCCGGTGTCCCTGTATTCAACCTGTGTACCGGTGTAACAATATTCAGCCGGTGTTCCTGTGTTCAACCTGTGTTCCGCCAGTGTACCGGTGTTCCAGTATTCAGCCGGTGTTCCTGTGTTAAACCTGTGTTCCGCCAGTGTACCGGTGTTCCTGTGTTCAACCTGTGTTCCGCCAGTGTACCGGTGTTCCAGTATTCAGCCGGTGTTCCTGTGTTAAACCTGTGTTCCGCCAGTGTACCGGTGTTCCTGTGTTCAACCTGTGTTCCGCCAGTGTACCGGTGTTCGTGTGTTCAACCTGTGTTCCGCCAGTGTACCGGTGTTCCTGTGTTCAACCTGTGTTCCGCCAGTGTACCGGTGTTCCTGTGTTCAACCTGTGTTCCGCCATTGTACCGGTGTTCCAATATTCAGCCGGTATTCCTGTGTTCCCGTCTTGAACAGCTGTCACTGACAGCTATGGTAGAATGCTTAACTGACAGTCACATAGGAATGTTCTCGGTATATGTTTAACGGCTTATCATAGTACATAGTACAAGATAGTCAAGTACGGGGCAGATAGTAAAGGATTAGACAGACTGTCCATTAGTAGGGCACGAGCTAGTATTTCTTAGGCTAGGAGGCAGGTGCCCGGGGGATGGATAGGGAGGGGAGGGGGGATAATCCAGACTAGTCAATGTTAGAAGATGAGCAGGTAGCTAGCATCAAGCACAGGTCCCTGATGGTGGTGGTGGTAGTAGTAGTAGTGGTGGTGGTGGTAGTAGTAGTGGTAGTTGTGGTGGTAGTAGTAGTAGTGGTAGTTGTGGTAGTAGTGGTGGTGGTGGTGGTTAGTCGGGATGGGAGTGATAGTAGTTACTGGTGGTAATACTAGTAGTGGGTGATGGTAATAGTAAAAGAGTGATGTAGTAGCAGTAGTAATAGTAGTAGTTGTAGTAGCAGTAAGAGGGTGATGGTGGTAGCAAGAGTGGAGATTGCTTAGTCGTATCAGTAATAGCAGTGGTAGTAGTAGTATCAGTAATATTATTATTATTATTAGTAGTAATAGTAGCAGTAGCGATAGCGGGAGGTGATAGTAAGTTTGATGGTGATAGCAACAGTGTGATGGTGATAGCAACAGTGTGATGGTGATAGCAACAGTGTGATGGTGATAGTAACAGTGTGATGGTGATAGCAACAGTGTGATGGTGATGGTAACAGTGTGATGGTGATGGTAACAGTGTGATGGTGATAGCAACAGTGTGATGGTGATAGCAACAGTGTGATGGTGATAGCAACAGTGTGATGGTGATAGCAACAGTGTGATGGTGATAGCAACAGTGTGATGGTGATAGTAACAGTGTGATGGTGATAGCAACAGTGTGATGATGATAGCAACAGTGTGATGGTGATAGTAACAGTGTGATGGTCATAGTAACAGTGTGATGGTGATAGCAACAGTGTGATGGTGATAGTAACAGTGTGAAGGTGATAGTAGCAACAGTGTGATGGTGATAGTAGTAAAAGTGTGATGGTGATAGCAATAGCGTGATGGTGATAGTAACAGTGTGATGGTGATAGTAACAGTGTGATGGTGATAGTAACAGTGTGATGGTGATACTAGCAACAGTGTGATGGTGATAACAACAGTATGATGGTGATGGTAGCAACAGTGTGATGGTGATAGCAACAGTGTGATGGTGATAGCAACAGTGTGATGGTGATAGCAACAGTGTGAGGGTGATAGCAACAGTGTGATGGTGATAGCAACAGTGTGATGGTGATAACAACAGTATGATGGTGATGGTAGCAACAGTATGATGGTGATGGTAGCAACAGTGTGATGGTGATAGCAACAGTGTGATGGTGATAACAGCAGTATGATGGTGATGGTAGCAACAGTATGGTGGTGATGATAGCACCAGTGCGATGGTGATAGCAACAGTCTGATGGTGATAGCAACAGTGTGATGGTGATAGTAGCAACAGTCTGATGATGATAGCAACAATGTGGTGGTGATATCAACAGTGTGATGGTGATATCAACAGTGTGATGTTGATATCAACAGTGTGATGGTGATATCAACAGTGTGATGGTGATATCAACAGTGTGATGGTGATAGGAACAGTCTGAAGATGATAGCAACATTGTGATGGTAGTAGCAACAGTGTGATGGTTATAGCAGCAACAGTGTGATTGTGATAGCAACAGTGTGATGGTGATATCAATAGTGTGATGGTGATAGCAGCAACAGTGTGATGGTGATAGCAGCAACAATGTGATGGTGATAGTAGCAACAGTGTGATGGTGATAGTAGCAACAGTGTGATGGTGATAGCAGCAACAGTGTGATGGTGATAGCAGCAACAGTGTGATGGTGATAGTAGCAACAGTGTGATGGTGATAGTAGCAACAGTGTGATGGTGATAGTAGCAACAGTGTGATGGTGATAGTAGCAACAGTGTGATGGTGATAGCAGGAACAGTGTGATGGTGATAGCAGCAACAGTGTGATGGTGATAGCAGCAACAGTGTGATGGTGATAGTAGCAACAGTGTGATGGTGATAGTAGCAACAGTGTGATGGTGATAGTAGCAACAGTGTGATGGTGATAGTAGCAACAGTGTGATGGTGATAGCAGCAACAGTGTGATGGTGATAGCAGCAACAGTGTGATGGTGATAGCAGCAACAGTGTGATGGTGATAGCAGCAACAGTGTGATGGTGATAGCAGCAACAGTGTGATGGTGATAGTAACAACAGTGTGATGGTGATAGTAGCAACAGTGTGATGATGATAGTAGCAACAGTGTGATGGTGATAGCAGCAACAGTGTGATGGTGATAGTAGCAACAGTGTGATGGTGATAGCAGCAACAGTGTGATGGTGATAGCAGCAACAGTGTGATGGTGATAGTAGCAACAGTGTGATGGTGATAGTAGCAACAGTATGATGGTGATAGTAGCAACAGTGTGATGGTGATAGTAGCAACAGTGTGATGGTGATAGTAGCAACAGTGTGGGATGGCAGTGATTAAGTAGCAACAGTGTGATGGTGATAGTAGCAACAGTGTGATGGTGATAGTAGCAACAGTGTGATGGTGATAGTAGCAACAGTGTGATGGTGATAGCAACAACAGTGTGATGGTGATAGTAGCAACAGTGTGATGGTGATAGTAGCAACATTGTGATGGTGATAGTAGTAGTAGTAGTAATAGAGACAAAGAGGTAGTAAGTAGATGTAGACCACCTCCTCCTCATCTACCTCTCTACCTCTCAGGGCTTCCATCATCACCATCACCATCATCACCATCATCATTTATGTGATATTTGACAATGGAATGTGATATCGTATGCCAAATTTAACTACTGCATTTTTTTTGCTTGTATCTATTTTGTTGTGTGATTCCTGATGCAGATGTAGAAGGTGATGTATATTAATGTAGAAGCTGATGTATATTAATGTAGAAGCTGATGTATATTAATGAATGCCAGAACTAACCAAATACGCTTGTTTGTTTGTTCACTTACTCTTGAAACTTCAGTTTTTATAGTGGATTGTTTGTACTCTGTAATTATTCCACACCTGAGTAAAACTCTGAAGTGTGGAGGCA
The DNA here is from genome assembly GCA_009830355.1 of Cherax destructor. Lineage (NCBI taxonomy): Eukaryota > Metazoa > Arthropoda > Malacostraca > Decapoda > Parastacidae > Cherax > Cherax destructor. Next base: position 95,411 of record WNWK01001069.1, on the reverse strand, counting down.
GCACTGCTGTTAGCTGCAGCACTGCTGTGTTAGCTGCAGCACTGTTGTGTTAGCTGCAGCACTGTTGTGTTAGCTGCAGCACTGCTGTGTTAGCTGCAGCACTGCTGTGTTAGCTGCAGCACTGCTGTGTTAGCTGCAGCACTGCTGTGTTAGCTGTAGCACTGTTGTCTTAGCTGCAGCACTGTTGTTTTAGCTGCAGCATTGTTTTGTTAGCTGCAACATAGCTGTTCTCAATAAAAGCTTTTATTAAACAAGGAAAGGAGAGTGTTTTGATCCTTGACGTGAGATGTGATCCTACGTGATGCTGAGGAGGACCTAAGAAGTGTCTGGCCCCTCACTGATAAACACACACAAAACACATGCTCACATCAGCTGTTTTATAGAGCACACGTAAAACACACACACACAGCACACACACACAGCACACACACACACACATACACACACAGAACACACACACACACACACACACACACACAGCACACCGTGGTGTGCATTATACAAGACATTGTTGTCATTGTGTAGACTGCAGTATTCACATCACTGTCGTGAGAGAAAATTGTTGGTTACACATGCTTCATCTACTGACGTGCGAGACGAGGATGTGACGGTGATGTGACTATCTACAAACATGAGGTCACTTCAAGAGGTCCCAGAAAGCAACACCAAGTCTGTGGTAAGTCTACTCATGTCTTTGAAGACGCAGAGAACAGTACTCACTACCTATCTGTATTTCCAGGTCATAGTTATCTAGTGATGACCAATGATCTCCAACATTGTCCTCCTACACTGTCAGAGTGCAGGCACTCTACTGCCCTTTTACACTGTCAGAGTGCAGGCACTCTACTGCCCTCCTACACTGTCAGAGTGCAGGCACTCTACTTCCCTCCTACACTGTCAGAGTGCAGGCACTCTACTTCCCTCCTACACTGTCAGAGTGCAGGCACTCTACTGCCCTCCTACACTGTCAGAGTGCAGGCACTCTACTTCCCTCCTACACTGTCAGAGTGCAGGCACTCTACTGCCCTCCTACACTGTCAGAGTGCAGGCACTCTACTGCCCTCCTACACTGTCAGAGTGCAGGCACTCTACTTCCCTCCTACACTGTCAGAGTGCAGGCACTCTACTGCCCTCCTACACTGTCAGAGTGCAGGCACTCTACTGCCCTCCTACACTGTCAGAGTGCAGGCACTCTACTGCCCTCCTACACTGTCGAGTGCAGGCACTCTACTTCCCTCCTACACTGTCAGAGTGCAGACACTCTACTGCCCTCCTACACTGTCAGAGTGCAGGCACTCTACTGCCCTCCTACACTGTCAGAGTGCAGGCACTCTACTTCCCTCCTACACTGTCAGAGTGCAGGCACTCTACTTCCTCCTACACTGTCAGAGTGCAGGCACTCTACTTCCTCCTACACTGTCAGAGTGCAGGCACTCTACTTCCCTCCTACACTGTCAGAGTGCAGGCACTCTACTTCCCTCCTACACTGTCAGAGTGCAGGCACTCTACTTCCCTCCTACACTGTCAGAGTGCAGGCACTCTACTTCCCTCCTACACTGTCAGAGTGCAGGCACTCTACTTCCCTCCTACACTGTCAGAGTGCAGGCACTCTACTGCCCCAACCTCAACGTTCATCTCTGGCCAATTGGTTTCTGTTAACCTACCTTGACCTGTTGATCTCTTCTTAGATATTACAATCATTGCGTCGAATTTCAAGAATAATTCACCTCTACTTTGACCCTTTAGCGCTTTTTGTGAATATAATAATAATAATACCGTCTCACCTTCCCAGGTGAATACACACACCTCCCCAGGTGAATACTCTCACCTCCCCAGATGAATACACTCACTTCCCCAGATGAATACACACTCACCTCCCTAGATGAATACACTCACCTCCCTAGATGAATACACTCACCTCCCTAGATGAATACACTCACCTCCCCAGGTGAATGCATTCTCACCTCCCCAGGTGAATGCAGTCTCACCTCCCCAGGTGAATACATTCTCACCTCCCCAGGTGAATACACTGTCACCTAACTTTATACACGTCCAAAAGACACAATATCATCACAGTGTCATCAACATCAACACGTACATGTTCCCTTGTTGCTTCTGCTGACAAACTTGCAGTCACAGGTTACTTAATGCTATACCTCGTATATCGTATACATATCTGCCGGTATATCCACTCCAGAGTATCTTCAGTATTTTCACTTCCTCTGTACTTCTTTCTGGTATGACCTCCAGTCTCTTAAATTTCCTTATTCCTACATTTATTATCTTCCTTATGACACTGTAAATTATCTCCTACCTCTTGCAGACTCTCCAACAACTAATAACCCGCACATGGAAGACTGGAACTTGTGACGACGTTTCGGTCTGACTTGGGCCATTAGTCACACCAGGTCGGATCGAAACGTCGTCATAAGTTTCAGTCTCTTATGTGTGGGTTATTTATGCATCGCCGCTAAAATCAGTACCTGACCAGCCGGGCTGTAGTCCGTACGTCGGTTTGCGTGCGGCCAGCAGTGACAGCCTGGTTGATCAGGCCCTGATCCTTGGCGAGGCCTGATCACAGACTGTGACAACAACCACAACATATCTCTTTCTCTACAGTAAGCAAGGGGCTTTATGGTTTTATATAAAGACCAATTATACCTTTACAAGAGGTTTGAAGACCAACTCTTCTTAAAAAAAGTTGGTCTTCCTGTACAAGTTTTAAGACCTACACGTGAAATTTTAAGACCCCATCCTTCTATACAAGTGTTATATGATAGCTTCTTCCTATGTAGGTTTGAAGTGAATTTCTTCCTTTACTCCGAATATTCACGGACTTAACTAGCTCTTCCTTGGAATATTCAAGGACTTAACTAGCTCTTCCTTGGAATATTCAAGGACTTAACTAGCTCTTCCTTGGAATATTCAAGGACTTAACTAGCTCTTCCTTGGAATATTCAAGGATTTAACTAGCTCTTCCTTGGAATATTCAAGGACTTAACTAGCTCTTCCTTATAATATTCAAGGAATGAACCAGTTCTTCCTTTACTTGGAATATTCAAGGAGTAAGACCAGCTCTTTTTATAGAAGTAGCTGGAATATAAGCAGGCGCAGGAGCAGACACAGAAGCAGAAGCAGGTATAAGAGAGAGAGCAGCAACTTGGTGGTACAGAGTAAGCAGTGTTTCTGGAGGCTGTGTACTTGTTCCGCCCTTGTTGATCATAACAAGTGTGGATTATACACACAAATTAGGTATCTAACTGACATGACTCTCACTAACTCTACACATGACTCTCACTAACTCTACACATGACTCTCACTAACTCTACACATGACTCTCACGAACTCTACACATGACTCCACTAACTCTACACATGACTCCACTAATTCTACACATGACTCCACTAACTCTACACATGACTCCACTAACTCTACACACGACTCTACTAACTCTACACACGACTCTACTAACTCTACACACGACTCCACTAACTATACATGACTCACACTATACACATGACTCCACTATACACATGACTCCACTAACTCTTCACGACTCCACTAACTCTACACAAGACTCCACTAACTCTACACATGACTCACACTAACTCTACACATGACTCACACTAACTCTACACATGACACTAACTTTACAAACGACTCCACTAACTCTACACATGACTCACTTAAACTACACATGACTCACACTACCTCTACACATGACTCACACTAACTCTACACATGACTCACACTAACTCTACACATGACTCACACTAACTCTACACCTGACACACTAACTTTACAAACGATTCCACTAACTTTACAAACGACTCCACTAACTTTACACATGACTCACTAAAACTACACATGACTCACACTAACTCTACACATGACTCACACTAACTCTACACATGACTCACACTAACTCTACACCTGACACACTAACTTTACAAACGACTCCACTAACTTTACACATGACTCACTAAAACTACACATGACTCACACTAACTCTACACATGACTCACACTAACTCTACACATGACTCACACTAACTCTACACATGACTCCACTAACTCTACACCTGACACATTAACTTTACAAACGACTCCACTATACACATGACTCACACTACCTCTACACATGACTCACACTACCTGTACACATGACTCACACTACCTGTACACATGACTCACACTACCTGTACACATGACTCACACTAACTCTACACATGACTCACACTAACTCTACACATGACTCACACATCTACATATGACTGCTTCCTTTCTGTCTCTTCCCCCCCCCCCCCACTTTTTCCAACATTATGAGGCGCCGTTCAGATGTTTTTATGGGTTAGGGTTGTGAGTTTTTAGATGGGGTAGTTAAGAGACTTAATGGGTGAGAGTAAGGGAGTTGTGATGGTTGGTATGTGGTGGTTCTTGGCTTTACATTGCGGTATCGCCATTCTTTAGGTTCTATATCGCGCTGTCTTCTCTGGAAGTTAACCTTTGATCGCGGGGTTTAATATCTTGAAATGTTTTAAACTGCGGTCTTACGCGCCAGACCAGAAAGACCAAAGCAGACCAGAAAGACCAAAGCAGACCAGAAAGACCAAAGCAGACCAGAAAGACCATAGCAGACCAGAAAGACCAAAGCGGACAAGAAAGACCAAAGCAGATCAGAAAGACCAAAGCAGACCAGAAAGACCAAAGCAGACCAGAAAGACCAAATTCCTAACTAATCTGGACACTTTCTCACTTCTTGTAAAGACAGTCATGTAGCACAGCAAATCTTTATTTTTAGCAATGTTTCTGTTTTAGAAGACATTGTTCTTCGAGCGAAACGTTTTCCTATTAAAGTTTTGTGTTACATGTGTCTGTATCTTTACACTGTCTCCTGTGTGAAGGTACTGGATACATATTGTATGTAATACCTGGATACAGTGTCTCCCTTCACCAGTAGTGGTGATGGTTACTAGTAGTGGTGATGGTTGCCAGTAGTGGTGATGGTTACTAGTAGTGGTGATGGTTGCCAGTAGTGGTGATGGTTGCCAGTAGTGGTGATGGTTGCCAGTAGTGGTGATGGTTGCCAGTAGTGGTGATGGTCACCAGTAGTGGTGATGGTTACTAGTAGTGGTGATGGTTACTAGTAGTGGTAATGGTTACCAGTAGTGGTGGTTACTAGTAGTGATGGTTACTAGTAGTGGTGATAGTTACTAGTAGTGGTGATAGTTACTAGTATTGGTGATCGTTACCAGTAGTGGTGATGGTTACTAGTAGTGATGGTTACTAGTACTGATGGTTACTAGTACTGATGGTTACTAGTGGTGATGGTTACCAGTAGTGGTGATAGTTACTAGTAGTGATGTTTACCAGTAGTGGTGATGGTTACTGGTAGTGATGGTTACTAGCAGTGGTGGTTACCAGAAGTGGTGATGGTTACTAGTAGTAGTGGTTACTAGTAGTGGTGATGGTTACCAGTAGTGGTGATGGTTACCAGTAATGGTGATGTTACTAGTAGTGGTGATGGTTACTAGTAGTGGTGATGGTTACCAGTAGTGGTGATGGTTACCAGTAGTGGTGATGGTTACTAGTAGTGGTGATGGTTACTAGTAGTGGTGATGGTTACCAGTATTGGTGATGGTTACCAATAGTGGTTATGGTTCCTAGTAGTGGTGGTTACTAGTAGTGGTCACCAGTAGTGGTGATGGTTATTAGTAGTGGTAATGGTTACAAGTAGTTATGGTTACCAGTAGTGGTGATGGTTATTAGTAGTGGTGATGGTTACTAGTAGTGATGGTTACTAGTAGTGGTGATGGTTACCAGTAGTGATTGTTACTAGTAGTGGTGATGGTTACTAGTAGTGATGGTTACCAGTAGTGGTGATGGTTACCAGTAGTGGTGATGGTTACTAGTAGTGGTGATGGTTACTAGTAGTGATGGTTGCTAGTAGTGATGGTCACCAGTAATGGTGATGGTTGCTAGTAGTGATGGTCACCAGTAATGGTGATGGTTACTAGTAGTGGTGATGGTTACTAGTGGTGATGGTTGCTAATAGTGGTGATGGTTACTAGTAGTGATGGTTGCTAGTAGTGATGGTTACCAGTAGTGGTGATGGTTACTAGTTGTGGTGATGGTTGCTAGTAGTGGTGATGGTTGCTAGTAGTGGTGATGGTTACTAGTGGTGGTGATGGTTACTAGTAGTGATGGTCACCAGTAATGGTGATGGTTACTAGTAGTGGTGATGGTTACTAGTGGTGATGGTTGCTAATAGTGGTGATGGTTACTAGTAGTGATGGTTGCTAGTAGTGATGGTTGCTAGTAGTGGTGATGGTTACTAGTTGTGGTGATGGTTGCTAGTAGTGGTGATGGTTACTAGTGGTGATGGTTGCTAGTAGTGCTAGTATGCTGCTACACTATTCTAGGTAGTGGGAACACCAGTAGTGTGGTGATACACTATACAGTGGGAACACCAGTAGTGTGGTGCTACACTACACAGTGGGAACACCAGTAGTGTGGTGCTACAATAACAGTGAGAACACCAGTAGTGTGGTGCTACACTACACAGTGGGAACACCAGTGGGGTGGTGTCACTACACAGTGGGAACACCAGTGGTGTGGTGCTACACATCACAGTGGGAACACCAGTGGTGGTGCTACACTACACAGTGGGAACACCAGTGGTGTGGTGCTACACTACACAGTGGGATCACCAGTGGTGTGGTGCTACACTACACAGTGGGAACACCAGTGGTGTGGAAGATACTTGATCAACAACTATTTTTTTACAAGGTAAAAGTAATGAGTTGGTTAACCAGGGCGAGTAAAGTATAAAGCAGGTGTTGTAGAGCAGGTGCTGACAGGTGTAGAGCAGGTGCTGACAGGTGTAGAGCAGGTGCTGACAGGTGTAGAGCAGGTGCTGACAGGTGTAGAGCATGTGCTGATAGGTGTAGAGCATGTGCTGACAGGTGTAGAGCATGTGCTGACAGGTGTAGAGCAGGTGCTGACAGGTGTAGAGCAGGTGCTGACAGGTGTAGAGCAGGTGCTGACAGGTGTAGAGCAGGTGCTGACAGGTGTAGAGCAGGTGCTGACAGGTGTAGAGCAGGTGCTGACAGGTGTAGAGCAGGTGCTGACAGGTGTAGAGCAGGTGCTGACAGGTGTAGAGTATGTGCTGATAGGTGTAGAGCAGGTGCTGACAGGTGTAGAGCATGTGCTGATAGGTGTAGAGCAGGTGTAGAGCAGGTGCTGACAGGTGTAGAGCAGGTGCTGACAGGTGTAGAGCAAGTGCTGATAGGTGTAGAGCAGGTGCTGACAGGTGTTGTAGAGCAGGTGCTGACAGGTGTTGTAGAGCAGGTGCTGACAGGTGTTGTAGAGCAGGTGCTGACAGGTGTTGTAGAGCAGGTGCTGACAGGTGTTATAGAGCAGGTGCTGACAGGTGTTGCAGAGCAGGTGCTGACAGGTGTAGAGCAGGTGCTGACAGGTGTAGAGCAGGTGCTGACAGGTGTAGAGCAGGTGCTGACAGGTGTAGAGCAGGTGCTGACAGGTGTTGTAGAGCAGGTGCTGATAGGTGTAGAGCAGGTGCTGACAGGTGTTGTAGAGCAGGTGCTGACAGGTGTTAAAAGGGTGATGATGGTAGAGCAGTTGTTGATGTTCACAGGTGTTACAAAGCAGGTGATGTATGCTTTTGGATCTTGGAACACTTGCCGGTCCCTGTTACCGACCCCCGTTCCTTACTGCCCCGCCCGTTCCTTACCGCGCCCCCCCCGTTCCTTACCGACTCCCGTTCCTTACCGACCCCCGTTCCTTTCCGCCCCCCCCCTGTTCCTTACCGACACTCGTTCCTTACCGACCCCCGTTCCTTACCGACCCTCGTTCCTTACCGACCCTCGTTCCTTACCGACCCCCGTTCCTTACCGACCCTCGTTTCTTACCGACCCCCGTTCCTTACCGACCCTCATTTCTTACCGACCCCTGTTCCTTACCGGCCCCTGTTTCTTACCGGACCCCGTTCCTTACCGACCCCCGTTTCTTGCCGACCCCCGTTCCTTACCGACCCCCGTTCCTTACCGGCACCCGTTCCTTACCGGCATCCGTTCCTTGTTAACCTTCGTTCTTTACCTGCCCTCGTTCCTTGTTCGCCACACTGTAGGTCAGCCACTCGTCCCATCCAGTCATCGTCTGCCAGAGAATAACTTACACCCAGTCTTCCTAGCTTGGTAGACGGCAGTAATGTTGTAAACACCCAGTCTTCCTAGCTTGGTAGACGGCAGTAATGTTGTAAACACCCAGTCTTCCTAGCTTGGTAGACGGCAGTAATGTTGTAAACACCCAGTCTTCCTAGCTTGGTAGACGGCAGTAATGTTGTAAACACCCAGTCTTCCTAGCTTGGTAGACGGCAGTAATGTTGTAAACACCCAGTCTTCCTAGCTTGGTAGACGGCAGTAATGTTGTAAACACCGAGAGCTGGAAATGTTAGCTGTTGGAATCTGCTTATCAAACGTTATCATGTAAATTGTTAGGGAATTAAGACATTATTGTAAGTGGAGGCAATTTGATATTTCCCCCTGAAGAGAAACCCAAATGATTCCTCTTGATGTAGACGTTTATATATGCTCCCAGAATCTTTATATGGCAATAATGAAGATCACTATTGCCTTTCAGGAGAAATTTTCTGCAATTGCTTGAATGTTCTGCAGACCGACTTGCTTGATGCACTAAATTACGTAATCATCGCCAATGAAAAGGTCTCTGCAGGTGTAGGAGTGGGGGGTGCACGGGCAAGTGCACTGTGCACCCCCTTATCACAGAGGTCAGATTTCCGGTGCACTGGCGGAGATGTGGTGTTTTGAGGACTGTGATGGTCAGAGTGTGTACTTAACTACTTAACTAGTAGTATTGAAAGTGGCCAGAGTCTCAACCATTACGGGAACTCAGCGTCAAGTTTCACTTTGTCTCGTCCACTTAACGTTTTGTTCTACTTTTCGTTAATTCAACGCCAGCTTCAGTACGTGACCGTACATTAACACTGGCTTCAGTACTTGACCGTACATTAACACTGGCTTCAGTACTTGACCGTACATTAACACTGGCTTCAGTACTTGACCGTACATTAACACTGGCTTCAGTACTTGACCGTACATTAACACTGGCTTCAGTACTTGACCGTACATTAACACTGGCTTCAGTACGTGACCGTACATTAACACTGGCTTCAGTACTTGACCGTACATTAACACTAGCTTCAGTACTTGACCGTACATTAACACTGGCTTCAGTACTTGACCGTACATTAACACTGGCTTCAGTACTTGACCGTACATTAACACTGGCTTCAGTACTTGACCGTACATTAACACTGGCTTCAGTACTTGACCGTACATTAACACTGGCTTCAGTACTTGACCGTACATTAACACTGGCTTCAGTACTTGACCGTACATTAACACTGGCTTCAGTACTTGACCGTACATTAACACTGGCTTCAGTGCTGACCGTACATTAACACGCCAGTGCGTGACCGTACTTAACACTGGCTTCAGTGCGTGACCGTACATTAACACTGGCTTCAGTACTTGACCGTACATTAACACTGGCTTCAGTACTTGACCGTACATTAACACTGGCTTCAATGCGTGACCGTACATTAACACTGGCTTCAGTGCGTGACCGTACATTAACACTGGCTTCAGTACTTGACCGTACATTAACACTGGCTTCAGTACTTGACCGTACATTAACACTGGCTTCAGTACTTGACCGTACATTAACATTGGCTTCAGTACTTGACCGTACATTAACACTGGCTTCAGTGCGTGACCGTACATTAACACTGGCTTCAGTGCGTGACCGTACATTAACACTGGCTTCAGTACGTGACCGTACATTAACACTGGCTTCAGTGCGTGACCGTACATTAACACTGGCTTCAGTGCGTGACCGTACATTAACACTGGATTCAGTGCGTGACCGTACATTAACACTGGCTTCAGTGCGTGACCGTACATTAACACTGGCTTCAGTACTTGACCGTACATTAACACTGGCTTCAGTACGTGACCGTACATTAACACTGGCTTCAGTACGTGACCGTACATTAACACTGGCTTCAGTGCGTGACCGTACATTAACACTGGCTTCAGTGCGTGACCGTACATTAACACTGGCTTCAGTGCGTGACCGTACATTAACACTGGCTTCAGTACGTGACCGTACATTAACACTGGCTTCAGTGCGTGACCGTACATTAACACTGGCTTCAGTGCGTGACCGTACATTAACACTGGCTTCAGTACGATGCGCTCTCCACAGCACAGCAGTGGGCATCATGGGGCAGGTTCAATAGTGCTCCAGCCACAGCACAGTAGTGGGCATCATGGGGCAGGTCCAGTAGTGCTCCAGCCACTTGAGAGGGCGCCACCACTCGTGTTGATGGGTGCCTCAAGTGGTAAGTGGTATTACAGCAGCTTTTAAGCTGCCTTCACACCACTTAAGACAAGCTGCTACAGAATAATTGATGGTACTACAAGTGTGACTGTTGATTGTTATCTTCCTCTCCTCCAGTTAGTCGCTGCATTGTGATTGTTGATGTCGCTTTCTTCTGCTGTATTGTGATTGTTGTCGCTTTTGATTCATTATAATTGTTATTGTCGTTTCTGCTTCATTGTAATTGTTGCTTCTGCTTCATTTTTTTTGTTGCTTATGCGTCATTGTTGTTGTTGTTGCTTCTGCTTCATTGTTATTGTTGTTGCTTCTGCTTCATTGTAATTGTTGCTTCTGCGTCATTGTTGCTTCTCCGTCATTGTTATTGTTGCTTCTGCTTCATTGTAATTGTTGCTTCTGCTTTATTGTTATTGTCGCTTCTGCTTAATTATTATTGTTGTCGCTTCTACTTCATTATTATTGTTCTGCTTCATTGTAATTGTTGCTTCTGCGTCATTGTTATTGTTTCTGCTTCATTGTAATTTTTGTTGTTCTGCTTCATTGTAAGTGTTGCTTCTGCTTTATTGTAATTGTTGCTTCTCCTTCATTGTAATTGTTATTTCTGCTTCATTGTAATTGTTGCTTCTGCTTCATTGTAATTGTTGCTTCTGCTTCATTGTAATTGTTGCTTCTGCTTCATTGTAATTGTTACTTCTGCTTCTTTGTAATTGTTGTTTCTGCTTCATTGTAATTGATGCTTGTTTCATTGTAATTGTTGCTTCTGTTTCATTGTAATTGTTGCTTCTGCTTCATTGTAATTGTAATTGTTGTTTCTGCTTCATTGTAATTGTTGTTGTTGCTTCTGCTTCATTGTAATTGTTGTTGTCACTTTTGCTGTATGTGTTTGTCACTTCTGCTTCATTGTGATTGTTGTCGCTTTTGTTTTAGTTCATTGTGATTGTTGTTGTTGCTGACTGGCATGAGTAGTGATCAGTACTGTCGTTTTCGTAATGACTGTCGCTGTTGTTGTGACCATTGTTAATAGTACACACACGGACGATGCCCAGGGATGTTAAGCAGTGTTTCTTCAGCTTAATAGTAGTCATTAAGTGGAATGATCTGGGATAGTGATAGTAGAGGCAAGATCTGACACTCCTGGTGTACGTAGCCAGCAGTGTGTACACCAGGTACACACACAAGTAAAGGAGTACACACACTACTGTGTAATAATACACGCTGATGTGAATGTACTCTCTGGAGTACAGAAGAGAGAAAGTTACCTGACAATATACACCTGGAAGATATTGGAGGGCCAAGTTCCAGCAGCTACACACCACCATATGTTACTGCAGTGAGAGATAGAGGAGGAAGGGTAAAATAAATCCAACAAAAAGACAGGGGCAATGTAGGCACAATAAGAGAACACTGTGTCAACATGAAGGGTCCAAGACTTTTCAGCCTGTTACCAGAAAATACCAGAAATATTGCTGGAACAAATGAAAACTGGAAGTGGAAACTAGATCACTTCCTCCGCCAAGCGCCAGATCAACGCAGGACGGGCGGGCGGGCGGGCGGGCGGGCGGGCGTTCAGGAAGGCATGCTGCCGCGTTACTAACCATTACATTACCCACAACAGTATGCTTTTACACGGCCTTTAGGACTTTATTAAATGATATTCCGAAGACTGGGTTGAAAATATCACAGGTGTATTGTTGCGTGGCTAGTAGTGTATTGTTGCGTGGCTAGTAGTGTATTGTTGCGTGGCTAGTAGTGTATTGTTGCGTGGCTAGTAGTGTATTGTTGCGTGGCTAGTAGTGTATTGTTGCGTGGCTAGTAGTGTATTGTTGCGTGGCTAGTAGTGTATTGTTGCGTGGCTAGTAGTGTATTGTTGCTGGCTAGTAGTGTATTGTTGCGTGGCTAGTAGTGTATTGTTGCGTGGCTAGTAGTGTATTGTTGCGTGGCTAGTAGTGTATTGTTGCGTGGCTAGTAGTGTATTGTTGCGTGGCTAGTAGTGTATTGTTGGGTGACTAGTAGCGTATTGTTGGGTAGCTAGTAGTGTATTGTTGTGTGGCTAGTGGTATATTTCTGGGTTAGTCTTGTGTGGCTAGTAGTGTATTGTATGGCTAGCTTTCTGTTAGTGGCAGAAATGTGTACCATTCTCAACATTATGTTGGTCAGGACAAAAAAACTTAGTAATATCAAAGCCACTAATGACATGGTCCTTTTATAACTAGATTGAAACATGTGTCTAGGCCCTGATGAACAGTTTTGAAGGGTTCTCAAGGAATGTAAGGAGGATCTTAGCATTAGTTAGTCTCTCCAACATCATTATCAAAGAGTAATGGACCAGATAAGTGGAACATCACCAATGTGATGCCCATTTACAAAGCGCGAGGTAAGTCCTTAGCTTCAAATTATAGACCAATCAGCCTGACCTCGAAAGTGGGGACATTTGACAGAATCAATAACTATTGATGCAATTCGTAGCCACCTTGATGGATATAATTTCCTCAGCGAATTTCGGCATGTTTTTACGAAGGGGCGCTCTTGCCTTGCGAATTTACTGACCGTTTTCACTAAGGTATTCGAGGCGGTAGACTATGATAAAGAATACTATATTGGGTATATGAATTCCAGAAAAATATTGATAAGCCCCACACAAGAGACTGATTAAGAAAGCGGCACACGGAACAGGAGAAATTTTCTTCTGAGTAGAAGCGTGACTGACGTAGGCATCAGAGAGTTTGCATTAATGGGGAAAAATCAGAATAGAGACCCATTACAAGTGGAGTTCACAGGGGTCAGTGCTGGGACTCTTGTTCAAAATCTACATATACAACATTGATGAGGGAATAAACAGCGACATAAGTTTGCTGGTGACAGTAAGATAGGCAGTAAAATTCTGATAACACTACAAGGCTGCAGGATAACCTGGGTGTGTTATGGTCGGAGGAGTGACAGATGTAGTTCAATACAAACAAGTTCAAGGTTCTAATTCAAGGAAAAGAAAATAACTATGACACTCATAAGTTAATGTAGATCTTAGTCAAAGTGAATGTGAAGAACTAAGAGTTCTAGTTAGCAGACATTTAAAGCCAAAACAACAGCGCATAAGTGTTCGCAATTAAGCTAATAGAATTCATGACTTCATGTCAAGAGGCATAAATAATAGAAGTCCTAAGGTTATACTTCAACTTTATGTATCTTTGGTTAGACCTCAATTAAACTCCTCAGTTCTGGTCTTCATATTACAGGAGGGACATAAATACGCTGGAAAATATACAAAGAAGGATGACGAAGTTGATTCCTTGTATTAGAAGCCTTACAACGATAGGCTGAAGGTACTGAACTAGCATTCTCCTGAAATCAGGCTTGGAGTAATTGTAATTGAAGCTGACTTTAATTCAAAATATTCTAGTTGTAGTGATTGTTACTGAACTTTTGAATGTTGTCATGCTTATACCTGCTTAAATTACATGAAGCAGTTAAAAGATTCTGACGTGTCCTATTGTGAAACTGTGGCTAGTCTTGCTTGAAACAATGAAACCAAGACTTATCATTTTTTTGGAGATGACTGACATAACAAAAGCAACTTTTTTCTTGTTTTGATCTTCGCTTCAAGAAAAAAGAGAACAGGTTCTTCAAGAGCAGATCCTCGTTTTAAGAGAATCTAACAATGAGGAAACAAGGTGCGAAATGGTCCAAAAAAAAGACGAATCACCTGAGGCCTCATCTTTCTTCGTTAATGTCCTCTTCAGCTGGAGGTAAACAAAAATAACTCACTGATGAAATAGAACAAATTTAAGAAAGAGTATATACAAGAGGTTTGTGTTGAAAATGATATAAAATACCGACAAGTTGATGAATAAGACGCATGTACAACAGTTAGGTATCTTTAGTGTTGAAACGTTCCGCCTACACAGTAGGCTTCTTTAGTCAAATACAGAGGCAGTAGGTGTAGTAGTGAAGATATAATCAGTCCATAAATTTTGGAGAAACAGTATTTGAAGCGGTCAGCCTGGAGAAGAGGTTTGTGCTCCATTCGACGCAGATCCCTTGGGCTATTGAAGAGTCTCTTCCAGAGATGTTGCTTCCGAAGACGTGAGCAAGAGAAATGATGGGCTGCCCAGCCACTTCAGCACCGTCAGAGAGTAGCAGGGCAGCAGCAGCAGCTACGAGGACCTGCTGCTGCCTTCTGCCAACTTCTGTTTAAGTGCAGCCTAGAAATTTATGAGTATCTTCCTTGCTTGAATTTTAACGAACTATAGTGTGACAATGAATGCAAATGATGTATATTATTGTGCACCATTAAAGTCAATATTATTTTACACGTTGTGAAATAAGTCACTTGCAACTTTCTGCAACAGCCTCATCGTAACAGTTCTAATTTTGTTCAGCATCTTGGTGCAGTTTCCTTGTTGAAATTGGAATGAAAAAAAATGTACTCTACTGTCTTAGACCTAACACAGTAGAGTACATTATGTGAACAGAAGCTTAGTTTGTAATCTTGCTGGTTATTTGGCCGAGTGCAACAAATATTATGTACATGTTATCCATCTGTTTCACTCTGAAAAGGTAACTAATGGAATACCATTACATACCATTGTATAACATTCATGTACAATGGTATTCTTGTTCATTGTTCCAGTAATTACACTTAAATACAAAATATGAGGTAAAATGTTTGTTTATTATTTCCAACATTTAACAATAATTTCAACATTAGTAAAATTTAAAGTAATTGAATAAATATTAATACAAAATAATAAGTAATTGTTTTTTTTATCAATTGTAATTGTAAGTGAAAATCCGGAAGAGTAATTGTAATTGACTTTGAATCAAGACACGACTCGCAGAAATGGACAAAGTTGGAGAAATTTAGATTTAGAAGGGGTACTGGTTTGGGAGTAGAGTTGTAAATGAGTGGAACAAACTCCCAGGTAGCGTTACTGAGGTAAGCACTTTGGGTAGCTTTAAATATAGGTTGGACGGGTACATGAATGGGTACGAGTTGGACCTGAATAGCATGGGCCAGTAGGCCTGCAGCAGTGTTCCTGCTTTTATTCTTGTGAATGTTGAGGATGTGCCACGGTGGTGGGAACTACTGTGTGTGGAGGGAGTAACTACTGTGGGTGTGGAGAGGGATAATTACTGTGGTTGTGGAAGGGGATAATTACTGTGGGTCTGGAGGGTATTACTGCTGTGGGTGTGGAGGGGGATAATTACTGTGGGTGTGGAGGGGGGTAATTACTGTGGGTGTAGAGGGTGTTACTACTGTGGGTGTGGAGGGTGTTACTAGTGTAGCTGTGGAGGGTATTACTAGTGTAGCTGTGGAGGGTGTTACTACTGTGGGTGTGAAGGGTGTTACTATTGTGGGTGTGGAGGGTGTACTATGGGTGTGGAGGGTGTGATGTTGAGGGTGTTAGTACTGTTGGTGTGGAGGGTGTTAGTACTGTGTGTGTGGAGGGTATTAGTACTGTGGGTGTGGAGGGTGTTACTACTGTGGGTGTGAAGGGTGTTACTACTGTGGGTGTGGAGGGTGTTACTACTGTGGGTGTGGAGGGTGTTACTACTGTGGGTGTGGAGGGTGTTAATACTGTGGGTGTAGAGGGTATTAGTACTGTGGGTGTGGAGGGTGTTACTAATGTGGGTGTGGAGGGTGTTACTACTGTGGGTGTGGAGGGTGTTAGTACTGTGGGTGTGGAGGGTGTTAGTACTGTGGGTGTGGAGGGTGTTAGTACTGTGGGTGTGGAGGGTGTTACTACTGTGGGTGTGGAGGGTGTTACTACTGTGGGTGTGGAGGGTGTTACTACTGTGGGTGTGGAGGGTGTTACTACTGTGGGTGTGGAGGGTGTTACTACTGTGGGTGTGGAGGTGTTACTACTGTGGGTGTGGAGGTGTTACTACTGTGGGTGTGGAGGGTGTTAGTACTGTGGGTGTGGAGGGTGTTAGTACTGTGGGTGTGGAGGGTGTTGCTACTGTGGGTGTGGAGGGTGTTACTACTGTGGGTGTGGAGGGTGTTGCTACTGTGGGTGTGGAGAGTGTTACTACTGTGGGTGTGGAGGGGTAACATTGATATTCCAGCAGTGGTTCACAACATTACACTCAAGGCAGCAATATTCCCCACACACAAAGCCTCATCCCTCACACCTCCCTCAAAATGACTCTCCCAGACCTCATTGCCACTGTAATATGTTTCAAAAAATGCTTTATAAATTCTAAATAGTTATTATTAGTTTTTTTTCCTAGGCTCTTTATTAAAAACGCAAGTAACGGAAATGGTTTATTAATTATTAATTCGACATCGTTATTATCACAGCTTTTCTTGCTATGGTATCAGTTAAATCAATTAAGCAAAGGTTCTTGTGACCGTGGAGGAGTGCGTCACATTTCAGTTCCTAGTGATTTTTTTTAAGTAATTTGCAGAGGTTAACTGAATGTTAGGCTTGTGTCAGGATTAACAAGTGTGACACCTTGATGATGGCCGGGGAAGCCTAGGGGAACCTGTTTATATATATATATATATATATATATATATATATATATATATATATATATATATATATATATATATATATATATATAATTGGAGAAGGTTGACGTGGTAGTTGGAGCATCTGAACCCTCTTGATGGGGTGACTAAGACCATCAATATTGCGACCACCGTAGCCACTCTACTAGTATCACCATCTCATATCTACTGTTACTACCACCATTCGCCACTAACAAGCCCACCATCACAACCACTGACTGAACTAGTAGATTTAAATTTTGTCGCTGAAGCGACTAGTTTATTGTAGACCCCCTCACCATATCCATCCAGTAGAGGGTAGCGCAAGAGCATATGGATATGCTAAAGGCCTAGGAACTAGGCCCAAAAAAAGAGTTAATAACATTAGTACAGCTGTTATATATTTGCAATGTATGTCCATATTTACAACTACAGTACTACAGTTCCACCACTACAATAACCCACCCACCCCCACCAACCACCACCACCCGTCAGCCTGGAGCCCCGCCCGCCGCCCGTCTCAGTATTAAAATACCCTACAACATAAACCCTCTTTATGTGCTCGTAAACATTTTTCCTTTGACGGAGTTTTTTTTTTTTAAGTTCGTGAGTAATTCTGAGAAGTGAATTCATATTCATAATAAGGTGGCTTCTCCTTATTCATAATAAGGTGGCTTCTTCATATTCATAATCATTCATAGCCCCTTTCAGATCCATGATACAAAGACCAGTTTTATGCTGTACTTAAAACCTTCCTCTTAAGTTTACAAGTTCGCTGCCAGGAATAATAGGTGCTTTGTTGTTCTTGAAATGTTGCAATGCGATAATATTTCCTCATCTGCATTTCATTATATATCGGACGAAGTTTGCAGTCACATTATTTCATGTGGGAGATTTTATTTCTATTTAACAAGGCTCGGTACAGCAGTGTGTGCGGTTACTCTGCTGTGTTAGCTACATGGTGGGTACACCCGCAGTCTGTGACTACGTTCTTGTATTAGTTTCATTGTGGGAACAACCGCAGTGTGTTGCTACGCTATGATTGTTAAGTAGTGGCTACACCCGCAGTGTGTTGCTACGTGTGGCTACACCCGCAGTGTGTTGCTACGTGTGGCTACACCCGCAGTGTGTTGCTACGTGTGGCTACACCCGCAGTGTGGTGCTAAGCTATTCTGTATTATAATTACATTGTGGGAGCAAAAGCTAGCTATGTTAGCTATATTTCTGTCATATTAAATTATACAGTACGGGTTACATAATGAAATCTGTCAGTCTGAGGTTTATTTTCTTAAGTGATTTCCTGTGAGGCTTCAGCTGGGTGCTACAAGGGTATAATAGTCAAGCATTTTACATTGAGTTATGCAGCTGCGGCAGTGCCAAAGACTTTCTTCCAGCACAACTGGAGTTACTATTACGTGGGAATTACTCTCTCACAGTATGGCCTATCCCACATATGAGAGGGAGGGAGGGGTAGGGTAAGGGGAGGTGAACGCCTGCCTTCAAGTCAACTCCTACATACAATGGGTGTTGATCCTCTACATAAAGCAGAACAGTGTAGAATGTAACGCCACTCATCTCCGTCTATTATCTTGGTGTCTGAGTGTTATTTATAATATACTCCCATTCCCATATTTCGTAGAGAGAGGAAGAGGGGGGAGACGGGAAACGGAAGAAGGAAGAGGAAGAGGAGGGTGGCGGAGAGCGTGGAAGTGCAAGCCCAAGTCAGAGCCAGCAGCAGCAGTAGCAGCAACGAGCACACAATCGGACACCACTCTCGTTAATGCCGGTTTATTTCAAGAATTTACCGAGTCGACCATTATTTGGGTTTATATTAAAAACGGGGCGGTCGTTAGCGGCCTAAAAGTTGGAGTCATTATCGTTTATGGAATATTAGGAGCAGCGCGTGGAATGGTATGGCTACAGTTACAACCTACCCGCCGGCCAAGACTAACTAACGCCCCTGGGGGAGACTACAACCCACCAGGGGGAGAAAGAAGGGGGGGAAGATAACCCACCCCACCCCCATCATGGGGGGCATTATGGGAGGGTTCCATTGCCCTACTTGTAAACTCCACCGGAGGGAAGGCTTCACTATTATGCTCCCAACCTCGGAAGTTCCACCATCATGGCTAGGTTACACTGTTCCCCAAAGGGGGTTACATTACTTGAGGGTGGAGGCGGAGGTGGAGGGAGCCTCCGCTTGTGTGTGAGCGAGGGGGGAGGGGGGGTATTAACCCTCCACTCGTCATGGATTTCCACTAAAGTTTTTTTCTAAATAAAATTGGATACATCAACAGTGTGCTGCTAACCTATTCACTATGACAGGTACATAACGGAAACAAAAGCTCACAGTGTTTCCCCTGTCATATTCCATCACGTGGGGTGGATTTCAGTGTTAAATTGTAGCCGCCTAGGCTGGGAGACTTCAGCAAGGCACTGAGGATATCCTGAAGTATTCCATTAAATCAGCTACGGGAGCTTCAAAATGTTCTTGCAACAGAGGTGTAGTTACTATCACTTGGAAATTACCATCTCTTACTATGATTCATTACATATACAAGGAAAAAAGAATTCTTATGAATTTATCTCAATCGTCACAGACCGGGCCATCAAAAATTAAATATGGGAGGAAGAGAAAGAGGTGGAAATTTTGTATTACATGCGTATATAATATGTCAGATTCATTGTTGCAATATCCTCTCGTCATTTTAAAACTATATGTCTAAGTATATGTGGTTGTACTAGCCTTGTGACGTCATGAAAATATGATCTTGATAATATGAACGTAAACAAACACATTTACGGAGCAACTTGCAATGTAAGCAGAATAACATGTAGTAGCTAGGCTTAGGCTTGCTTACAAATACTTCTGGCAGTTTGGCAGACACACTTTCTTGAACTACGTGCTTGGGTATCCACTTATTGAGTATGGAAAGCTGAAAACAGCGCGTGTGATATGTTAACGTATCTTATCTCTAAAAAATAAGCGGGTAAATGAGCAGGTATCCTAAATTTGCTTGTAAAAAATTAAACAAATTATAAATATATATATATCCGGAACATAAACTCTACATCACATGTTAACATTATCTCTACTTGTACTAAGCAACACAAACAAAAACTATTAATAAAGTTAACGGGCCATCTATATATGATTAATATAAGAAATAGTTATAATCATAACCATAATTTTTGAAGGGATGGACCGACAAGCCAGCGGAAGGCCTCGGTCATATGACCAAAAGCTTCAGCTGCAAGTCATCAAATGACTGAGACTCGCGTCAGGAAACACTTTTCCTGTTTTCTGACAAACCTTACCAAACCATCTGTACGATGAAGACCCGTGTCAGGAGACGCTTGTTGTCTCCTGACGAATATAACAACACCCACTAAATGTACGCTGACCCAGGATTGTCACGTGCAACAATCAAGTATCAATTGTCTCAACTTTTCGCGTGCACAGCAGGCTTCTTCAGTGGAATACAAGTGAGTGCAAACACTGAGACTTGATATATGTTGGGCAGGGCATTACTCAACATTAATTTGTCAAAAGAGGTCAGGTTGCTGGACCTAGTTTGCTAAAGAATTAAATACTGCACACCGTACTAATTTAGCTGTGTACGAATGCACATAAATAATTTTTCATGCACATACATAGTCCGAACGACAGGACACAGGTACCTAGACTTAGGACATCCTTATTAGTAAGACATCAGTCCTGGGACTTTGGTCACTCTCAACTAATGACCAAGTGGGACGTCCAAGGATCAAAAAGTATCTTCTTTTATCCACATTGTTGATATTATTACACCTTCTACCTTCACATACATAATTTCACAAATACACAAAAATACAAATCATTATACATATAATGTAAACATAGTACTGTCTACATCCATGTCACTGACACTTGCTGATGGTACCACATATACATATGTTTGCAATGTATACGGGAGTAAATATTCCTTATGTGTACGTGAATATGGCAATGTATCAACACGTCAGGTACATGTGGCAAGAACACATGTCCTGCGGTGTAATACAGTGGAGCCAGTGGTGATGATAATCACACACACACACACACACACACACACACAAACACACATATGTATGTCGTGCCGAATAGGTAAAACTTATTGTATCTTTAAACGTATAAGAGAAAATTTTAGAAAGGACTTAATTTTAAATAAGTTCTTGCTAATTGACCAGTTTTACCTATTCGGCACTATATATATATAACATACATATACACGTAGTATTTGTGCGTGGGTCAGTAATTCCTAGGGAAAGTAGGGGAGGAAAGTGGGAGTGTTTGCGTGGGTGGGAGGCAACATACTTACTGGAGTTCCATTAACTCTTCCTCCAGGAAGTAGCAGCATGTGGGGGTGGGGGAGGTTAGCAACACCAGAGAGAAGTTATGTTCCACAAACTAACATCAAATTATCGGCCTTATCATTTGACCTTACGTTAAGCTGGCGGTAGTAATAACACCAATAACGAAGTAATTTGCGAAGTGGATGCGATTATTGTCATTTTTATTGATAGATGTTGATAGATTTGATCACGCGCGCGACCTGGCTGACACAACAAAGATCTCAGTTATCTTCACCATCTACAGTCAACACCAAGACGATTTCTAAATTCTTGCTGCTGAATCCAGGTTAGAATTTGTTTAACGCGGTTTTAAACTCCTTAATAACCGTGGGTAAGATGCAAGGAAATCCTCGGCCAAGTCTTTACGTTGTTAGCGTCCGCGGTACACGTAAGTCTGGCACGAGGCTTCTATCTGGTCTTAAATCCTCTAAACACTTCTAATAAGTGGGAATGAGGTGCTAGTACGTATATGTTACTAGTCGCCCCAGGATCTGTACAAAGATGGGAGAGAATATGTGTGAGGCTTTTAACCCCCATCTCTACCTTCCTTTCTCTCGTTTCTCCCTCCTTTTTCCTGTTTCTTTCCCTTCCTTCTATTTTTCACCTTCCTCCTTTACCCCCTTTCCTTCCCTCCTCGCCTCTTCCATCCATCACTCATTCCTTGTTTCCTCTCTCCATTCCCACCCTCGCCTGCCTGGTGTAGCATCCTTCAGCAGGTGTGAGGTAAGTGATCAACACTGTGTACCTCACCCGGGTGCACCTCCTTACTGCAGCATCCACGAAAAATATGGGAAAACCTGGTCACAAGTTGCCACTATTTGTGTATATTTTCCTGCACGGGTGATAAGGGAGGCGTGATGACGTGGGTGAAGGAGGGGAGGGAGGGATGAAGGAGGGTGAGCAAGGGAGGGAGGGATGAAGGAGGGAGAGCGAGGGAGGGAGGGAGCATCTTCCTCACAGGTGCTAGGAATGATGGTCGGCGTCGTTTCAACTGTTCGTGTCCTTTTTTGTATTGATGTTTAATTACGTGTAATTGTATGGAGCAATTAGTGAGTAGTGGAGTGGAATGTGTGTGTAGGGCAGGCGGGAAGCTGGCGCCCTCACCACCCCCACCTCTGTCATCTCCCCCACCCACTCGCCTCTGTCTTCTCCCCAACCCGCTCACCGCTGTCATCTCCCCCACCCACTCATCTCTGTCATCTCCCCCACCCACTCACCTCTGTCATCTCCCTCACCTACCTACCTCTGTCATCTCCCCCACCTACCTACCTCTGTCATCTCCCCCACTGCTTTCCTCATTAGTTCCATACATTGTCTGTCACACACACACACACACACACACACACACACACACACACACACTCGACCCCTGCAACCACAACTAGGTGAGTACACACACACACACACACAACTCCATCCCCACCCCCTTCAACTCCCACTTCCTCTTTCATAATCCTCTCCTCCCTTTTCACAACGTCCCTTCCTTCGCATCCTCCACCTCCCTTTCCACTTCACAACCTGTTACTCGCACCCCTCACAACCTCCCATACACCCCATCACCTACAGCCTCCCCTGCACCCCATCACCTACAACCTCCCCTACACCCCATCACTTACAACCTCCTCTACACGCCAATCACAACCTCTCCTACACCAAATCACCTACAACCTCCCCTACACCCCAATCACTTACAACCTCCCCTACACCCCATCACCTACAACCTCCCCTACACCCCATCACCTACAACCTCCCCTAAACCCCATAGCCTACAACCGCCCCTACACCCCATCACCTACAACCGCCTCTACACCCCATCACCTACTACCTCCCCTACACCCCATCATCTACAACCTCCCCTACACCCCATCACCTACAACCTCCCCTACACCCCATCATCTACAACCTCCCCTACACCCCATCACCTACAACCTCCCCTACACCCCATCACCTACAACCTCCCCTACACCCCATCATCTACAACCTCCCCTACACCCCATCACCTACAACCTCCCCTACACCCCATCATCTACAACCTCCCCTACACCCCATCATCTACAACCTCCCCTACACTCCATCACCTACAACCTCCCCATCACCTACAAGTGCCTACTCTCTCCTTGAGTTTAGAGAGTCGTAGCGTGCTGGGAAGGCCATCCCACCGCTGAAGTTGCTAATATCATAAGCAGTGTCTGGGGCTATATACGTTTTTGCCAGCATTGAAGCCATTATGCAAGGATTTCACTTTTATCGTTATGTCGAACCATAACTTTCAAAATTCCTAAAAGTATAAAATTTATTCTGATTAGCATCGTGCGGCAACCGTACCTCCGTTGGCTGGGAATTTTGCCCCTTAAGTTGCCCATACGCAAGGATGGTTTTTGTACGCCACCGGCCCAATTGAGTGTTGCCAAACGATTTTCCAGAAATATGTAATTAGACACAATAAAAATTAATGGTACTTCCCTCCGGCTATGATTATTAAAAGTGGACCTGGTCACATTATTTTCGTATTACAATTGTGCCGTACGATGATATATGTGATATCCGCTTCGATTGACGTCCTATCGTTATAATTAATGGTGAGATCCCAGGCAGCCCAGCCTAGCCTAGCCTCTCTATTTTATACAAACATTGGTCATCTGTCCGTGTTAATATCCTCCCCACTCCCCTCTCTGGTGTCTGGATCCTCCCCACTCCCTTCTTTGGTGTCTGGGTCCTCCCCACTCCCTTCTCTGGTGTATGGTTCCTCCCCAATGGAAATAAGTCACTTTGACTTTTTTGGGTTATCCTGGGTTCCCTACACATATGCTGCTATGTATGATACTCTATATGTAACTGTATTTGTGTATACCTGAATGAACTTACCCACTCTCTTCTCCAGTTTCTGGATCCTTCCCACTCCCCTCTCTGGTGTCTGGGTCCTCCCCACTCCCCTCTCCGGTGTCTGCGTCCTCCCCACTCCCGTCTCTGGTGTCTGGGTCCTCTCCGGTGTCTGTGTCCTCCCCACTCCCCTCTATGGTGTCTAGATCCTCCCCACTCCCCTTAGTAGTGTCTATATTCTACTTTCCTCCCCCCAAAAAAGGAAGGAAGGGGAGGAGGCTCCCAACAAAGGAAGGGAAGGGGGGGCTCCCCAACAAATTAAGGAGAGGGAGCTCCCTCAACAAAGGAAGGGGAAGGAGCTCCCCAACAAATTAAGGGGAGCGGGCTCCCCAACAAAAGAAGGGGAGGGGGCTCCTCAACAAAAGAAGGGGAGGGGGCTCCCCAACAAAGGAAGGAAAGGGAGGGGCTCCCCAACAAAGGAAGGAAAGGGAGGGGGCTCCCCAACAAAGAAAGGAAGGGGAGAGGGCTCCCCAACAAAGGAAGGAAAGGGAGGGGCTCCCAACAAAGGAAGGAAAGGGAGGAGGCTCCCCAACAAAGGATGGAAGGGGAAGGGGCTCCCCAACAAAGGAGGGGAGGGAACCCCCAACAAAGGAAGGAAGGGGCTCTCCCCCCAACAAAGGAAGGAAGGGAGGGGAGGGGGAAGTATGACCAAGCGGATGTTATTATTAACGAATTATAAATACTAGAGAACTGATGATGCATGTTAACCTCCCCTCCCCCCTGTTTATCTGGGGAGGACTGGGGTGCCTGGGGAGGAACTGGGGTGCCTGGGGAAGGGTGGAGTGCCTGGGGAAGGGTGGGGTGCCTGGGGAAGGGTGGGGTGCCTGGGGATGACTGGGGTGCCTTGGGGAAGGGTGGGGTGCCTGGGGAGGGCTGGGGTGCCTGAAGTTCCTGGGGATCGGTGGGGAGAGCCTGGGGTGAGAAGGGGAAATTTAGGAAATAGATGGGAGTGTGTGGCTGGGGAAGGGTGGGGTGGTAACCTTATGGTGGGACGGGGGGGGTTGGATGCCCAGAGGGTAGGCCTACCCTCAGAAAAAAAAAATAGTATCGTTCTATAACTGGTTACGACACCTGAACACAGAAGCAACACCGTAACTGGAACAATACCGTGACTGGAACAACACCGTGACTGGAGCAACGCTGTGACTGGAACAATAACGTGACTGGAACACCGTGACTGGAACAACACCGTGACTGGAACAACACCATGACTGGAACAACACTGTGACTGGAACAATAACGTGACTGGAACAATAACGTGACTGGAACAACACCGTGACTGGAACAACGTGACTGAAACAATACCGTGACTGGAACAATACCGTGACTGGAACAACACCGTGACTGGAACAATACCGTGACTGGAACAATACCGTGACAAACACCGTGTCTGAAACAACACAATGACTGGCACAACGCCGTGACTGGAACAATACCGTGACTGGAACAGTACCGTGACTGGAACAATATTGTGATGAACAATACCGTGACAGAAACAACACCGTGACTTAAATAACACGGTGACGAACAATACTGTGACTGGAACAATACTGTGACTGGAACAATACTGTGACTGGAACAATACTGTGACTGGAACAATACCGTGACTGGAATACCGTGACTGGAACAACACCGTGACTGGAACAATAGTGTTACTGGAAAAACACCGTGATTGGAATAAGTGTGACTGGAACAACACCGTGACTGGAACAACACCGTGACTGGAACAACACCGTGACTGGAACAACACCGTGACTGTAACATCACCGTGACTGTAACAACACCGTGACTGTAACAACACCGTGACTGTAACAACACCGTGACTGTAACATCACCGTGACTGGAACAACACCGTGACTGGAACAATTCCGTGACTGGAACAATTCCGTGACTGGAAAAATTCCGTGACTGGAACAATTCCGTGAATGGAACAATTCCGTGACTGGAACAATTCCGTGACTGGAACAGTACAGTGACTTACAATACCGTGATTAGAATAACAGTGTGACTGGAATAACACCGTGACTATTAACAATACCGTGACTGGAACAATACACAAATAAACCACACACAGGATACTGAAACTTATGACGACGTTTCGCTCCGACCTGGTGTGGCTAGTTAATGGTCCGAGTCTGAGCGAAACGTCGTCACAAGTTAAGGTGTCTAGTCTGCGTGTTATGTTTGAAACTAAGTTTAGGTGACAGTGATGGTGGTGGGAAGGTAGACTCGTATACCTGTTACTTGCCTGTGGTCGCACCCGTAAGTTACTTGCCCCCGAGGCCTGGTGCTAGACTAGGCCTCCTGCTTGTTGATCAATTGGGCTATTGGCGCCTGCCGTCCACGCTCCAACGCAAACACCATAGTCTAAATTATAATAAGAAATTATAATAAGAAAGAGTTACTGTAGACAGTCAGGGGTCTGTTGATGTTGAGGTACTGCAGTCAGGGGTCTGTTGATGTTGAGTTACTGCAGACAGTCAGGGGGCTGTTGATGTTGAGTTACTGCAGACAGTCAGGGGGCTGTTGATACTGAGTTACTGTAGACAGTCAGGGAAGGTTGACTAAAAAAAAAATTTTTTAGTCAAAATATCATAATTTTAGTGGCAAGCAGGGAATAGTCCGAAAAAATCGTCAATTATTAAGAGTTTCTATTAAAAATGTGATATACGTATTTTAGCTAAAAAAAAAAAAAAGAATTATGTCAGCAGGAGAGCCTTGGAGACATGGGCCAGAAGACTGCCCCCCCCTTCTCTCTCTCTCTCTCTCTCTCTCTCTCTCTCTCTCTGTCTCAATCTCTGTCTCTCTGTATGTCTGTCTCTGTCGCTGTTGCCCTGGATTATCCTCTCGACTAAGGTTAGTGGGCAGACGATAACCTTGCGTGCCCATCTGAAAATCCCAGTGGGTCGGCACTGCTCCTGGGGAATTTGCAGATGTGGACCAACTGGAAAAAAAAATGGAATGTGTCACCATCACCACCCAAGAAAATGCCATACTCTCTTCAATAAAGACGTATGTGGTTCGAAGATCTACACGTACCTCCATCATAGACTAATATGAAGCACACAGCTTGGTGTTCCACGTCAGGGAAACCACATACACAAAACATGAACAGAGATTTTTTAGTGCCAGTAAACAGGGGAAAAACGGGAAGGGGGGGTAAATTTTTACCTCGAGTACTTTCACACTTCTCAGTGCGTCATCAGGAGCTATGCAATGTTGCAAGGCAGCAACAGAAGGAGGGGAAGTTTTCTCAGAGTAGCGCAGTGCTGGTGTGTCACCTGCCGCAGCCTCTCACAGTCAAATACATTCCCTTTTGGGATCGTATTTGCTTGCAAAGCCTCCTCTTTTCTGCAACTTTGCAAGCTCCTGATGATGTGTTGATTGCAACACGAAAGGCCTAGAGCTATTATTCTACTCCCCGTGGTTTTGCATATATATATATATATATATATATATATATATATATATATATATATATATATATATATATAATAAATACCGCGTAGGAACCCTGGCGTGGAAACATAGCCAATATATATATATATATATATATATATATATATATATATATGTATATATATATATATATATATATATATATATATATATATATATATATATATATAATAAATAATATATATAATAACCGCGTAGGAACCCTGGCGTGGAAACATAGCCAATAGCTGGCTCTCCAGAACTAGAGGTATTAAATCCAATAAAAACAAGTTCACAGCAAAAAGCATCATAACATCATTTGTCTTTTTAGACTTTGAAGATGTTAACCCGAGTAGCGATAACAAAATACCGTTCATTAGTGGTCTCCTCAGTTGAATGTAATGTTGGCAGCCTTGGCGGAGACCCAGGTTAAAGACTGCCGTGACTACGAGATATGGATACCAGAGATTGTAACAATGTACTCAGACTACGAGATATGGATACCAGGGATTGTAACAATGTACTCAGACTACGAGATATGGATACCAGGGATTGTAACAATGTACTCAGACTACGAGATATGGATACCAGGGATTGTAACAATGTACTCAGACTACGAGATATGGATACCAGGGATTGTAACAATGTACTCAGACTACGAGATATGGATACCAGGGATTGTAACAATGTACTCAGACTACGAGATATGGATACCAGGGATTGTAACAATGTACTCAGACTACAAGATATGGATACCAGGGATTGTAACAATGTACTCAGACTGCGAGATATGGATACCAGGGATTGTAACAATGTACTCAGACTACGAGATATGGATACCAGGGATTGTAACAATGTACTCAGATGTGACGGGAAAAACAGTCAAGAAGGAAGGGGGTGTTGGTGGGTATGTGAGTCCCTCTCATGTGTACTCAGTTACTTAACACCACTAAGGAGTTAGTCGATGTTTTGCTGGTTAAAATTGAACCGGAATATCTAGTTATTGTACTTGTATATAAACCACCAGATGCTACTTCCCAGCAGTTCAACTATTGAACATTTAATACTGTCTTAAAACCTTATCAAACCCCGGCCCCATATTCTCCCCTCCTCCATCTCTTCGTTCTCTTTTCCTGCCTCCCTCCCTCCTTCATTCTCTCTCTCCCTGCCTTCCTCCTTCAATCTCTCTCTCCCTGCCTCCCTCCTCCATTCTCCCCTTCCCCGCCTCCTTCATTCTCCCCTTCCCTGCCGGCTTCATTCTCCCCTTCCCTGCCGCCTTCATTCTCCCCTTCCCTGCCGCCTTCATTCTCCCTCCCTGCCTCCTTCCTACATTCTCCCCTTCCCTCCCTCCCTCCCTCCATTCTCTCCTTCCCTCCCTCCCTCCCTCCATTCTCTCCTTCCCTGCCTCTCACAAAACACTTGTATTAAATATGTACAGGAATAACACGGGTCTAAATTCCCTGGTCCATCATTGATGTGCGACATTTACTTCGATCAATTCTCCATGACGTTCACTCCTCTCTTAAATCCCCAAGTTTTAAGAGTGTTTGTATCAAACAACCAAATACATTTTTTTTTGTAATTTTACTTGTTATTCTGTAGTGTATTTAGAGTCCAAAGGCTCCAACGACTGTGGCATTTGGAACATAACATGATCCTTGTGTTTAATACATCAGGTATTATTGAACTGTTGGGATTAGCATGAGGCTGCGGTTATTCACTCTGGTATTACTGATTACATTAATATTATACATTTTGTTTAGATAAAAATAATTATTTTTTTCCAAGCAAAGGGTGAGAGGATGTGTTTATGACTGGATTATTGTCTCAGTGTTTATCCTAGTTTGGTGAGTTAGAATGTAATGGCGGTGGTTACACTAGGATATTCTTACACTAGTAATTACACTCTGCTCTGTCAACAATGATTCCCTTCAATTATTTTATTGTAACTACACTTCCGGTCGTAAATTTGGAATTTTTGTGCGTGTTTAATGTGTTTAGAGGTCGGGGGAGGGATGCTGACTTTAATGGTGGTGGTGTTTTTAATGTTGTTAGTGGTGGTGGTGTTTTTAGTGTTGTTAGTGGTGGTGGTGTTTTTAGTGTTGTTAGTGGTGGTGGTGTTTTTAGTGTTGTTAGTGGTGGTGGTGTTTTTAGTGTTGTTAGTGGTGGTGGTGTTTTTAGTGTTGTTAGTGGTGGTGGTGTTTTTAGTGTTGTTAGTGGTGGTGGTGTTTTTAGTGGTGGTGGTGTTTTTAGTGGTGGTGGTGTTTTTAGTGTTGTTAGTGGTGGTGGTGTTTTTAGTAGTGGTGGTGTTTTTAGTGTTGTTAGTGGTGGTGGTGTTTTTAGTGTTGTTAGTGGTGGTGGTGTTTTTAGTGTTGGTGGTGTTTTTAGTGGTGGTGGTGTTTTTAGTGGTGGTGTTTTTAGTGTTAGTGGTGGTGGTGTTTTTAGTGTTAGTGGTGGTGGTGTTTTTTGGTGGTAGTATGGTGCTGGTAGGGTGGACCGGTAAGCCAGCGGAAGGCCTCGGTCAGATGACCAAAAGCTCCAGCGGCGGGTCATCTAAGACCCGCGTCAGGAAATACCTGTCCTGTGTCCTGACGAACCTAACCTAACCTAACCTGTAGACATACGTGGTAGGGCAAAGTTGGAGTGGTGGTTGCATTGGGCGTGGGTGGGAGGTGGGTGGTGGTTGCAATGGGCGTGGGTGGGAGGTGGGTGGTGGTTGCAATGGGCGTGGGTGGGAGGTGGGTGGTGGTTGCAGTGGGCGTGGGTGGGAGGTGGGTGGTGGTTGCATTGGGCGTGGGTGGGAGGTGGGTGGTGGTTGCAGTGGGCGAGGGTGGGAGGTGGGTGGTGGTTGCAGTGGGCGTGGGTGGGAGGTGGGTGGTGGTTGCAATGGGCGTGGGTGGGAGGTGGGTGGTGGTTGCAGTGGGCGTGGGTGGGAGGTGGGTGGTGGTTGCAGTGGGCGTGCGGGCGCGTGATAGTCTACTGGCTGATGCAGTGATACAGGTTGCCCCGCTGACTGCACCACTGATTGTTCTTGATTAATTAAGTGATAATTGATCAGTAATTGAATGTGACGCTTGGAAGATCTTAGGTAGATAGTGTGTGTGTATGTGTGTGTGTGTGTGTGTGTGTGTGTGTGTGTGTGTGTGTTAGTCTACACAAAACAGGACTCATAAAATAACTGAAAATTCAGTTATTATTTATATGATAATTACGATAAATTTCGCAACATTAACAACTGGAATAACTACTTGACATACATTACTTTGACAGGTTTGACCCCGAGCTGCAGTCAAGAATTACATTTTTATAATAATTGCTAATAATTTGATAATTAGGAGTCATGGAGAACCACTTAACGCAAATAATTTTGTCACGATGTCTTGGGGTCGACACGGAGGGGAAAAAACGACTTTCACAACCCACAATGCGGAGAGGAAACGTTAAACGACGTTTCGGTCGATCCTGGACCATTATTAAGTGAAACGTTTAACACTGTTTATGTCTTGTTCAGTTGACGGGAGTAGTTTTACTTAACACAGGTTGAAAACACTTGTTGTGCTCTTGACGTGAGCACCAGTGATCATCTCTGACTCACTCGTCAAACACTCTCACAACTGCCTTTAAATATTATAATTAGGTTTTAACGAGGCATAGAAATCGTC
The DNA here is from genome assembly GCA_009830355.1 of Cherax destructor. Classification (NCBI taxonomy): domain Eukaryota; kingdom Metazoa; phylum Arthropoda; class Malacostraca; order Decapoda; family Parastacidae; genus Cherax; species Cherax destructor. The sequence goes on along the minus strand of WNWK01001069.1, from coordinate 64,131 downwards.
AGCCGCAGAGGTTGACTTGGCAATTTTGCATCGCTGAGTCTGTAAATTTGGGCTGAACGACTACACGCGCAGCGTTTTGTCATGACTTGCGGTGGTAGTGGTGTTTGGGAAGACGTGAGGACTTAATTACGCTTAACATTAGTAATGTTAATAATCAGAGTAGTTACCACTGTCTACCTTCACCCCAGCACCAGTCATCTACCTTCACCCCAGCACCAGTTATCTACCTTCACCCCAGCACCAGTTATCTACCTTCACCCCAGCACCAGTCATCTACCTTCACCCCAGCACCAGTTATCTACCTTCACCCCAGCACCAGTCATCTACCTTCACCCCAGCACCAGTTATCTACCTTCACCCCAGCACCAGTCATCTACCTCCACCCCAGCACCAGTCATTTACCTTCACCCCAGCACCAGTCATCTACCTTCACCCCAGCACCAGTCATCTATTTTCACCCCAGCACCAGTCATCTACCTTCACCCCAGCACTAGTCATCTACCTTCACCTCAGCACCAGTCATCTACCTTCACCCCAGCACTAGTCATCTACCTTCACCCCAGCACCAGTCATCTACCTTCACCCCAGCACCAGTCATCTACCTCCACCCCAGCACCAGTCATCTACCTCCACCCCAGCACCAGTCATCTACCTTCACCCCAGCACCAGTCATCTACCTTCACCCCAGCATCAGACATTCAATAGTGCCAAGTTCCAAGTACTTAGATATGGAAGCAGTGAAGACCCCAAAAGAGAAAGTAACAATATAAGTTGACTTTTCTTCCAAAGACAACAAGGCAAATATTACAAAAACCAAGAAAATGACGGGGGTGGATAATGAGAACTTTCAAAACAAGGTAAAAGAGTGTCAGTGGTATCGCTTTTCAAATCGCTTATGTTCTCTCGCTCAGGGTGGTGTTGACGGATCTTTTCAGGGCAATAGAGATATCAGAGCTGGAACACATGCAGAGATCAATTACCTTAATTAAGGTTACATGGTAATTAAGATCGTTACAGGGCAAACGCTGTTACAAGGTAGTTAAGGTTAAAGGGTTGTTTAGGTTATAAGTTAGTTAAGGTTGTTACTATGTCGTTATAGGATATTAAGGCTTCAAGGTAGTTATGGTTATTAACGTTGTTACAGTTAAAGTTGTTAGAGGGTAGTTAAGGTTGCTAATGGGCAGTTAAGATTGTTAGAGGGTAGTTAAGGTAATTAACGTTACAGAATAATTAGGGTTACAGCGTAGTTAGTGAAGGTTACGAGGTAGTTAAGGTTGTAACAAGAATATTGCAGTTTCTGTTTGTGGCTGCATCTGTTGCTACTATTTTTGTGATTCATGTTCTTATTTGTTGCCTCTGCTGCTGTTGGGGTCACTGATGTAGACGTTGCTGTTGTGGCCGCTGCTGTTTCACAGACTGCTCAGTGGTCTTGTCTGTTGGTGTACAGCAGTGGGCAGAGGAAGGTGTACTCACCTAATTGTGGTTGCAGGGGTCGAGACTCAGCTCCTGGTGTGCTGATAGTGGAAAAAAAGTAACAGTAACACAGCATAGGTAACAGCAATACTACAAGCTACTGCAGCAACATTATGACTACTATCTGCAACAGCAATACCAGCTGCAGCAGCAGCACCAATATACAGCTGTGCAGGTGGGCGAGAATGTGCAGGTGGGGGAAACAGCGGGTGTCTCCTCCCTACGCACGTTTCCACTTGGGGATTATCCTCAACGTTACACGGAGTGTCATGACAGTAATTATCGGATAATCGGGTAATCCCTCGAAGGAAATACCCGCATCGACATTTTTCAGTTATCCGTAGTCGAGGGCAGTACCAGGTGCGGACCAGGGCATCGTCAACAGCCAATAGGAGCGCTGTTCCCCACCACTTTGACCAATAAGAATCAAGACTCGCAAATGTTCGGTTACTTTCACAACACTTCCTGGTCAGTAGGTTTAATTTCAGATTGTTTTCCTCTCTATCATTTGTCACGGAATATGAAGTTCGTTGAACGTATCTTCTGGTTAGTGTGTCCTCGGTGAAACGTGTTATAACACGTGTGTTATGACACGTGTGTGTGATAACACGTGTCAGCAGACTTCCAATGTACTCAGTTTTTTTTTTAATGTTAAAACTTGTACTCTGGATATTTCATGGCGTCACATGCATTAGGTTTATATTTATTGTTTTACCTCTGTGTATACACTCGCCTTGTGCTTGCAGGGGTCGAGTCATAGCTCCTGTCCCTGCCTCCTAGGTCAGTTTGGTCGGCATCACAGACTTCTGGCTTCTCTGGCCTAGCACTGTATCTATCCTTGAAGCTGTGTATTGAGTTTGCTTCCACCACTATGTGTTTGTATGTGTGCGCTCACCTATTTGTGGTTGCAGGGGTCGATTCATAGCTCTTGGCCACGCCTCTTCGCTGGTCGGTACTAGGTCATGTAGAAATGGTTATAATCATAACTATAATTTTTAAGGGGTGGAGGGTAAGCCAGCGGAAGGTCTCGGTCAGATGACCAAAAGCTCCAACTGTGAGTCATCATATGACTAAGACCCGCGTCAGGAAACACTTGTCTTCCTTCCTGACCAACCTTAACTAACCTAAGCTACTAGGTTCTCTCTCCCTGACCCAAGACCTTTATCGTACCTCTCTGTGTGTTCTTCTACCCGTGTCTACTCATTTATCGTACCTCTGTGTGTTCTTCTACCCGTGTCTACTCATTTATCGTACCTCTTTGTGTGTTCTTCTACCCGTGTCTACTCATTTATCGTACCTCTGTGTGTTATTCTACCCGTGTCTACTCATTTATCGTACCTCTTTGTGTGTTCTTCTACCCGTGTCTACTCATTTATCTACCATTTAGAGTGGGTACACTCAAACAATGGTCGCTTCTCTCCAACAATTTCAGTGCATGTAAAATGCATCTGGCTTTTTCTTGCTCCTTGTAGAGGAAGTTTCAGTTGTCTTCACCGTACAATGAGAATCATTATCAACCCACAGGGGCTAGAAATCGCCCTTGGAGCCACCCGCCAGAGGGGTGAGAATGCTAGACTCAACACGATACGGTAATTGCGCCTCTCCATTCCTATCATTTGTGACGTCAGCAGAATCGCATTTCCGGCCCCTGTATTACCATCGTTATTATAATATTTATTACCATCATGCTATTATTTCAATTTGCTGTCGCGAATGAGAAATAGTCATAATTTCAACTTTTGTGAAATTTGTATCCTGTCTGAGGAACAATGAGCTTCCCCAGAGGCTATTGTTATATATATATATATATGTGTGTGTGTGTGTGTGTGTGTGTGTGTGTGTGTGTGTGTGTGTGTGTGTGTGTGTGTGTGCGTAAAACTTTTAAAAGGAACTCTGATGTGTTAAGTGCTAATGGAACTTCTGTTAACGTCACACTCCTACCGTTTGGCACCTCTGTTGCTCTCATGTTAGTGTGTCTGTTGCCTCTGTTAGTGCCACACACCATTTCATATATTGCTCAACTTGTGCCTTAAATCTTTCCTTGCCTCTGTTGTTCTGTTACTGTTCCACACAGTTACATCTGTTGCTCTCTTATTTATTCCTTATCGTTGATGCCTCCTGTGCTTTCGTTTCTGTTTCACGCTGATCTAGATCCCCGTTAGTAATGCTTATTCCGTTATCACCGATTTTGGTGCCCGTTAGTACTATTACCGTTAATCTTGGTCCCCGTTAGCACTGTTTATATCCTGTTTTCACCGATCTTGATCCTCACTTAATATTGCTTATATCCCGTTTTCACTGATCTTGTTCCCTGTTGATACTGTTTATTCTCCGTTTTTACCAATCTTCGTCCCCGTTAGATACCATTTCCTTCCCGTTACTGGTGATCTCGGCCCTGATTACTACCATTTATTCTCCTGTTGCTTCCAACGGGGCAATGCCCCTCAGGGGCATTTACGATGCTGTTGATTAGAGTGTTGGGCACTGGCATCATTGCCCACGAGTCGTAATTCAGAATAAACGAATGGAAACAAGAGAGACGGAGACCTGACGTGAATGGCGCGTCCCGCGGAGAGGAGGGAGGGGAAGGGGAGGGGGAGGGGAAGGGGAATCGGGGTTGATTCATGTTGCTTATCATTACTGCTCAACTAAGTTTTTTTTTCTAACCTCAATCTTCACCCTTCCCGTTCTTCTCCCTTCCCCTGATCAACCAGGCTGTTACTGCTGGCCGCACGGTGTCCAACGTACGAGTTTAAGAATCTATGAACGCTGCAGAAGGCCTACTGGCCCATACTAGGCAGGTCTTTTTCAAAACCAACAGTATAGCTGATCAGGACCTGAGTCGAGGAACTTGTCAAGTTCCCTCTTGAAGTTCACCAGAGGTTTGTTGGTAATTTCTCTTATGCACGAGGGGAGGGCGTTGAAGAGTCGGGGACCTCTGACACTCATCGAGTGTATTTGTCGTGGTTTCAGTGTTCATGTTTGGGACCAATCCCTCTAGGAATTTACAGATGTAAATTATGATGTGGGGCAGTGCCACACTGTGTTGGCACTGCCCACTAGACCCTGGCAACACTGTGTTGTCACTGCCCTACTCTACCCTCCGCCGCTCATTCAGTATAGTCTAGTCAGCTTCTCATCCATATGTGATGGCTGACTAATGGTGGCAGCTGTTAGTGATGATTGTACATCTACGTAAGTGTGTGTGTGTTCCTGTGAACACACACACACACACTCACACTCACACACTCACACACACTCTCTCTCTCAAGGGGTCACAGGGATGTTAGGAAGTATTTCTTCAGTCATAGAGTTGTCAGGAAGTGGAACAGTTTGGAGATTTGTAGTAGAGACAGGATCCATACATAGCTTTAACAAGAGATCCGATAAAGCTCTTTGAGCAGAAGAGAGTGAACTTAGTAGCAACAAGCGGAAAGGCGGGTTCAGAAACTGTGAATCGACCCCTGCAAACGAAAATAGATGAGTACACACACACATACGTACGTGTGTACATACGTACATTTAATCCTTCGTGAATGGTATTTCTTCAGTAAAGATTTTGTGTCTTAGGCAATGATTAATATGTCGTTATAGCGGGTGTGGTCATTCACCGCTCATTACACATGCAGGAAAGTCAATGTATGTGTAATGAATGTGTTGAGCCAGGTGTGAAGGTTGCTACACTTGTCTTACAGCAACTCTGAGCAGTTTAGCGCATCTCTTGTTTACAATAAACTGATTATCACGTCACAACAATGTTCTTTAAACCCTTAAAATAATAGTCTAAGAGCTGGTAACCTGCCTCAGCCCACTTCAAATGCGACCCATATATAAAGTGTAGTATATCCCAGACTTGAACCCACAACAGCCAGCTAACACACAGGTACTTGTTTACTGCTAGATGAACACAACAGCCAGCTAACACACAGGTACTTGTTTACTGCTAGATGAACATGGATAGCAGGTATTACGGTTGAGAGGAGCCTTGTACCACTGACCCACAAATCTAGGCTGGGTGTTAGAAAGTACCAGAGGCATCATACAAGGTACCGACGCACACATATTAGACATGCAAGTATGAGAAACTTGTATTAAGGCGACGTTACGCTCACCAGGAGCACTTAGGAGCGGAACCTAATGACGTTTCCGTCAGTCCATTGTCAAGTCACAACTGAGGCGAGGAAAGTAAAGAAGTCCGGAAGACAAACTGGTGGGGGACGAGGTATAAGCGCGGAGTATTAGTAGTAGTAATAGAAGAATTAGTGGTAGTGTTAGTGGTGGTGGTAGTAGTAGTGGTAGTGGTGGAGGTACAATTAATGAGCAGTAGTTATAGCTTTATTTTAATAAAGAGAACATGAAATCAGAGAGTATATAGTGTAAGGAAGGTCAGGTGTTGCAGGTGTGAGCTCACCTGATGGCTGTGTTCTGTAGAACTAATGTTGCCAGAACATTTCCAGTGTTCTGTAGAACTAATGTTGCCAGAACATTTCCAGTGTTCTGTACAACTATGTTGCTGAGATATATTACGATAGGTTCTAGGTTACCGTGTGTGTACTCACCTATTTGTGGTTGCAGGGGTCGAGACTCAGCTTCTGGCCCCGCCTCTTCACTGACCGCTACTGAGTCCCCTCTCTCCCTGCTTCATTAGCTTTATCATACCTCATCTTAAAACTATGTATGGTTCCTGCCTCCACTACATCACTTACCAGACTATTCCATTTCCTGACAACTCTATGACTGAAGAAATACTTCCTAACATCCCTTTGACTCATCTGAGTCTTCAACTTCAAATTGTGACCCCTTGTTTCTGTGTCCCCTCTCTGGAACATTCTGTCTCTGTCCACCTTATCTATTCCTCGCAATATTTTGTATGTCGTTATCATGTCTCCCTAACCCTCCTGTCCTCCAGTGTCGTCAGGCCGATTTCCCTTAACCTTTCTTCGTAGGACATTCCCCTTAGCTCTGGAACTAGCCTTGTTGCAAACCTTGCACTTTCTCTAATTTCTTGACGTGCTTGACCAAGTATGGGTTCCAAACTGGTGCTGCATACTCCAGTATGGGCCTGACGTACACGGTGTACAGGGTCTTGAACGATTGTGTGTGTGTACTCACCTAGTTGTCGTTGCAGGGTCGTGTGTGTGTGTGTGTGTGTGTGTGTGTGTGTGTGTGTGTTCTCTGCCGAGTTTACTCTCATTCCACTTGATGAGATGTCCAGTAGTGTTACTATGCATGACACATGCTCTTGTTAATATGACAGCCATGTGTATGCTCACTGATCCTCATGTCTTACTGTCTGGTTGTCTCCACCACAGAGATCACTCAGTGTCTGGTTGTCTCCACCACACAGATCACTCAGTGTCTGGTTGTCTCCACCACACAGATCACTCAGTGTCTGGTTGTCTCCACCACACATATCACTCAGTGTCTGGTTGTCTCCACCACACAGATCACTCAGTGTCTGGTTGTCTCCACCACACAGATCACTCAGTATCTGGTTGTCTCCACCACACAGATCACTCAGTGTCTGGTTGTCTCCACCACACAGATCACTCAGTGTCTGGTTGTCTCCACCACACAGATCACTCAGTGTCTGGTTGTCTCCACCACACAGATCACTCAGTGTCTGGTTGTCTCCACCACACAGATCACTCAGTGTCTGGTTGTCTCCACCACACAGATCACTCAGTGTCTGGTTGTCTCCACCACACAGATCACTCAGTGTCTGGTTGTCTCCACCACACAGATCACTCAGTATCTGGTTGTCTCCACCACACATATCACTCAGTATCTGGTTGTCTCCACCACACAGATCACTCAGTGTCTGGTTGTCTCCACCACACAGATCACTCAGTATCTGGTTGTCTCCACCACACAGATCACTCAGTATCTGGTTGTCTCCACCACACATATCACTCAGTGTTTGGTTGTCTCCACCACACAGATCACTCTGTCTGGTCGTCTCCACTACACATATCACTCTGTCTGGTTGTCTCCACCACACATCTCGTCACAGCCTCCACAAGGTACAGCTTGAGAGATGTTACTTGACTTCGTACTAGTGAGTTTTTTGCTACTGGAGTTGGACGTTACTCTGAGGTTCCCATCTTGTAACATCTTGAAGACGCTGTTGGCTACATTACAGTTAGGAAGAATAACAAATGTGCAGGGAGATGTGTCAACGTTGGTGTGGGGTCATGTGAATGCGCTGCCCTCTCTGTTGACTATCATAAATGAGGTGATGAAGAGGTGCAGAGTCACGGCAGCTACTGTTGTGTATACACAGGACACTAGTTTGGCACTGAAGATTCAGAGAAGTGGAACAGCCATCCAGGTAAAATTATGGACCTGACCACTTCCATTCAAAATTGGGTAAACATGGGCCAGTAGACCCTAGCATGGGTCAGTAGACCTCTCTAGCATGGGCTAGTAGGCCCTGTCTAGCAGGGGACAAAAGACCCTGTCTAGCATGGGACAGTAGACCCTATCTAACGGCCAGTATATCTGAAATACGAAGGGAGGCACTGGTCAATAAAATAGAAAATATCAAACTTAAGCTGAAGGAATCTTACAGGAGACAAGAATTGCAGGAATAACTAAAAGCCGTAAAGGAAATTGAAAAATCAAACAAAATACTTCTTCTCTTATGCCAAATCTAAGGAAAAAAACAACATTACAGTATTGGACTCCTGCTTAGGCGAGATGGGACATACACAGATGACAGCAAAGAAATGAGTGAGATATTAAAGTCCCAATACGACTCAGTGTTCAGTGAGCCGCTGCCCAGACTAAAGGTCGACAATCCAAATGAATTCTTTATGAATGAGACTCAAAATCTGGTCATCTCAAAAAATCTCTGATATTATTCTAACACCACGAGACTTTGAAAAGGCAATAAATGACTTGTCCATGCACTCTGCCCCAGGCCCAGACTCATGGAACTCCGTGTTCATCAAGAACTATGGAGAGGGAGCAAGGAGACAGGGGTCATCCCACACACACTAAAAACAACAGACTTAGCCCCACTCTACAAAGGTGGCAGTAAAGTAATTGCAAAGAACTACAGACCGATAGCACTAACATCCCATATCATAAAAATCTTTGAAAGGGTTCTAAGAAGCAAGATCACCAACCACCTAGATACCCATCAGTTACCCAACCCAGGGCAACACGGGTTTAGAGCAGGTTGCTACTGCCTGTCCCAGCTACTGGACCACTATGACAAGGTCCTGGATGCTATAGAGAATAAACAAAATGCAGATGTAGTATACACAGACTTTGCAAAAGCCTTTGACAAGTGTGGCCATGGTGTAATAGCGCACAAAATGCGTGATAAAGGAATAAGAGGTAGATGGATCTATAACTTCCTAACAAACAGAACACAAAGAGTATTAGTAAAGTATGAGGCAGCTACGGTGAAAAGCTCTGTTCCACAAGGTACAGTACTATTTCTCATCCTCATATCTGACATAGACAGAGATGTAAGCCATAGCTCCGTGTCTTCCTTTGCGGATGACACCCGAATTGCTATGACAGTGACCTCCATCGAAGACACCGCAAGACTCCAAGCGGACATCAACCAAATCTTCAATTGGGAAACTGAAAACAATATGAAGTTCAATTGAGAGAAATTTCAACTACTCAGATATGGAAAACTTGAGGAAATTAAAACTGTACCAGGGTATACAAATTCTAAACATACAATAGAGCGAAAAAGTAATGTGAAGGACCTGGGAGTGATGTCAGAGGATCTCGCCTTCAAAGACCACAACAATGTATCTACCACATCTGCTAGGAAAATGATAGGATGGATAATGAGAACCTTCAACACTAGGGACGCCAAGCCCATGATTCTCTTCAAATCGCTTGTTCTCTCTAGGCTGGAATACTGCTGTACACTAACTGCCCCCTTCAAGACAGGCGAAATTGCTGACCTAGAGAGTGTACAAAGAACTTTCACGGCATACATAAGTACGATAAGGCACCTAGAACGGTTAAAGTCCCTTGATTTGTATTCCCTGGAACGCAGGCGAGAGAGATACATAATAATATAAACTTGGAAAATCCTAGAGGGATTAGTACCAAACTTGCACACGAAAATCACTCCCTATGAAAGCAAAAGACTTGGTAGGAGATGCAACATTCCCCAATGAAAATCAGGGAAGCCACGAGTACACTGAGAGACACAGTAAGTGTCAGGGGCCCAAGAATGTTCAACTGCCTCCCAGCATACATAAGGGGGATTATTAATAAACCCCTGGCTGTCTTCAAGAAGGCGCTGGACAGGTACCTAAAATCAGTACCTGACCAGCCGGGCTGTGGTTCGTACGCCAGTTTGGTTGCGGGCAGCAATAACAGCCTGGTTGATCAGACCCTGATCCACCACGAGGCCTGGTCTCAGACCGAGCCTCGGGGGCGTTGACCCCCGAAACCCTCTCCAGGTATACACTGCTAACAACACTAACAACACTACTAACAGTATTAAAACACTGCTAACAACACTAGTATTCTACCACACAGAAACCACTAACAAAGGACAGACTAACACACACACAAACCACTAACAAAGGACAGACTAACACACACACACAAACCACTAACAAAGGACAGACTAACACACACACAAACCACTAACACAGGGGTCACTATAGCGTCTCGCATCACAAACAGTTTTTGTAATCACCTTTCCAGCCATTAAGAAACGCACACACACTGGCATTTTTAATGCTCACAGCTTTCCAGAGTGAAATTTACACCTGACAATAGGTGGCCATTTAAAATTTAACGAATGGAAAACCTAAGAGAAAAAAGAATTGCATTTAGAGGAGGGAATTATTGTGGACGCGTTACTCACAAGTAAGTTTACCTAATTGTGAATGTATGTACACCTGATGTTCATTAATGTAAGTGTAATGGAGGTAAATTAGTGTGGGAAGGGAGACCGCAGGGACGCTGACCCAATGAGACTCACTTTATTATTTAGTTAAGACGCTGTTGTGTGTTAAGATGCTGTTGTGTGTGTTGTTAAGACGCTGCTATGTGTTTAGTTAAGACGCTGTTGTGTGTTTAGATGCAGTTGTGTGTTTAGTTAAGACGCTGTTGTGTGTTTAGATGCAGTTGTGTGTTTAGTTAAGACGCTGTTGTGTGTTTAGATGCAGTTGTGTGTTTAGTTAAGACGCTGTTGTGTGTTTAGATGCAGTTGTGTGTTTAGTTAAGACGCTGTTGTGTGTTTAGTTAAGACGCTGTTGTGTTTATTTTAGACGTTGTTGTGGGTTTAGTTTAGACATTATTGTGTATTTAGTTAAGACGCTGTTGTGTGTTTGGTTAAGACGCTGTGGTGTGTTGTTAAGACGCTATTGTGTTTAGTTTAGACGCTGTTGTGTGTTTAGACGTATGTTTAGTTTAAATGATGTTGTATGTTTAGTTTAGATACTGTTGTGTGTTTAGTTGAGACTAGACGCTATTGTGTTTAGTTTAGACGCTGTTGTGTTCTTATTTATACGTTGTTGTGTGTTTAGACGCTGTTGTGTGTTTAATTTAGACGTTGTTGATTGTTTTTCTGTCAATTAGAGTTGGCTCTGGGTTACATGTAGTGTTCTTTGTACAGATGGGGTTTGTGTTCTCTGGTGTGGCGCGCTAATGACTTCCACACAAGAGTTCTCTCGTTCTCTGTTTGACGATTTGAAACCTTCTTTGTGGGTGTTTTGTGTTTGAGTCTAGCAGCACCAGAGATGTTTGTGAGTCTAGCAACACCAGAGATGTTGTTAGGGTGTTGTTAGAACACAGTGCAAGAGGTGTTTCTACAGTGCAAGGTGTTGCTACGGTGCAAGGTGTTGCTACGGTGCAAGGTGTTGCTACGGTGCAAGGTGTTGCTACGGTGCAGTGTGGATGAACCAGTGTGTTAATTCGCTTCTGGAAGATCACATCAGTGATCATACAGTAAATAAGAATTAGCAGACTTGAAGGTGTGATTTATCCTTAGAAGAGGACGGCCATCTGGGAGATGCCAGCTGTGGCACGCCAAATGAGAGATGCCAGCTGTGGCACGCCAAATGGGAGATGCCAGCTGTGGCACGCCAAATGGGAGATGCCAGCTGTGGCACGCCAAATGGGAGATGCCAGCTGTGGCACGCCAAATGGGACATGCTAGCTGGGGCACGCCATATGGGAGATGCCAGCTGGGGACACCGTCTGGGAGATGCCAGATGGGGGTGCACCATCTGGGATATGCCAGCTGGGGCACGCCATCTGGGAGATACCAGCTGTGGCACGCCATCTGGGAGATCCCAGCTGGATACCTGTGTCGTGAAAATCTTCGAGGATTGGCGCTGTTATGTTTTACTCTGCCTGTCATATCTCGTTCCGCTCTCTCTCTCTCTCCTGTGTCTATTCCTCTTCCTTTCATCTCTTCTCCCTCCCCACTCCTCCCTATCCCAGTTCATGTATTCTCCCTTCCTCCCCACTCATTTCCGTTTATTCCCACCTCGACTGGTGACTGTTATTAAGTGGACCACTTAACAACACTGTCCGCCGAATTCATTCTTCATTCATGCCTCACGCACCCCTCTCATTCCTCCATTTTTCTCCGTTACTTTCCCCTCCATCTTCCCTTTCCCTCCACTCCTCTCCCACTCCACCGTCCCTCCCCAGTTCACTCACAGGTCTTCAGATTTGTATGTTTCAAGGTGCTGGTGCTGGACCACGTATGACAGAATTAGGTCAGCATGAAGATATCTTTCCAGTTGAGTGATGGTCCTTCACGGTACAGTGTTGCTGGTAGTCTCACGGTACAGTGATGCTGGTAGTCTCACGGTACAGTGATGCTGGTAGTCTCACGGTACGTTTTACCTTTAATTCAAGATAAAGTTAGCTCCAGTTCCTTGTTTCATGAGCCGGCCTGGTCACAGACCGGGCTGCGGGGGCGTTGACTCCCGAACCCCCTCTTTAGGTAGACTCCAGGTATACTTTCCAGCAGCAGCAAGGCTGGTAAAAGGTTACCTCGCCAGCATCAAGGCTGGTGAAGGGTTACCTCGCCAGCATCAAGGCTGGTGAAGGGTTACCTTCACCAGCATCAAGGCTGGTGAAGGGTTACCTTCACCAGCATCAAGGCTGGTGAAGGGTTACCTTCACCAGCATCAAGGCTGGTGCAGGGTTACCTTCACCAGCATCAAGGCTGGTGCAGGGTTACCTTCACCAGCATCAAGGCTGGTGCAGGGTTACCTTCACCAGCATCAAGGCTGGTAGTTCGCAGTGTCATCGTTGGGTAACAATTGAAATTCCTAATACAATTTTTTTATCGAGTTTGTGGAGGTGAATTTCTTCAGCAATGAGGTTAGCACACCTCCTCAAAAATGGTATCAAATTGTGTTTCGGTTCATCTAACTTTTGACGTAGCTGGCACCCTGACGTAAATGGCACCTTGACGGAGAGGGCGCCCTGACGTAGGTGGCACCTTGACGGAGAGGGCGCCCTGACGTAGGTGGCACCTTGACGGAGAGGGCGCCCTGACGTAGGTGGCACCTTGACGTAGGTGGCACATTGACGTAGGTGGCACCTTGACGGAGAGGACACCTTGACATAGGCGGCACCTTGACGAAGAGGACACCTTGACATAGGCGGCACCTTGACGGAGAGGACACCTTGACATAGGCGGCACCTTGACGGAGAGGACACCTTGACATAGGCGGCACCTTGACGGAGAGGACACCTTGACATAGGCGGCACCTTGATGCTGGTACATGGCTTCGTTGTCGTACTTCGTCGTACCGCCCCGTCGCTCAGTTATCAAGTCGTGGCCGTCCGTCACACATCCGTCAAACGCCTGGCTCCGTCATAATTAACTCATCTACCGTCAGTAGTGCTGTTTATTGTTTCAGCCAACCCGTCTGTCACCCAAAATGCTGTTACAGTGTAATGTTAAGGAGAGACTTCAATAATTTACACTGACGGGGACAGTATTTTCCTCTGATCAAACATTGTTGTAGTTTTTGCTGCTTTTTAAGGGCTACGAAGGCTTATGTCGTACAAGCCCATAATACTGCTGAGGCTCTGGCTTGACTCAGTGGCAGGATAAACACAACGGTATGAGGCTACAGCGCTCGATACGGCCTAAGCTGTCAGTGCCCTATAAACCGTCAACAAAAACACTATCGACTTCCGTTTCATCTAGAAACAAAAAGTGTGGGGAGTGAGGTTTTGATGGAGTGGGATAAAAACAACAACGCCAACTTCCCTGTTATTTAAAAAAAAAAAGAGAGCGGTATAGTTTTGTTCACCTTAGTGACATATAAAGGCGGACATAGGTTGCAGAGTATTCTCTTACTGGGACTTCGTTTCCGTGTAGGGTTTTATCAGGTCATGACTTAATGAAGGTCTCTACTGAGCGAAACGTTCTCCCAGTAAGAGTCTTTTGTTAGGTATTACTGCAGTATTGTTCCCCCCTCCCCTTCCCTGCCCACCCCACTCCCCATCCCATTGATGCTGCTGTTGCCTGCCCCAGCCACCAGTACACTGCCTCCACTACACTGTTACTTGGCCTGCCCCAGCCACCAGTACACTACCTCCACTACACTGTTCCTTGGCCTGTCCCAGCCACCAGTACACTACCTCCACTACACTGTTCCTTGGCCTGCCCCAGCCACCAGTACACTACCTCCACTACACTGTTCCTTGGCCTGCCCCAGCCACCAGTACACTACCTCCACTACACTTACTTGGCCTGCCCCAGCCACCAGTACACTGCCTCCACTACACTGTTCCTTGGCCTGCCCCAGCCACCAGTACACTGCCTCCATTACACTGTTGCTTGTTGGGAATTCAGTGTAAGATGTTCTCGAGAGTTGTTAATTTTCTAACGTGTTTATGTACGTATATTTCTGAACGATCTATTCCAACAATTAGATATTATTGTCTTTACGTTACGTCACTTCAACGTAAGTTCAATATTTACGCAATGTTAGTAACCAAATTACTGAAAATGTAAGGTAACGTCTGGCAGTGGGGTTACGCCTCAGTCTTTTAATTCGTTGGGAATAATACGCTCGTTATGTAGTGTGCTAGAAGGACTTGGTAATAGCCTCGGCAACCCCGCTGGCGGATGTGAACTGAGATGGTTGAGGTCTCGATCACATCCAGCAGCCTGCGACCGATGTGATCGAGCAAGAGCCTTGTATTACAATTACGATTTGATGTAATAACCGAAAATTAAGGATAATGGGCGTGTGAGAGCGGTTGAGAGCCCGGGCTCACTAAACTGTGAGGGTAATCACTCTCAGAGCCTCCACTCTTGCTCCAGAGAGCCGCACTCGCTGATCGATGCTCATACGCTGTATAATTTCGATGACTTTCGATAAATAGGATAATTTGTGGGAGGGCACCTCATTATTTTTTTTCCTTCAGATTTTATTTTGATGGCATCGAGGCTTTAAGTAATGTTAAACATTACGCGTGTTTTTTTTTCAAAGGTATACAAATGTCGTAGTGTATTTTTTAAATATATAAACTACGACAAAAAAAAAAAAAACCGTAGCTTCATCTGTGCCACACGTACGTGTGTTCCAATAATTTCCATTTGATTTCCGGCCCGTTTGCAAAGCTTTCCATCCCAACTCGGCGGAGCCCGACTGTAGAACAATAAGAGAAGTAATTTATATCAGTCAGGGCAGAATACGATGATGAAGTGGGCCCGCCATGACGCAGCAGCGCGCTGGAAAACCTCCCGGAATTGCATTAACGATTCTATTTTGTTTTCTCGATCGCTTCACTCGCAGACTTGCAGATTGTGGTGTCTGTAATTCAGGTTATTATTCTAATTCTGACATAACGTAATAAGCTTTTTTTTTCTCAATTGTATGAGTATCCACGCGGATTGTGGCAGGTGGACGCTTGCCCCAGCTCTCAGACCCAAACAATAAAACCTACGAGAAGAATTGATCCTGAATGTCATTTAAAATACGATAATAAGATGGTAATAATGTTATATGCTAATTAGATGACTGACATTTTGTGTCGTGTACAGAGTTAGCGAGAGACAGTTGACAGAGAGATGTAGTGGAGGTGAAAACTGAGGAGTAATATTGAGAGTGGACAACTGCGCGACCTTACCAGTCATGACAATACGCTGCGCCCTCTGAGGATAATTTGAATAAATGTCACAGGCCATTATTTTGACCGCGGAAGGGCTGGCAATTTTAATATTCGCATATCCAGTAAATGTCATGAATGGTTGATGTGGACGTAGTGCTCCATGGGAACAAAAACTCAGGCAGGATATGAATCACCATGCAAAGAATGGGCATTAGAATTCTTTAATACGTTTTTTATATGTATATACACGTATGTCCTCGTGACTGTACATTGTGAAGAGGAAAGAGGGGAAAGGGAGGGGAAGTGCTATGGAGGGGGAGGGGAAGGGGAAGGGGGGAGGGGAGGGTACTCTAATGTTACTAAATTTTAGGCACAATTAAGTTATATAAAGGAACTGGGAATTTGTGTTCTGTGTTCTGTGATAACAGGAGTGTTCTTGAACTTGATGTACGTCTGTTGATGTTGAGATGCAGGTTGGTGGTGTGGCGGAGGTGGTGGTGATTGTGGTGGCGCCACACCATCAATCTGCATCTCAACATCAACAGTGCATCAACATCAACAACGTCAACAACACTCCTGATAAAATTTGCTTACAGTAAATAAAGAAAATATTGATAATTATTGTAATAGACCCCTGGTTGCCTACAAGAGGGAGCTGGATCAGCCGGGCTGTGGTTCGTACGTTGGACTACGTGTGGTCAGCAGTAACAGCCTGGTT
Organism: Cherax destructor; assembly: GCA_009830355.1. NCBI lineage: Eukaryota > Metazoa > Arthropoda > Malacostraca > Decapoda > Parastacidae > Cherax > Cherax destructor. The sequence continues at coordinate 47,858 of WNWK01001069.1, read as the reverse complement.
GATCAGGCCCTGATCCACCGGGAGGCCTGGTCGTGGACCGGACCTCGGGGGCGTTGACCCCCCGGAATACCCTCCAGGTAGACTCCAGGTTGTAGGTATAGCGATGGTGGTTGATACGGGTGGTGGTGGTGGGTATATCGATGGTGGTTGATGTGGGTGGTGAGTATAGCGATGGTGATTGATGTGGGTGGTGGTGAGTATAGCGATGTTGATTGATGTGGGTGGTGGTGGGTATAGCGATGGTGGTTGATGTGGATGGTGGGTATAGCGATGGTGGTTGATGTGGGTGGTGAGTATAGCGATGGTGATTGATGTGGGTGGTGGTGGGTATAGCGATGGTGGTTGATGTGGATGGTGGGTATAGCGATGGTGGTTGATGTGGGTGGTGAGTATAGCGATGGTGATTGATGTGGGTGGTGGTGGGTATAGCGATGGTGGTTGATGTGGATGGTGGGTATAGCGATGGTGGTTGATGTGGGTGGTGAGTATAGCGATGGTGATTGATGTGGGTGGTGGTGAGTATAGCGATGGTGATTGATGTGGGTGGTGGTGAGTATAGCGATGTTGATTGATGTGGGTGGTGGTGAGTATAGCGATGGTGATTGATGTGGGTGGTGGTGGGTATAGCGATGTTGATTGATGTGGGTGGTGGTGGGTATAGCGATGGTGGTTGATGTGGATGGTGGGTATAGCGATGGTGGTTGATGTGGGTGGTGGTGGTGAGAGCTGATGTGGTCATAAAAGGAGTATTTTAGTGATGTGACTGGCTATAGTGAAGATGGTACTGGTACTGCTGGAAGGTGTCAGTGTAGTGGTGGTGGTACTGGTACTGCTGGAAGGTGTCAGTGTAGTGGTGGTGGTACTGGTACTGCTAGAAGGTGTCAGTGTAGTGGTAGTGGTACTGGTACTGCTGGAAGGTGTCAGTGTAGTGGTGGTGGTACTGGTACTGCTGGAAGGTGTCAGTGTAGTGGTGGTGGTACTGGTACTGCTGGAAGGTGTCAGTGTAGTGGTGGTGGTACTGGTACTGCTGGAAGGTGTCAGTGTAGTGGTGGTGGTACTGGCAGCAAGGGCAGTGAAGCCCAATTTTTTAATGTGTACCATTACGATAAACATTTACATTAGTGTGACATATGACGCAGTAAACTGTTGCTGGAGGAGCACAGTCTGTCTCTCATCAACCAGTACACAGTCCGTGTCCTATCAACCAGTACACAGTCCGTGTCCTATCAACCAGTACACAGTCCGTGTCCCATCAACCAGTACACAGTCCGTGTCCCATCAACCAGTACACAGTCCGTGTCCCATCAACCAGTACACAGTCCGTGTCCCATCAACCAGTACACAGTCCGTGTCCCATCAACCAGTACACAGTCCGTGTCCCATCAACCAGTACACAGTCCGTGTCCCATCAACCAGTACACAGTCCGTGTCCCATCAACCAGTACACAGTCCGTGTCCCATCAACCAGTACACAGTCCGTGTCCCATCAACCAGTACACAGTCCGTGTCCCATCAACCAGTACACAGTCCGTGTACAACGCAGACACATGCAAATTTGTGTTGGTAATGTACAAAGAGATAATGAAGGGTTGAGGTTTCACCTGGGAGACTGCCCACTGCCTCCCTCAGACTGGGACGATGATGGAGCACTTCTGCCCCTCCTTCCCTCTCTCCCTCCCCAATGCTCTTCCTCAATCTTGCCCTCATCCTTCTGCCCACCTGCCCCTTCCTACCTTCTGTCTTTCCCTAATTATGTTAATTATTAAAAACCCTTCTCCCTGCCTTCGGACCCTCCCTTATCCTATCTCCCTTCAAGCCTACTTGCTGTTCCCTCCCTCGACAATACTAGCGCTTAGTTATGATTATAATAATACTTCTTCCCTCTCTCCCTTCTGTTTCATCCTTCTGGCATTTCTTTGACTCCTTTTATCTTTGTTCCACTACTTCAGTGCTTCCGTTTTCCACTTATATTCCTCTCCTACTTGTTATTCCTTTATAATTATCGTAGTGACTGCGCTACTTTCCCAGTTATTATAACTTATCCAGTCTTTATCTCTTGTCTAAGCTTGATCTCTCATCCAGTCTTTATCCCCTATCAAATTTTTATCTCTTATCTAATCTTTTCGCTTATCCAAACTTTATTTCTTATCCAATCATTATTTCTTATCCAATCATCTCTTATCCAATCATTATCCCTTATACAACCTTAATTTCTTATCAATTTTGAATTTGTTATCAGGATCTGACTGTGTTTATATGATTGAAATGTGACAGTACTGTGTTTAAAGTATAATTAAAGAGTGGATGAGAGTTACAGGGATGAGGTAAAAGTGAAATTAAAGAAGTGGATGAGAGGTTAAAGAAGTGGATGAGAGGTTAAAGAAGTGGATGAGAGGTTAAAGAAGTGGATGAGAGGTTAAAGAAGTGGATGAGAGGTTAAAGAAGTGGATGAGAGGTTAAAGAAGTGGATGAGAGGTTAAAGAAGAGGAGGAGAGATTAAAGAAGTGGAGGAGAGGTTAAAGAAGTGGAGGAGAGCTTAAAGAAGAGGAGAGGTTAAAGAAGAGGAGGAGAGGTTAAAGTGGAGAGAGGTTGAAGGAGAGAGTTAAAGAAGAGGAGAGTTAAAAAAGGAGGAGAGGTTAAAGAAGTGGAGGAGAGGTTAAAGAAGGGAGGAGAGGTTAAAGAAGGGAGGAGAGGTTAAAGAGGAGGAGATTAAGATGGAGGAGAGGTTAAAGAAGTGGAGGAGAGGTTAAAGAAGTGGAGAGAGGTTAAAGAAGAGGAGGAGAGGTTAAAGAAGAGGAGGAAAGATTAAAGAATTGGAGGAGAGGTTAAAGAAGTGGAGGAGAGGTTAAAGAAGTGGAGGAGAGGTTAAAGAAGTGGAGATGAGGTTAAAGAATTGGAGGAGAGGTTAAAGACAAGACCCATCCAAACAAGGGAGATACTTTTTCAGTTATTGAGATTTTTGTGTATGTGTAATTGAAACAAATCGGTCCAAAGTTTTAATGTAAAGTTTAAGAGTGTTGAAGTACCATCAGTGTGTCAGACGAGGCTCCCAGTCGCAGCTACCATCACTGTAGCAGACGAGGCTACCATCACTGTGTGTCAGACGAGGCTACCATCACTGTGTGTCAGACGAGGCTACCATCACTGTGTGTCAGACGAGGCTACCATCACTGTGTGTCAGACGAGGCTACCATCACTGTGTGTCAGACGAGGCTACCATCACTGTGTGTCAGACGAGGCTACCATCACTGTGTGTCAGACGAGGCTACCATCACTGTGTGTCAGACGAGGCTACCATCACTGTGTGTCAGACGAGGCTACCATCACTGTGTGTCAGACGAGGCTACCATCACTGTGTGTCAGACGAGGCTACCATCACTGTGTGTCAGACGAGGCTACCATCACTGTGTGTCAGACGAGGCTACCATCACTGTGTGTCAGACAGGCTACCATCACTGTGTGTCAGACGAGGCTACCATCACTGTGTGCAGACAGGCTACCATCACTGTGTCAGACGAGGCTTCCATCACTGTGTGTCAGACGAGGCTTCCATCACTGTGTGTCAGACGAGGCTACCATCACTGTGTGTCAGATGAGGCTACCATCACTGTGTGTCAGATGAGGCTACCATCACTGTGTGTCAGATGAGGCTACCATCACTGTGTGTCAGACGAGGCTACCATCACTGTGTGTCAGACGAGGCTACCATCATGTGTGTCAGATGAGGCTACCATCACTGTGTGTCAGACGAGGCTACCATCACTGTGTGTCAGACGAGGCTACCATCACTGTGTGTCAGACGAGGCTACCATCACTGTGTGTCAGATGAGGCTACCATCACTGTGTGTCAGACGAGGCTACCATCACTGTGTGTCAGATGAGGCTACCATCACTATGTGTCAGATGAGGCTACCATCACTGTGTCAGATGAGGCTACCATCACTGTGTGTCAGAGGAGGCTACCATCACTGTGTGTCAGATGAGGCTACCATCACTGTGTTAGACGAGGCTACCATCACTGTGTCAGACGAGGCTACCATCACTGTGTGTCAGACGAGGCTACCATCACTGTGTCAGATGAGGCTACCATCACTGTGTGTCAGACGACACTACCATCACTGTGTGTCAGATGAGGCTACCATCACTGTGTGTCTGACGAGGCTACCATCACTGTGTCAGACACTACCATCACTGTGTCAGACGACACTACCATCACTGTGTCAGACGACACTACCATCACTGTGTCAGACGACACTACCATCACTGTGTCAGACGACACTACCATCACTGTGTCAGACGACACTACCATCACTGTGTGGAATGAAACTTTTATCTTTCGTATAATTGATAGAAATTGGCATAATTTTTTTGTGAAGGTTAAGAAGCACTCTGTCTGGCAGTCTGTTTTATTAGAAAAACTCTCGAAACCCAGCAGAGGTTATCTTCAGTCTGTATATAATTTTAGGTTACTTTCAGTCCATAATTTTGGTTTCCCTTCAGTCTATATATTTTTTTTAATTTTGTGTAGATTTTCCTGCCGATCCTTTTCCATCACATCGTAATCCTGCTGCTTATAATCCTCTTCCCGCTGATCGTAATCCTCTTCCTGTTGATCGTAATCCTCTTCCTACCTACTAATCGTAATCCTCTTCCTACTGGTCGTAATCCTCTTTCTACTGATCGTAATCCTCTTCCTACTGATAGTAATCCTCTTCCTACTGATAGTAATCCTCTTCCTACTGATCGTAATCCTCTTCCTACTGATCGTAATCCTCTTTCTACTGATAGTAATCCTCTTTCTACTAATCGTAATCCTCTTTCTACTAATCGTAATCCTCTTTCTACTGATCGTAATCTTCTTACAGATCGTAATCCTCTTTCTACTGATCGTAATCCTCTTTCTACTGATCGTAATCCTCTTGCTACTGATCATAATCCTCTTCTTACTGATAGTAATCCTCTTCCTACTGATTATAATCCTCTTCCTACTGATCCTAATCCTCTTCCTACTGATCGTAATCATCTTCCTACTGATCGTAATCCTCTTCCTACTGATCGTAATCCTCTTCTCGCAGATCTGAATCCTGCAGATTGTAATCCACTTCCCGCTGATCGTAATGTCGCAGATTTTGATCCTGCTGATCGTAATCCTCATCTGGTAAATCATAATCCTGCTACAGTTGTTAGCATAGAACTTCTAAATTTGCATAATATTGGGGCTTCTTTTGGGTTGTATATTTCGTGCCATTGTTCCATTGTAATGGAGAAAGTTTGTCTGAGAATTATGGGGAAGCTGAGCCCATCAGAGACAACAATGGCCAGGCCATTTTTCTTGAGTAATTTTACGCAGTTTGGCCACAAGTTTGTCTTACGCAGCGTAGACGAGAATACTGGAGGCAGCAGCACCAGCCCAGACGTAGGTCGTTACGCTACTCTCTACAATGATCTAGTGTTGTCGTCACGATGAAGGGCTTCTTATCCATGGTATTGGAGCTATTTTCCTCTTCCTCGGATGAGAACTGAGGCCTGGTCTTGGACCAGGTCGCGGGGGCGTGACCCCGGAAGAGTCGTTCAGGGAGCCTTCAGGTATTTTGTCTATGTTGGTCTGGACAATGCCCTGTTCACTGGGGATGCCACCATGATGCCGGTGAGGAGCTGTTGATCCAATCAACTGCATGTTCCCTTTAGGCATTATATGACCCTTTGATATACCTTTGAAGGGTTTCGAGTCTTTTCCTGCTTTTGCAGCCCGTCCATGGGTCAGGTTTGTCTGGTCAACCAGGCTGTTTCACTGTCCCACATGTCTGTCACATTTATTGATTTGGCACTTAACTGAGGTACATGTCCGATTTCCTCTTGAAGACTTCCATACTTGTTTCGGCAATGTTTTTGATGTGTGCTTAACAGTCTGCATCTCTGCATGTTGATACAGTGTTCTCTAATAGTACCCACGGCGACACCTTTTCACTGGGCTTATTTTACACTTTCTCCCATATCTCTCACTCCATTAATGTTATGGCAATGTGCAGATTATCATCATATATATTTCCTCCGCTGCAGTAAGTATATATTTAAGACTTTGAGGCGTTCCCAGTAATTTAAATGCCTTACTGGCTCTATGTGGGCCATAAATGATCTATGTATCTGTTCCAGCTCTGATATCTCTTCTGAACAGAGCTGTCAAAGCTGAACAATACCTTAAGTGAGAGAGCACAAGCGATTTGAATAGTCATAAATGGCACTTGTTTTGAAAGTTCTTGTTATCTACCACGTTATTTTCCTGGCTATTATGATATTTGAAAGAAAGATCAACCGACATCACACCCAGATCCTTCACATGTTCCTTTCCTTCTATTTGGTGATCTTGCATTTTTTATAGTGTTTTTTTTTTTTTTTTTTTTTTTTTAGTTTTTCATTCTTTTCATATCTAAGTAGATGGACTTTGTCACCATTGAACCACGTATTGTTCTCCACTACCCACCAGAAGACTGCTTATATATTGCAATTTTTCCGTATCTTCTGTTTGTCAAAGTTAAAAATCCATTTGCCTGCTTTTTCCTCTATACATCTTGCCCTCTGTGCACAGTCACTCCATTTGCAAAATCGGTGTATACCACATCTGTGTTTTGGTTTTCTTGCATTCCTAACGCAATTCTGTCACAGTACTCACCTAGTTGTGGTTCCAGGGGTCGAGTCATAGCTCCTGGCCCCGCCTCTTCACTGGCCGCTACTGGGTCTCTCTCCCTTCATGAGCCTTATCATACCTCTTCTTAAAGCTATGAATGGATCCTGTCTCCACTACATCGCTTCCCAAGTTATTCCACTTCTTGACCACTCTGTGACTGAAGAAATACTTCCTAACATCCCTGTGATTCATCCGAGTCTTCAACTTCCAGCTGTACCCCCTTGTTGCTGTGTCCCATCTCTGGAACATTCTGTCTCTGTCCACCTTGTCAATTCCTTTCAGTATTTTATATGTCGTTATCATGTCCCCCCTATCTCTCATGTACTCCAGTGTCGTCAGGTCGATTTCCCTTAACCTCTCCTCGTAGGACATACCCCTTAGCTCCGGGACTAGTCGTGTTGCAAACCTTTCCACTTTCTCTATTTTCTTTTCTTTATGTGCTTAGCTTTATTGTGGGTTCCAAACTGGTGCTGCATACTCCAGTATGGGCCTAACGTACACAGTGTACAGGGTTCTGAACGATTCCTTATTAAGATGTCGAAATGCTGTTCTTAGGTTTGCTAGGCGCCCATATGATGCGGCAGTTATTTGGTTGATGTGCGCCTTAGGAAATGTGCCTGGTGTTATACTCACCCCAAGATCTTTTTCCTTGGGTGAGGTTTGTAGTCTCTGGCTCCCTAGACTGTACTCCGTCTGCGATCTTCTTTGCCCTTACCCAATCTTCATGACTTTGCACTTGGTGGGGTTGAACTCCAGGAGCCAATTCCTGGACCAGGCCTGCAGCCTGTCCAGATCCATTTGTAGTTCTGCCTGGTCCTCGTCCGATTGAATCGTTCTCATCAACTTCACATTATCTGCAAACAGGGACACTTCGGAGGTTATTCCTTCCGTCATGTCATTCACAAATACCAGAAACAGCACCGGTCCTAGGACTGACCCCTGTGGAACCCCACTCGTCACCGGCGCCCACTCTGACACCTCGCTACGAACCATGACTTGCTGCTGTCTTCCTGACAGGTATTCCCTGATCCATTGGAGTGCCTTCCCTGTTATCCCTGCCTGGTCCTCCAGCTTTTGCACTAATATCTTGTGTGGAACCGTGTCAAACGCCTTCTTACAGTCCAGTGATTTAGTAGCTGTACAAGCATGATCTTCACGCTCTAAAACCATGTTGAATTGGGTTATGCAGGTTTTTCTGTTCCACAAAATTTGTAGGAATATTATCACCCTTTCAAAGGTTCTTAAGATGTGCAATGTTTGGCTACTGGCCGGTATTTTTTTGCTAGAACTTTACTACCATCTTTAAGTGTTCGCAATAAAGCTTCATATCAAGAAGTATAAATAATAGAAATCCGCAGGTTGTTCTTCAACTCTATATATCTTTGGTTAGGCCTCATTTAGATTATGCTGCACAGTTTTGGTCACCGTATTACAGAATGGATATAAATGCACTGGAAAACGTACAAAGGAGGATGACAAAGTTGATCCCATGTATCAGAAATCTTCCCTATGAGGATAGACTGAGGGCCCTGAATCTACTCTCTTTAGAAAGGCGTAGAATTAGGTGGGATATGATTGAGGTGTATAAATGGAAAACAGGAATTAATAAAGGGGATGTAAATAGCGTGCTAAAAATATCTAGTATTGACAGGACTCGCAGCAATGGTTTTAAACTGGAAAAAAATCAGATTCAGGAAGGATTTAGGAAAGCACTGGTTTGGTAATAGAGTTGTGGATGAGTGGAACGAATTCCCGAGTACCACCATAGAAGCTAAGACGTTGTGTAGTTTTAAAAATAGGTTAGATAAACACATGAGTGGGTGTGAGTTGGACCTGACTAGCTTGTGCTACTAGGTCAGATGCCGTGCTCCTCCCTTAAGTGAATGTGACTGACCTGACCAGGTCAAGGCATTGGCTTAAGTCGGTGGGAGAATTGGACCTGCCTCGCATGGGCCAGTAGGTCTGCTGCAGTGTTACTTCTTTCTTATGTTCTTCAGTTTATGAGCCTCTCCTGTGATTCTACAAGTAGTTCTTAACTTAGACTTTATATGTGTAGAAATAATATTTGGGGTTACTTGCAGTATCCTTGATGACTTTGTTCTCTCTGTACTTCTTCTGTCGGGAATGACTGTTTACGTTTTTGTTGTGTCTCGGTAATCTCTCGGCTAAGATAATCTTTTCTTCATTGTGACATATTCAGGTTTTTAAGCAGTTCCGTAACTCTTTGTCTTCTGTGCATTTTTTTACGCTTTCTTTCTATACTTAATCTTCTAGGTATTCTCAGTGGTACATATTCAATACAGACTTTCTGTTTCTGTATTCAGCCTTTCCAGGCACTGGTGAGGGTTTAGTGCTCCTGACTGTTCCCCAGGATATGTCTGACAGTTCTTTGTTTTTGTCCCAGTCAATTCTTTGTTGAAGTTACTGATTTACAGATTTAGTACCTTTGAAGATATACCTTTGAAGAGTTTCGAGAGTATCTACTCTCTGCGCCCGGCCATGGGCCAGGCTTCCCCTGATTAAAAAAATAAAATAGGGGTACCTTCATGTCGAAGGGCTCGTGATTTATGGAATTGAAGCTACTTCACCTCGGCTTAAAAGTGTTTACCTCAGATTCCCCCACGTACTGTATGACCCCCACGTACTGTATGACCCCCACGTACTGTATGACCCCCACGTACTGTATGACCCCCACGTACTGTATGACCCCCACGTACTGTATGACCCCCACGTACTGTATGACCCCTATGGTTTGTCGCTGCTATATTAATGTAATAGTCACTACAACACTGCTAAGTTTCTGGGTTAAAACCAACTACTAAAGTTTATTAAATGGAGGGACTGGCGGAGGGAGGGAAAAACTGACGGAGGAGGGGAAAATTGATGGAGGAACTGAGGGAGGGGGGGATAGAGGATGAGATTGAACGAGACAATAACAGTCTAACATCAACAGCAGCATATAATTTTGAGTTGGTGTTCAGGACGGGGCCGGGGGATGGGTGAGCGGCCGGGGCAGGGGCTGGGGCTGGGGCTGGGGCTGGGGCTGGGGAGTGATGCTAGGGGGATAGGGGATGAGACTCAATGACGAATCTGCACAAATTGCCAGTGTGTCTTGCTAACGTTATTATGACAAACAAATGGAAATATGACATTTCAGTCAGATTTGTTAGCAGGTCATGCGGAGAAATGACGGAGAGTCACGATACTTGTGTCATGACTATTGTGACTCTCCTAGTCTACTTAATGCCAGGGTTTGTGGTGGACGCGAGTGCTTCTTTCATCACGGCCTCCTTTCCTCCTTTCTCCCTTAGTATTCTTTACCGTCTCTCCTCTTTCTCCGTTTTCACTGCTACGTTGTTCTCAGACACTGGTCAAGGACTGCGCGTTGACCTCGGAACGACCTCCAGATAAAGACGTGTATAAATTGTATATAGTTTCTCAAGACTGAGGGATTGACTACTTCATCTTCTGTCTTCATATATTAACTCTATATTGAACATATCATCTCTGTATTAAATTGATAAAGACACTGGCTGGCAATAAAGGCTTCAAATAAAGATATCCAGGTGTTTCACATGTGTGTAAATCTTCACCTTGTCAGTATTGAATATCCTTATTGCAAGAGCATAAGAACAGAGGAATTCTACTGCAGGCCTACTGGCCCATGATAAGCAGAGGCCTACTGGCTCATGATAAGTAGGTCCTTCTCAAATATAAACATAAGTAAAACCCGTATGTTTTAATATGGAAGTTGCTGTACTGTTCCGCCCGGCAGTCACATGGGGTTTCACCCGGCAGTGCCACGCTGATGTCCCCACGGCAGTGTCAACCTGGGGTCCCACCCGGCAGTTTTATCCTGGGGTTATGTTATCCAACAGACAATACTGTTATCCAACAGACAATAATGTTATCCTACAGACAATAATGTTATCCAACGGCAGCTTTACCCTGGGGTCCCTAGGTAGTCACCCTGGGGTCTCTTTGGCAGTGCCACATTGGTGCATTGCCACACTGGGGGTCCCATAAGTGCCACACTGGAAGTCCCATAACAGTGTCACACTGGGAGGTTCCATAACAATGCCAGACTGAGGGGTCCCATAACAGTGCCAAACTGGGGGTCCCATAACAGTGCTACACTGGGGGTCTCATAACAGTGCCAGACTGGGGGTCCCATAAGTGCCACACTGGGGGTCCCATAAGTGCTACACTAGGGGTCCCTGAACAGTGCCACACTAGGCTCCCAACATTACCGGCTATTTCATATCATTCCTTTTTTTGTCTGGTATATTAGAGAGTGTGGGTGAAAAATTCAGGTTTCAATTAGTGTTGTGTGTTGAAGGTGACTCAGTGGGCCTTCAAGTGAGGCTTCAGAGCAACACTGCCTTCCCACACTGCTTTTCTCTGGCTCTCTTAACTCTCATTAAAGGTTACGAAGCTTGGGCAGCAACATCCACAAGAGCAGTAGGGGCAGCAACATCCACAAGAGCAGTAGGGGCAGCAACATCCACAAGAGCAGTAGGGGCAGCAACATCCACAAGAGCAGTAGGGGCAGCAACATCCACAAGAGCAGTAGGGGCAGCAACATCCACAAGAGCAGTAGGGGCAGCAACAACCACAAGAGCAGTAGGGGCAGCAACATCCACAAGAGCAGTAGGGGCAGCAACAACCACAAGAGCAGTAGGGGCAGCAACATCCACAAGAGCAGTAGGGACTGCAACAACCACAAGAGCAGTAGGGGCAGCAACAACCACAAGAGCAGTAGGGGCAGCAACATCCACAAGAGCAATAGGGGCAGCAACAACCACAAGAGCAGTAGGGGCAGCAACATCCACAAGAGCAATAGGGGCAGCAACAACCACAAGAGCAGTAGGGGCAGCAACATCCACAAGAGCAATAGGGGCAGCAACAACCACAAGAGCAGTAGGGGCAGCAACAACCACAAGAGCAGTAGGGGCAGCAACAACCACAAGAGCAGTAGGGGCTGCAACAACCACAAGAGCAGTAGGGGCAGCAACAACCACAAGAGCAGTAGGGGCAGCAACATCCACAAGAGCAGTAGGGGCAGCAACAACCACAAGAGCAGTAGGGGCAGCAACATCCACAAGAGCAGTAGGGGCAGCAACAACCACAAGAGCAGTAGGGGCAGCAACATCCACAAGAGCAGTAGGGGCAGCAACATCCACAAGAGCAGTAGGGGCAGCAACAACCACAAGAGCAGTAGGGGCAGCAACAATCACAAGAGCAGTAGGGGCAGCAACAACCACAAGAGCAGTAGGGGCAGCAACAACCACAAGAGCAGTAGGGGCAGCAACAACCACAAGAGCAGTAGGGGCAGCAACAACCACAAGAGCAGTAGGGGCAGCAACAGCCACAAGAGCAGTAGGGGCAGCAACAACCACAAGAGCAGTAGGGGCAGCAACAACCACAAGAGCAGTAGGGGCAGCAACAACCACAAGAGCAGTAGGGACAGCAACAACCACAAGAGCAGTAGGGGCAGCAACAACCACAAGAGCAGTAGGGACAGCAACAACCACAAGAGCAGTAGGGACAGCAACAGCCACAAGAGCAGTAGGGGCAGCAACAACCACAAGAGCAGTAGGGACAGCAACAGCCACAAGAGCAGTAGGGGCAGCAACAACCACAAGAGCAGTAGGGGCAGCAACAGCCACAAGAGCAGTAGGGGCAGCAACAACCACAAGAGCAGTAGGGGCAGCAACAACCACAAGAGCAGTAGGGCAGCAACAACCACAAGAGCAGTAGGGGCAGCAACATCCACAAGAGCAGTAGGGCAGCAACAACCACAAGAGCAGTAGGGGCAGCAACAACCACAAGAGCAGTAGGGCAGCAACAACCACAAGAGCAGTAGGGACAGCAACAACCACAAGAGCAGTAGGGGCAGCAACAACCACAAGAGCAGTAGGGCTGCAACAACCACAAGAGCAGTAGGGCAGCAACAACCACAAGAGCAGTAGGGGCAGCAACAACCACAAGAGCAGTAGGGGCAGCAACAACCACAAGAGCAGTAGGGGCAGCAACATCCACAAGAGCAGTAGGGGCAGCAACAACCACAAGAGCAGTAGGGGCAGCAACAACCACAAGAGCAGTAGGGGCAGCAACAACCACAAGAGCAGTAGGGGCAGCAACATCCACAAGAACAGTAGGGGCAGCAACAACCACAAGAGCAGTAGGGACAGCAACAGCCACAAGAGCAGTAGGGACAGCAACAACCACAAGAGCAGTAGGGACAGCAACAACCACAAGAGCAGTAGGGGCAGCAACATCCACAAGAGCAGTAGGGACAGCAACAACCACAAGAGCAGTAGGGACAGCAACATCCACAAGAGCAGTAGGGACAGCAACAACCACAAGAGCAGTAGGGGCAGCAACATCCACAAGAGCAGTAGGGACAGCAACAACCACAAGAGCAGTAGGGACAGCAACAGCCACAAGAGCAGTAGGGGCAGCAACAACCACAAGAGCAGTAGGGACAGCAACAACCACAAGAGCAGTAGGGGCAGCAACAACCACAAGAGCAGTAGGGGCAGCAACAGCCACAAGAGCAGTAGGGGCAGCAACATCCACAAGAGCAGTAGGGGCAGCAACATCCACAAGAGCAGTAGGGGCAGCAACATCCACAAGAGCAGTAGGGGCAGCAACAGCCACAAGAGCAGTAGGGGCAGCAACATCCACAAGAGCAGTAGGGGCAGCAACAACCACAAGAGCAGTAGGGGCAGCAACAACCACAAGAACAGTAGGGGCAGCAACAACCACAAGAGCAGTAGGGGCAGCAACAACCACAAGAACAGTAGGGGCAGCAACAACCACAAGAACAGTAGGGGCAGCAACAACCACAAGAACAGTAGGGACAGCAACAGCCACAAGAGCAGCAACAGCAGCAGTGGGGGGGCAGCAACAGCAGCAGTGGGGGGGGGGCAGCAACAGCAGCAGTGGGGGGGGGGCAGCAACAGCAGCAGTGGGAGGGGGGCAGCAGCAACAAGAACAGTGGCAGCAACAACAGGATCAGCAAAAACATCAATAACAGCATCAGAACTAACAGTCTCAACAGCAACAACAGGAACAAAGAAAGTAGCAGTAGCACCAGCTACACAGTATTATTAAAACTTGCGATTTTGGTTTAAATAACAAAGCTCTTCTTGCCGAATAAGACAAGAGAAAATTTTTGTATGCAATAATTTCGCAAAAATCATTCTGAACCTAACGAAAAATATATATTTCATTGTGTTTGTTTATTATTAAATTATTGTAAACTTATCTAAAATATATTTAGTTGGATTATGGTAAATTAAATTGTGATTGTTATAATAAGCTTAGGTAAGTTTTCTAATTTTTTGGGGTAAAAAATTATTAATTTTATATTAATATATATGAAAAAATATATCTTTAAACGTATAAGAGAAGATTTTAGAAAGGACTTAATTTTAAATGAGTTCTTGCTAATTGACTAATTTTACCTATTCGGCAACATATATATATATATATATATATATATATATATATATATATATATATATATTATATATATATATTTATATATATATATATATTTATTTATATATATTTATTTATATATATATATATATATATATATATATATATATATATATATATATATATATATATATATATATATATATACAATGTATGAGAGCCATCAGGTGTGTTGGTCAGATGTGTTTCACGTGTGAAATATTAGTGGTGGAGGAGGTGGCTGGTGGTCTGCGTCCACACCTGCCTCAACCTCCACATTAATTGCTGTCAAATGTCGTCATGAAATTATTACGAGCGTCTTGTCGGCTTGATGCACCTAGGTGCTCTACCCCTAGGTGCACCACAGGCACATGTTCTTAGTCCCATGATATTTAATGCATTAATCGATCTTTTATAAATGGTGTACCAAGCTAACGTAGCCATATAGCTGTAAGCTATACTCATGACGTGGTCCTCATAGCAGGGCATGAGTACCATTCTTTATCAAGGATGAATATTAATATTATAATGAAAGATCAAAAGTGTTTATAATAATATCAATAATTTTTAAAGGGGTGGACCGGTAAGCCAGCGGAAGGCCTCGGTCAAATGACCAAAAGCTCCAGTGGCGGGTCATCATATGACAGACCCGCGTCAGGAAACACTAGTCATGTTTCCTGACAAACCTTACCTAATAAGAGACTAGGATTCATATCTGCATTTAAGACTACTTTATCTGCTTCTAAGACTGCATCTGCGTCTAAGAGACGCAGGGGAAGGGGCAGAGAGTACTCCTACAATAGGCTATCAGTTAAGTGACTAGGACTGTAGGCCTAACTTATAAGCATAAACAGCAGATGGGTCTATGAAGGATGAGGTGAATCATAGAATTGATGAGGGGAAAAGGGTGAGTGGTGTACTTCGGAGTCTGTGGAGACAAAGAACTTTGTCCATGGAAGTAAAGAGGGGAATGTATGAGAGTATAGTTATACCAACACTCTTATATGGGTGTGAAGCATGGGTGATGAATGTTGCAACGAGGAGAAGGCTGGAGGCAGTGGAGATGTCTTGTCTGAGGTCAATGTGTGGTGTGAATATAATGCAGAGAATTCGGAGTTTGGAAATTAGGAGGAGGTGCGGGATTACCAAAACTATTATCCAGAGAGCTGAGGAGGGGTTGTTGAGGTGGTTTGGACATGTAGAGAGAATGGAACGAGACAAAGTGACTTCGCGAGTGTATAAATTTGTAGTGGAGGGAAGGCGGGGTAGGGGTCGGCCTAGGAAAGGTTGGAGGGAGGGGGTAAAGGAAGTTTTGTGTGCGAGGGGCTTGGACTTCCAGCAAGCATGTGTGAGCGTATTTGATAGGAGTGAATGGAGACAAATGTTTTTTAATACTTGACGTGCTGTTGGAGTGTGAGCAAAGTAACATTTATGAAGGGATTCAGGGAAACCGGCAGGCCGGACTTGAGTCCTGGAGATGGGAAGTACAGTGCACTCTGAAGGAGGGGTGTTAATGTTGCAGTTTTATAACTGTAGTGTAAAGCACCCCTCTGGCAAGACAGTGATGGAGTGAATGATGATGAAAGTTTTTCTTTTTCGGGCCACCCTGCCTTGGTGGGAATCGGCCGATGTGTTAATAAAAAAAAATATATATTTTATATATACATATATATTATATATATATTTTATATATACATATTATATTATATATATGTCGTGCCGATTAGGTAAAACTGGTCAATTAGCAAGAACTCATTTAAAATTAAGTCCTTTCTAAAATTTTTCTTATACGTTTAAAGATATATTTTTTCAATTATGTTAATGTAAGAATTTATAATTTTGTACCAAGAGAAACTTTGAAAACCTCCCTACCTTATTACACAAGCGCAATTTAATTTACCCTAACCCAACTAAATATAT
This sequence comes from Cherax destructor, assembly GCA_009830355.1. NCBI lineage: Eukaryota > Metazoa > Arthropoda > Malacostraca > Decapoda > Parastacidae > Cherax > Cherax destructor. The sequence continues at coordinate 31,765 of WNWK01001069.1, read as the reverse complement.
TTTAGATACGTTAACATTAATTTAATAATAAACAAACATAATGAAATATATTTTTCGTTATGTTCAGAATGATTTGGCGAAATTATTGCATACACAAATTTTCACTTGTCTTATATGGCAGGTGAGCGTTATTTCAAATCGCAAGTTTTACTAATCGAGACATATATATATATATATATATATATATATATATATATATATAATATATAATATATATATATATATATATATATATATATATATATATATATATATATATATATATATATATATGTCATGCCGATTAGGTAAAACTTGATTTTGGCTTAAATAGCAACGCTCTTCTTGCCATATAAGACAAGCGAAAATTTGAGTATGCAATAATTTCGCAAAAATCATTCTGAACATAACGAAAAAAATATATTTCATTGTGTTTGTTTATTATTAAATTAATGTTAACGTATCTAAAATATATTTATTTGGGTTAGGCTAAATTAAATTGCGCTTGTTGTGATAAGGTTAGGTAGGTTTTCAATGTTTCACTTGGTACAAAATTATAAATTTTACATTAACATAAATGAAAAAATATATTTTTAAACGTATAAGAATTTTTTTAGAAAGGACTTAATTTTAAATGAGTTCTTGCTAATTGACCAGTTTTACCTAATCGGCACGACATATATATATATATATATATATATATATATATATATATATATATATATATATATATATATATATATATATATATATATAAAGAATATAGGGAAGTTTTTATATATTTTATTGAAAAACAATTACAAAACACATGACAATACGGAAACAGAAGACAGTGATAACTTAAAATACAAGCACTAACTGTGCTTGGCAAAGCAACAACAAAGGTTAACAAAATTTTCCCTACTTAAGAAAACATACAAAGCATAAAAACAATGCACAAAACCAGAAAAACTTGTCACTCAATGCTTACCATCCATGAACAGGAAAAAATAATAACCGTATGTACATAATCCCGAAGGACATAAATCACAAACAGCCACTAAATGACGTAAATGACAGTATAACAAAATATACTAAATATAGTCATCCCCCAAGTGCTTATTATTCACACGTCTGTAAAGTACAGACAACGACCCAATGAAACTTTATTACATTACAAAATTAGAAGACAATATAAACACATCAATTAGGGAAGTAGTGGTTTGGCAATAGAGTTGTAAATGAATGGATCAACTCCCAGGAAGTGTCACTGAAGAAAGAACTTTGGGAAATTTTCACTACAAGTTGGACAGGTAGATTAGTGGACGCGAGTCAGCCCTGCCTAGCATGGGCCAGTAGGCCTACTACAGTGTTTATTATTGTGTTATAATAACTTTCAATAAATGTTTAGAAATGAATAACAAAGATATGCATCGACATTAAATAATACATTAAAACTGAGAAATGGGAGAAGATCAGGTCTGAGTCGAGGAAGGGGAGGATAGCTCCAGTTCCTTGCATCATGAGCCCTTCATAAGCGTCGATCATCAACCACAACAAGAAGACTTCATGGCTTTATGGAAGATTCATTCACTTGATGTTACCTTCCCAAAGTTCCTCCCAAGAAGCTTATCAACAGTAATTAACAGCTTAAATTAATTGCAAATAGCTTAAATTAATTACGAAGACAACTTACTGCCCAGGAAGAAATATCTTGCGTAATTCTTAGTAGAGTACCACTAATTATATACTGAGGTAAGAGCGTACCACTAATTATATACTGTATACCGAGGTAACTCAGCGCTGTATGACCCTTGTGGGTTTAGCGCTTAGTATTGATTATAATACTGAGGTAAGAGAATGCTACAAATTATACACCGTATACTGAGGTAAGAATGTACCACAAATTGTATACTACACTGTTAGCGGTAACATTGAGTCCAATGGCAGTACAACATCTGCTCTTAGAGCTGCTTCTTCGGCTAAGAAAACCTCACTGTTTACTAGACTGAGAGCAGGAAACCTAACTGTTTACTAGACAGAGAGCAGGAAACCTAACTGTTTACTAGACAGAGCAGGAAACCTCACTGTTTACTAGTCTGAGAGCAGGAAACCTCACTGTTTACTAGTCTGAGAGCAGGAAACCTCACTGTTTACTAGTCTGAGAGCAGGAAACCTCACTGTTTACTAGTCTGAGAGCAGGAAACCTCACTGTTTACTAGTCTGAGAGCAGGAAACCTCACTGTTTACTAGTCTGAGAGCAGGAAACCTCACTGTTTACTAGTCTGAGAGCAGGAAACCTCACTGTTTACTAGTCTGAGAGCAGGAAACCTCACTGTTTACTAGTCTGAGAGCAGGAAACCTAACTGTTTACTAGACTGAGAGCAGGAAACCTCACTGTTTACTAGACTGAGAGCAGGAAACCTAACTGTTTACTAGACAGAGAGCAGGAAACCTAACTGTTTACTAGACTGAGAGCAGGAAACCTAACTGTTTACTAGTCTGAGAGCAGGAAACCTAACTGTTTACTAGTCTGAGAGCAGGAAACCTCACTGTTTACTAGTCTGAGAGCAGGAAACCTCACTCGGGGCGAACAACCTGTACCTTATATTAACTTAAATATTTCTTTCATGTTTGCTAATATATCTCTATCGTATTACTTGATGTCTCCATCATATTAACCGAAATGTCTCCATCATATTACCTGAAATGTCTCCATCATATTTCCTAATATGTCATCACTGAATATATTTAACTAACAAACTCATTACAGAAACCAAGTATCGGCAGGCCAAAAAAAAAATAGTAACGTACAATTCTTATGGCTTTTATCTCAGATCGACTCGTTCCTAATTGTAAAGTTTTTACATTAACCTAAGAAAATGATATGAAATAAGGAGTCTAATATAGGGTAAAATATAATTATTACTGGGTAGGTTTAGCCCTTTTTTTTATAATTATTACTGGAGAAATAAATTATAAAATAGCGAGAACAGTGTTCGTTACTGTCATTGGTGCAATACTTGTGTAGTGTACTCACCTAATTGTACTCACCTAATTGTGGTTGCAGGGGTCGATACTCAGCTCCTGGCCCCTCCTCTTCACTGATTGCTACTAGGTCCTCTCTCCCTGCTCCATGAGCTTTATCAAACCTCGTCTTAAAACTATGTATGGTTCCTGCCTCCACTACGTCATTTTCTAGGCTATTCCACTTCCTGACAACTCTGACTGAAGAAATACTTCCTAACATCCCTTTGACTCATAGGAGTCTTCAACTTCCAATTGTGACACCTTGTTTCTGTGTCCCCTCTCTGGAACATCTTGTCTCTGTCCACCTTATCTATTCCTCGCAGTATTTTATATGTCGTTATCATGTCTCTCCTAACCATCCTGTCCTCTAGTGTCGTCAGGCCAATTTCTCTTACCCTTTCTTCGTAGGACAATCCCCTTAGCTCTGGGACTAGTCTCGTTGCAAACCTTTGCACTTTCTCTAATTTCTTGACGTGTTTGACCAGGTGTGGGTTCCAAACTGGTGCTGCATACTCCAGTATGGGCCAAACTAGGAGGCCGGTACGTTGACCACCGAACCACACCGACGTGGTGTGTGTACTCACCTAGTTGTGGTTGCAGGGGTCGATTCATAGCTCCTGGCCCCGCCTCTTCACTGGCCGCTACTGGGTCACTCTCCCTGCGCCATGAGCTTTATCATACCTCTTCTTAAAGCTATGTATGGAGCCTCCACTACATCACTTCCTAAACTATTCCACTTCCCGACCACTCTGTGACTGAAGAAATACTTCCTAACATCTCTGTGATTCATCTGTGTGTGTGTGTGTACACACACACACACACACACCGTGAAAAAATAATGAAATTCCAAGCGCTTTCGTGATTTCTCACATTATCAAGGAACTGTAAAAATAAAGGTTCAAGAGAAAGGCATATAAGAAAGTGGCACAGTCTTCATACAGCAATGTATGGGTGGCACAGTCTTCATACAGCAATGTATGGGTGGCACAGTCTTCATACAGCAATGTATGGGTGGCACAGTCTTCATACAGCAATGTATGGGTGGCACAGTCTTCATACAGCAATGTATGGGTGGCACAGTCTTCATACAGCAATGTATGGGTGGCACAGTCTTCATACAGCAATGTATGGGTGGCACAGTCTTCATACAGCAATGTATGGGTGGCACAGTCTTCATACAGCAATGTATGGGTGGCACAGTCTTCATACAGCAATGTATGGGTGGCACAGTCTTCATACAGCAATGTATGGGTGGCACAGTCTTCATACAGCAATGTATGGGTGGCACAGTCTTCATACAGCAATGTATGGGTGGCACAGTCTTCATACAGCAATGTATGGGTGGCACAGTCTTCATACAGCAATGTATGGGTGGCACAGTCTTCATACAGCAATATATGGGTGGCACAGTCTTCATACAGCAATGTATGGGTGGCACAGTCTTCATACAGCAATGTATGGGTGGCACAGTCTTCATACAGCAATGTATGGGTGGCACAGTCTTCATACAGCAATGTATGGGTGGCACAGTCTTCATACAGCAATGTATGGGTGGCACAGTCTTCATACAGCAATGTATGGGTGGCACAGTCTTCATACAGCAATGTATGGGTGGCACAGTCTTCATACAGCAATGTATGGGTGGCACAGTCTTCATACAGCAATGTATGGGTGGCACAGCCTTCATACAGCAATGTATGGGTGGCACAGTCTTCATACAGCAATGTATGGGTGGCACAGCCTTCACACTGTTCCTCCCCTAATGTGCCAGTATCAAGTTACTGCAGGCGTAGTAGCCTAGAAGGATAATTAACATATGGGGTGTCCCGTAAGTTTGGTATCATAATATATATATATATATATATATATATATATATATATATATATATATATATATATATATATATGTGTGTGTGTGTGTGTGTGTCGTGCGAATAGGTAAAACTGGTCAGTTAACAAGAACTCATTTAAAATTAAGTTATTTCTAAAATTTTCTTATACGTTTAAAGCCATACTTTTCATTTATCTTAATGTAAAATTAATAATTTTGTACCAAGACAAACTTTGAAAACTTACCTAACCTTATTATAACAAGCGCAATTTAATTTAGCCTAACCCAACTAAATATATTTTAGATACGTGTACAATAATTTAATGATAAACAGACACAATGAAATATATTTTTTTCGTTAGGTTCAGAATGATTTTTGCGAAATTATTGCATACACAATTTCGCTTGTCTTATATGGCAAGAGAGCGTTGCTATTTGCCAAAATCGAAGTTTACCTAATCGGCACGACAATATATATATGTCGTGCCGATTAGGTAAAACTTGTGATTTTGGCTTAAATAGCAACGCTCACCTTGCTATATAAGACAAGTGAAAATTTGTGTATGCAATAATTTCGCCAAAATCATTCTGAACATAACGAAAAAAATATATTTCATTGTGTTTGTTTATTATTAAATTAATGTTAACGTATCTAAAATATATTTAGTTGGGTTAGGCTAAATTAAATTGCGCTTGTTGTAATAAGGTTAGGTAGGTTTTCAAAGTTTCTCTTGGTACAAAATTATAAATTCTTACATTAACATAAATGAAAAAATATATCTTTAAACGTATAAGAGAAAATTTTAGAAAGGACTTAATTTTAAATGAGTTCTTGCTAATTGACCAGTTTTACCTAATCGGCACGACATATATATATATATATATATATATATATATATATATATATATATATATATTTATATATAGTATATAGGGATGGAACAGTACTAAATTTTTAGCCTATACCAATACCAAATTTTTCGGGCGATATATCGCTGTATAACCCCTGTGGTTTAGCGCTTCTATTTGATTATAATAATAATAATCGGGCGATATATATGGGAATGCTTATTGCACTTATTGCACAATGGGTATTAAATAACACGGTAAGGTTAAATATTAAATAATGTCAATACTTGGCCTGTTGTGTTAGTCGCTGGTTGTCAAAGGCACTTGTCGATAGTGTGTGTGTTTATAAGTAACTGTCACAATCGTGTGGTACAGTGTTACTGTTATGGTAGTGTGTTATGGTGGTATTAATGTTATGGAAGAGTGTTAATGGCTGAAACAGACCGAGGCTTGATCCAGCCGCCACCTTCCAACAGTTTGATAGTTGGTATGGATGGTACCTGAGTAGCGATAGTGTCATTGTGGAGCGTCACCTAGTATACGAAAACCCTGAACTTCAATCTGTGTAAAATCTTTGTTGACTGATCCGCTCGATGGAGTCCTTTAGCCAGAACAGGTGTTTCCCCAATAGGAAGGGAATGAAGGTAACTTTCTCAGCGGTGTCCTTAGGGTTCCAAAGTTATTTTTAATTTGTGTGGGGGAGGGGTGGTCTAATTTAATGCTCAAAAGACCACAATGTTGCCATGTATCAATGGTTTGCAACTTTGCAGTCCGCTCGGCGGAGTCCTGAAGACCTCTCATTTATTAAACCTACATGAGGTAGTTCAAACGCTATATGACCAATGTGGTTTTAGAGGAAAAACTTAATAATATCAGCTTGAATCATGCAGCTAATTTTGGCATGGGTTGTGTAGTCCATGTTGGCTTGGGTTGTGTAGTCCATGTTGGCTTGGGTTGTGTAGTCCATGTTGGCTTGGGTTGTGTAGTCCATGTTGGCTTGGGTTGTGTAGTCCATGTTGGCTTGGGTTGTGTAGTCCATGTTGGCTTGGGTTGTGTAGTCCATGTTGGCTTGGGTTGTGTAGTCCATGTTGGCTTGG